>OX243819.1:23390956-23717566 GCA_945859605.1 Lumbricus rubellus | reverse complement strand
AAAATGTCCTAAATATCGTTTATGGTGGACGATTGAGATCTTAGTGATTTCAGCGAAGTGTCAAACGGCGATTAATGCCACGTGTAATATAATTATAGCCTACTTGCAACACAATGTCAGGATGACCTTACTGTTATGCCTCCTGTAGCAGGGTTTTTCTAACGTGCAGTTGTACACAAAATGTGCAGTTCTACATGGATTTGGGCAGTTGTAGAAGCACTTCTACAACTGCACAAAAACTAGTTCTAAAAGGCCATTGGCGATTGGGAGTAATTTGCCATGGAGGATGGTTAGGAAAGAAGGAGTTGTGCAGTTCAAAAAATAGTTATTGCCATAGCGCATCTGGTTTTACCAATTGGTCAATAAACCTTGATGATACGAGTTAATAAATTGATCTAAAAGGCGCATATAGGCCCAAATTATAGTGCGAAAAGGTCTGCTCTATATAAAGTACATAAAACGAAACATTCGTGTTTTATGTGACAGAACTGCAACACTTTTTTCATGTGACATTCTCGCAACATGTTACATGCGGATCACGGCAGAAGATTTGCATTTGCAAGTTACTGTAGATGATAAAACACGTTTCATTACTCTGTGCAGCTTCTGCGTAAACTGTTCTTTTATGATTCTGAGAAATTGAACATAAACACTCATTAGCTTTTTATTATTCTTTCACGCGACATTAATGAAGCATACGAAAGTATAATATATTCGGCCATCTTTACAAAATATCCTAAATATCGTTTATGGTGGACGATTGAGAGCTCAGTGATTTCAGCGAAGTGTCAAACGGCGATTAATGCCACGTGTATTATATAGCCTACTTGCAACACAATGTCAGGATGACCTTGCTGTTACACCTCATGTAGCAGGGCTTTTTTAACGTGCAGTTGTAGGCCTACACAAAATGTGCAGTTCTAAATGGATTTGTGCAGTTGTAGAAGCACTTCTACAACTGCACAAAAACTAGTTTTAAAAGGCCATTGACGATTGGGAGTAATTTGCCATGGAGGATGGAAAGGAAAGAAGGAGTTGTGCAGTTCTAAAAATTCCTTTAAAACAGCCCTGTCCTGTAAATCCACAGAGCAGCACGGGAGCGTCGCCGTCACTTAGCCTAGACCTTCTCATTGTGGAAAAGACTTCCATGCTTTATCCATTGAATCCGAACACTACATATATAATTTACCACACTAATAGACCTGCCGCCTATACTATAAATCTATAGGCCTATAGACTGTATACAGTATATACTGTATAGCAGGAAATATGCCAAACAAATTTTTTCGAGGGAAATGGCCTCTGTTGTCATAGACCCTCGTCAAATCTGGATCTATCCATCTATAGCGCCTTACGTCGCATGGCATGTCTGCGCATAATAACAGTTGTGGATTGTTACAAATAAATTAACGAATTTAAATTTACAAATAAATTATTCGTTCGCCTGTGCAATATTTCAATAGAAAACAAAGCGTATTGTTATAGACCCTATTGTTATATGCATTATTATAGTCAACGCCACAACGTCTATTGTGCTAACAATTTCCGGAATTTCACGGACCCGCCGTTGCAGCTTTGTGCATCAACCCATATTAAAATGATCGTTGTTCTACCAAAGCATAGTCTATAATGCATTTGACATTTTGACAGCAGCTCATTAACCAGTCATGTACGCTGCAATTGGTTTACCGAGGCACGTCCAAGGTCCCGCGATCAACGAGGGTTAATTTTTCATCATGATATGCAGTCGCTGCATTTAATAAAGAACCTGAGCATTTCATACGCATTATGATTTCCCCACGGAACAATTTGTCTGCAACTTGCGGTGGCCGCCCATGACATGAACATTATTATCGATGGAGTTGCAAGTGTCCACCTTCACCCTCGTAGGCTACCAATTCTTCTTCCACTATATATAATTATAAGCTTGAAATGTTAACATGAATTTATTAACTAGCGAGTTTCCTTTCTTATAACACCCAGTAGTTTTCTGTCGCATCTCTCATTAAAACGGTGGTAGGCCTATAATCGATTCAATCTTGCATTGCACACAAGTTGAAAGTTTGAGCGCTACGTAAAATTTGCAATCCTGCGTAAATTCGGTGATGCAAGTCTGCGCAGCTACACTATATTGCTGTAGTCACGTTTTGTAGCCGATTGTTTTATCTGTTGTCAACTCGTGCGGTGGATTTACTAAGTCGTAGTCTAAGTTGAGGCAGGAACCACAGTTTCGTATAGGTCTAATCTCAGCTCTCGTTAAGCTCCTAAGAGCATTCCAAACATGACAGCATGCCTTATTAAGAAATAAAATTAATGTTTGAAAGTGCTTCGACAATGAATCAGAATTCAGAAAAGTGTTGTTGATAATTTAAATTGTTTGTGTTAGAAATGTAGTCTAATATTAATTATATTATCTATCTGATCACGTGCCATTTTTCTATCCTATCCGCAAAAATTCTCTATTTTCTATTACTTCCTCCCTCTTCTTCCCTACACTTAGGCTACTTGCCTTTGTCACGCCTCTTTTGCTTGCAGCAATACTCATACAACGGTGATTAAAGTAGATCAGCAGGCTTTAATCATCTTAGCAAACGTATCAACTTATGTGAGCATGATTTGATCAATAATTTTTAGCCAAGGCATATCAATATCAACAGTGTGAACCTGACTTGATCCTCTTAGCCGAGGCATAGATCAGTTCGTCAGTATGAACCGAACTCAAACTGCTTGACCACTTATACAACGACAGAAAAGAGTCGCCACTGATTTAAGACACTGCAATTATCGCATTACCGGTACCTTTCCAATTTACTTTGCCTGTTTGCCATTAGGCACATTGGGTTTTGAGCAGCACAGCAACTGCAATAGTGGCTGGAAAGTACTCAGGAAAAATAAGAAGTGCCCTTGAATTTGTTTTTTAAAGCTCTACAGGTTCAAAATATGCCAGTGTCCCTGAATTTGTTTTCTGAAGCTCTACAGGTTCAAAATATGCCACATTTGTGTTACAGTTTATCACATCAGTAAAATGAGAAACTTAGAGTGGCCTATCGCAAAACCAGGTCTTCATTTACATCTCAAGAGCAAGAAGATTTCGATTACCGACCTGTTCTGCTTATTTGCCTGCTTTCAGCTAAATCCAACAAACACGGGAAAATCCGAAAAACACGGGACAACTTGAAACCAAAGTCTTCCAATCCTAGGCTTAACGATTGCGGGAGATATATTATTCCCAGGGTAGCGTTTACCGTGAATCCCACCGACTGTAAAAACACACAAAAAGCGTCACTAGGCGGCGCGCTTTGATCCCGTGATCTGTATTTTTGCTGCGGCATAGAGCTAGACGAGTTAGAGTGACATACGAAGGACACGTGATCCATTACACTTCCTCCCAACCAGCATCCACCACTCCTCTACCACTCCTCTGTCATGAGCGACCCTTTGGGAGTCGTTAGAAGGAGTTGTTAGGAGGAGAGGAGACGTTGAGCAATAGTTGAGGGGCTGTGGGATGTTTAAGGTGTGATTAGGAAATTGAAAGGCTGACCGTGCAGTGTGGTGTTTGTCTTGTCACTTAGGTGCGAGCGACAATATCACCGTATGCGCCTAAGTAGAAGTGTGCTAAGAATCGCACACCGATTCATCGTGAAGTGTAACGTGTCATCACCAAAGTGGCTGCTAATCAGTTTCCTTTTTGTCGATGCAGAACAATGAGTTTACATTACATGTTACGTGCTTTTAAATGTCATACAAACGAATAGATTTAGAGATTCGAAAATAGTCGCTATTTTTAATGGCATCTAGAAATGCCATCCGTTTTACGAGCCAGTAGAAATCATGGCATGGGTCGAAGTCGTTTTGTAGCCAAGGTCATGACAAATAAATATATAGGCCTAGGCCTACGCACAATCGCACATGCAGCTGTGAAACACACACACACACACGCACATACACAGACTACATGTTAAAAAATCGCTGCTAATTGAAATTCTATCAAAATCGTGTATGCCTAAAGTTGTAGCTGAAGGTAGTAACTTTGATTTGGGATTGGACTTTTACTGACCGGTAAACGCGTAATACGTCTTTCATTATAGTAGCGAAACACCTTTTCGTCCCCACGATGCAACTAAAATGTGTTCATTGCTCAATGCTCAACCTATCTGACAATTAGGCCCTAAGCTTATTACACATAGGCGCATCTTACTACAATATATAATGTATATTATGTATATATATATATATATGTATATAATAAAATTATAATATATAAGGTTATTTGCGAACGAGTGTCCACGAACTGTCTACATCGCCTGGCGCCCTCTAGCACGTGTCCGGTCACTTCGGCAAACAGAGAACAGAAGCAAGTGGAGCTTTGGAAATGCAAACAGCTGCGAAGTGGTTGGGCGATCGGACAATCTGACGATAAGAAAGGTCGGCTGCATTATACATTGACTGAACTCGTCTGTATGCGCACAGATGCAAGGCTGTGCAGACATGCTTATGCACATGCACACATATACACAAACACCGACACACACACCGACACACACACCGACACACACCGACACATACACACACATACACACATACGCACGCACACACATACATGCACACCACACACACACACACACACACACACACACACACACACACACACACATACACAGTGTAGGCTACATACACACTCCACGGATAAACAAATACGCTTACGTACATACACCACAGAATAGAGTTTTAAAAGGGGTCTACTGCATAAGGTAGAAAATCAAAAGGCAGAAAATCAAAAGGCAGAAAATCAAATGCAGAAAATCAAAAGGCAGAAAAATCAAAAGGCAGAAAAATCAAAAGGCAGAAAATCAAGCGGCAGTTACTTGCATTAAACAAACAATAATGTGACCGCAGAAAAGACAGAAACTGAAAAGGCGGACAATAAGAAGGCATTGATTGAGAATTGAAACAGTGGACACCATGGCACTCCACTTTTGTAAATGCATGGATGCCTGGATGCCTTGAACCGGCTGCTTTGAAGTAATTTGTATGAAATCAACAATCCAAATACACGGTCAGTTACTTGCAATAGGCTACATAAACAGTAATCGTACCAGACTTTGTCAAAACAGATCTGAACTCTGAAGTAATTATAACATTATAACATTATAACATTACAACATTACAGGCCCATTTTTGTATGTTTTGAAATAGTTGGTGAATCAGGACATTTATAACGCTAATGGTGCTTTATATTTTGTGTGTTTTAACACTACGGATGAAATATTGAGTTTGTTATGCAACTTCTTCATGATTTTCTGCCTTTTGATTTTTCCGCCTTTTGATTTTTCTGCCTTTTGATTTTTCTGCCTTATAATTTTTCTGCCTTTTGATTTTCTGCATTTGATTTTCTGCCTTTTGATTTTCTGCCTTTTGATTTTATGCAGTGCTCCCTAAAAAGTGTATACGCAAATGCGAAAACGCGCAAACGAATAAACATATACGGCTGATGAGACAGAGCTTTACCTTCGATGCTCCATCGGATCAAAAGATGCTGCTGCTGCTGCTGCTGCTGCTGCTGCTGCTGCTGCTGCTGCTGCTGCTGCTGCTGCTGCTGTATGATTCTACAGGGTCTGAGGGTCGAGAGCGAGGACAATGAACCATAAACTTAGCAATCAACTGCAATAGCCGTCTCAACGACCTGTACAGTGTAGACTGTAGACTATAATTGCCCATTGCAATACTGAAGTTGATCGATAGAGGCGCTTTTCGCACAGTCTGACCGCAACACAATCAAATCGCAGTCTGTCTGTCTGTCTGTCTGTCTGTCTGTCTGCCTGCCTGTCAGTCTGTTGGTCTGTTTGTCCGTTTGTCTGTCTGTCTTTCTGTCAGTCTGTCTGTCTGCCTGCCGATCTGCCTGATACTGACAGGCAGATCGGCAGGCAGACAGACAGACTGACAGAAAGACAGACAGACAAACGGACAAACAGACCAACAGACTGACAGGCAGGCAGACAGACAGACAGACAGACTGCGATTTGATTGTGTCTGTCTGTCTGCCTGCCTGTCTGTCTGTCGGTCGGTCGGTCTGTCGGTCTGTCTGTCTGTCGGTCTGTCGGTATGTCTGTATGTCTATATGTCTGTCTGTCTGTCGGCCTGTCGGTCTGTCTGTCTGTATGTCAGTTTGTCTGTCTGTTTGCCTGTTCATATCCTCTTTGACTTTTCATTCTCGCCGTTCTTGCTCCTGATATTCCTTTACTTCCCTCCCCCACTCTGTCTGTCTGTCTGCCCGTCTCTCTCATATTCTCACTCTCACTGTCTCTCTGCCACTCTAGATTTGATCTCTATTGATCTGATTTGCTGAAGAATTGCTTTTTTTGCGCCCTATTGATCTTCAACTGTCTATCTTTCCTGTGCCTGGTATAGTGCACTCAGACTTTCCCTGTGTTGTAGCTGGACGATTTTTTCTTCCACTCGCACGATAAGATCGAATGCATTTGCGCATTTGGAGCAGCAGTCAATTATAACAGACCTACGTGTATCATCGCAAAATATGATTCAAAGCCGAGCGGTTGCTTTAGGCCAAAGTGATGACCTATCAGACAAAAGGGCGTTGATCTGTCAAGAGAAGATTATATCTCGGATAGCAGAACCTTTTATATCTTGCGAGAATTCTCAAGTATAGCCTACAACTAACGCAGGATCACGCTGCAGTTTCCATCCGTCAACGACGGACTTCGGCATATACAGGGTGCGCCAAAAAGACCCCTCCCTAGATTTTGTGCCGATATCTTGGCTAGAAGTAAGAATTTCGAAATGAAATTTTATAGTTCGATCGTCTAATCAGTGGGCCTAGGCCTACCATCCCTAAATGATTAATGTAGACTAATAATCTGAATTAAATACATATTTACTAATTTATATTCGTAGCTTAGATATATTGCTTAGTTAATTGCTACTTGAAAATAATGAAGAATCATCTATTTAACAATTTAACAGCATCTTGAAGAAGCATTGATATCGTGTTGGTCTTTTAGTTGAATAACATCTTTCATCAACAGTTCAAGTTGATTCGGTAGGTGGTGCGTCAGTAATTCTGCGACTGGCGAATGAAAAACTGAGGAAGTGGCGAGCAGCGATCCCGCGTCCCGTGTCCCGCATAGATCTTATGCCCTTCGTGCCAGAGTCAAGATGAAAATTGCTGGGGGGGATTTCAACCCCCAGTCTTTCTTAGAGCCCAATAGTAAATCTGCTTTTCATACCCACTTCCAAGTCCGACCATAGTTATTTTTCCACAGTTCTCACGCTGGTCAGAACATTACAATAAACTCCTCCAAAGCTTGGGGCCTGGAAGTCTTGAGTCGTTTCCACGCGAACGCCATGGATGCCTTTTCCTCTGGTCTGTTTGTTGTCGGATTCTTGTTTCCTGTCGCTCCGTAGCAACTCCCGTCGTAGTTCGAACACGACCTCTCCTGCTCCCCAGATTTTTGACCTGACACCGGAACGAAAATGGCAGCTCTGGCTATTGCGGACTTGATTTGATATAACGCCGGTGAATAAGCTGGTCTTCCTGACGTGGCTTTGTGAGCGCTGAGAAATTCACGAAGATGTACATTGCATTACATTACATTACGACGTCTTTTGAACAGCCTTAACAACCATGCACACTGCCCCTGACTCTGTTTCGCCATGCCTGTTACTCCCTGGCCCAGTCTTCCCCTCTCTTTTCCCAGCACCTCTCGCCTCCAGCGTCAGAATTAAATGGCCATAATTATGCGTAATACTTTATTCGTGGTATTTAATAGGAACACTTTTGTGCGCTTTTGACGCCTTTTATGAGGTGACCTAACATCAAGGTTACCGTATAATTATGATGGACATATCATTATACGTTTACCATTGCAATATATTTAAGCAAATTGCTGATAGGGCCTGTGCCCTATAAAAAATCAGAAAATGAGCAAAAGAAGCAGGCATATTTAAAAACTGTCCATATAATTATGGTAGGCCTATATAGCAAGAGTCTATAGTAGGAAGGACTTAAAGTGTGGCAGGACGGTCATGGACGGCGTCCATGCACTTATTTTAAAATCTGAACGCCATCCTGCCTGCCACTTATAATTATTGGCCAGCACAGACTGGAAAGGTAAGGAGCGTCCAGGCACTTCTTTTGGAAAGGTAAGGAGCGTCCAGTCACTTATTCTCCTACACTTTAAGCACTGATAGTAGGTCCAAGTACATCGTTTACACAATTTGTTCATTCATTCATTTCCAATTTTTTTAAATAGCGCCCCTTCAAGATATCCACTCACAAGCGCTCCCCCGCCTAACTACGGCAATATAAATTATATTTCAGCAACTTGTAAAAGTATTGGATTATTTCTAGCGAGTAACATTGGTGCGTCTGGAATGGAAATGAAAGTTCATTCCAAGTGGAAAGGCCAACAATCGAGCATACGCAACATTGCCTAGTTGAGAGGTGCTATAGTGCGGGGAACCAGAAGTAAGAAATTCCCCCCCCCCCAATGGCAGAAGAACGAATGGCTCGACGACCGGTGTGGTATGAAATTGTGTCCGGGCATGAAATATTGTCCGAAACATACTATCATTGGTTAACGTGACCGCTGACGTCAGACAGCAACTGTCAAACAAAAGTATTAATAGAACCGTGAGATCTTGTCCGGGAAAGACACAAAATAGAAAAGATAATAATTCCAACACAACCATACCTGTCCATCTAATAATAGACATCGACATCTAATCTATATTAAGAACTTGTTATTAACAGTAACCACAGAGCGTTTCAGATAAAGACCTAAAATACAAAAGATAATAATTCCAACGTCCCATAAAAATTGGGAGCTATAATTACGAGAAATAGGGCAAAGAAACACAGACTATTTGTTTGCGTTTAATTAACTAAGACTCTTCCATAATAATCACTCATTACCTAGCCACGTGCTTCTCCGCATACTTTCTTTCAGAATTGAATATTCTATTGAAACAACAGGCCTTTCTTCGGACAACGTTGATGGATCAATAAAAAAACTTGAAACTTGAAACATTGGCGATTAAAACTCGGGGCCAAATAACTGTTTAAAACTGCTACACGCAGCCTACACATGCTAAAATATTTGTAGCAATAATTTATATGTTTTGGAGGGTGTCACGGCAACTGGTCTGCAGCCAACTCGTCTAACGACAAGTGGTCTACAGACACCCAGCGCTTTAAGAAATGGAAGCTGTATGCAAGTTCTTTTATAGGTGAAATGGCTGGAGGCTGGATTGATGAAAAAACGCAAGATAGGTGGATTCTAAATGACGGTTCTTTTACATGTGAAATAGAAGCTGGATGACGAAAATTACGCATGGGAAATAAAAGCTGGATAAAGGCTTTTCTAGATCTGAAACAGAAGCTGAGTTGATGAAACGCTTAAGTAATGGAAGCTGGATGAGGGTATTTTTATTTCTGAAATGGAAGCTGGAATGACAACAATAACGGGCGAGAAATAGAAGGTATTTTTAGATCTGAAGTAGAAACTGGATGCATGTTGAAATACATGAATGAAAATCATCAATCCAGCTTCCATTAAAGCTAGAAAACCATTTAGTTTTTTTCTCTCATAAATCTAGCTTCTATTTCATCAATACTAGTCGTCTGTAGACCAGTTGTCGTTATACCAATTGTCTGTAGACGAGTTGTGTCGTGGAACCGTATTGGAGAGTTCTAACCCAGGTGCACTGTAGGCTTACAATGGCTATCATTAAGTAGGCTGCTAGTAAGTAAGTCAGTCAGTCAGTCGAAGTAAGAATATTGTTCATTAGATCACCAGCAAGCGCATAGTAGTTTGTACAATAATAAATTTTAGAAACATTTAAGCAAAGTCATACAATATTCTCATAGCAAAGGTCTTGGCATAAGATTCAACTCTAGTGTGTGCATTAGGTGGGCAGGCTCGAGCATTGTATGAAGCAACTTATGGGAAGGAAGGAGGTAGTGAAGAATGTGAAACGGATTTAAGAGGATAGAGCGGAAAAGAGCAGAGCAAGCCCCTAGAACAGAGTGCGTCAATAGGCCTACTTGGAAAATCAGTAGGGATGAAGCCTGAACGGGTGAGTTCTTCTTAAAACACCGTGAAGACGTCTACGCCCCATGGCATTTGCAAATACCCACCACACGGAATGCATAAAGTTTAATCTAATCTGGGCATGGCAGTACCCTAACCACATCAAAAGCCGTGATGTTTTGGGAATTTGTTTAAATTATCGAAATAAAAACCATACTAAATAATTATGTTCTTTTAAAACCTTAAAACCTCTCATAATAATTATGTTTACTATGAGGGGTTTTACGGTACGCTAAAATATGTTAATAACAAAGCGCTACAAAAATGTGCGAGTACCATGAGCCAATTTGATATAAAAAAAGATTAGCCTAATGCTGCATGGGGCTTATAATTTAGAAAACCGAATCGATGGATTACTTCAAATATAAACACAACAATGGAGCAGTAAAATTAGATGAGGCATTTATGAGGGCTGCAAGTCTTTTAAAGATTTTGCCCATATTTACATACGCCTCTAGTCATAACCACTTGGCCTGTTCTACGATGGGAAATTCTATCTAAAAATAGAAATAGGGTTATCTCAATGGCAACTACAAACATGGTGCTTTTCAACAATAATTCCACTGTTCACATCCTTGTTTTCTCAACTCTTATGACAAAAATATTTTTGGCAAGTGGTATTGATAATATTACCTTTTAAGCGGACAATATCTCGCGAAGTACTGCTTCGACAAGCGGGATACATATAACGGCGGAGTCGGACTCGATTTCATGCCGGACAATATCTCATACGTAGGCCGCATGAAATACTGTCTTGACAACGGAAGTGGGCGGAGTCGGACAACATTTCATGCCGGACATATTTACACGCCACACCGGCTGTACGTCCGAGACCGGACGGCAAAGCCCACTCAGGTAGGCAGAGGCGCTACCAAGGAGGCATTGCCAAGTCAGACCAGCTATCCGGTAGGACCCGTAGAAGACAAGATGCGTGACTGGGAACCAGTACAATGTCACATATATATGGATTTTATGTTTGTGTGTGCACTTGTTGTTGCGCTCCTTCAAGGTTTACTCAGAAGCGCTCCTGACCACAGCGCGGACATTAAATCGGAGTTTCACGCCGAAGCGCTGAGCAATTGCGAGTGAAGAACTTGCGAAAGTTACCTACACGGCGGCTTGAAGTGGATTCGAACCTGCAACCCTCCGGTTGCAAGGCAACGAACATAACACTAGGCCTGCACCACCGCGCCGGGCGCCCCACGAGTAGACTATAGGCCTATGTGTGTGTATGCAGAACGCTGTGGTTAGACACTAGGCCTAGTTCAGAATATAAAAAATCAAAGCCATCGAAACAGAGTTCACCGTTTATTCTGCCTCTTGAAACGACATCTTCGCAAAACAAACACGTCAATAATTGGTAGTCACAGAAGTGCAATTAAAGTCCGCTTGTGGATAACGTCGTCGTGCTGTGTGGTTTCAACGAGTTGGCGGCGGCTGCAGATCCGTCAGTGACACATTGCATTGCATCGAACATATGACATACCGCCGGCCACACACTTGTTGATGCAGTCGCCCGGACCTCGTTTCTGCGACTCACGAAGCCGAGGGCTTCTGTGTTCGTCATCCAACTGATCGCTCAACTCTCTCTTTAGAACCAGCAAACGATGAAGTGACATCTTCTGCCGCAGATGCTCCTCTTGATGCTGCTGCTGCTGTTCCAATTCCTCATTTTGTCCGGTTATGTCGATTTCAGAGGAAAACCCTGATGATTTAAAAATCAAAGCGAGAAAACAATCACAAAAGATGATCTCAATTTTGGGTCCATTAATAGTATACGTAACCTACATGTAATATGCAGATGATCTTGAAAAATTGTCGGCATCCCTTCCCTGTACGCTCGTAGCCTATAATATTATATGGATGTATTATTGTATTTATACATAATATTATAGGCCTACAAATATTGAAATATAGGACAGTACTGAGTAGTGGATAAACTACGGATACTACCCCACCTTCCTCACCCCCTTACCCGACCCGTCCAATGGCAGGCCTCCAAATTGTCGCGTGACCGATCAATCAATTAATTATACTAATTATGCTAGTTAGGCTATACCAATTTATGCAAGAGTGAGCTAGTAACTAGCTCAGCAACACACCATGCACATTTTTGGCTCAGCCACGCCCTTGACCAATGGGAAGCCACCAAAGGTGGCTTGAGACGAGCCACGGGTTGTAGCGGTGGGTGGCGGGCGAGTCACGGGCTGAAGCGGCGGGCGAGCCACGGGCTATAGGCTGTAGAATTGCGCATTCTACGATTCACCACATGCATACTTAGGCCTACTCACTTACATAATTTCTGCAATTATATAACTTTCGCTGGTGCAATCTTGCACATATTTCTCATTTCTTCAACGATTTAACTCTCAATTCTTAAGTTTTTCAACATTTCAGTCGGCCATTTCTACAATTCCTCTGCTACTTACTTACATGCTCAAATAATTTCTGCACACCAACAGCTTTACACATGCACACATTTCTCATTTTCTCATTTTTTCAATTCTTCAACTCTTACTTCTTGCATGTTTCAACTTCTAAATATCGTGCAAATCTACAATTCCACACACACGCGCGCGCGCGCGCGCGCGCACACACACACACACACACACACACACACACAAACTTGCTTACTTACTTTCTACATCCCAAAAGCTTTACACTTGCAATTATTTCTCATTTCTCATTTATTCAACTCTTACTTCTTACATTTTTCAATTCCACAGCCGCTCAATTCTACTATTCCACATATACTTACTTACCTACTTACTTACTTCATGCATAGAACTCTTCACTTGCAAACTCATGCAGATGGTTCTCAGTTCTTCCATTCTTCAACTCTAATCCTTAATTCTTACATGCTTCAATTCCACAATTCTGCAATTGATCAATCACTTACCTACTTCTTGATGTATAAAAAATTGTAGAGTGAGAAGTTGAACGGACGAAAGAGATACAATTTTCTATCATTCCAAAATGAAAAGTACAGGCAGTGTTGTTCGTTTTATGATGGGAAGTGGTAGAGTGGAAGAAGCACAGGAGTAGGAGGAAGAGGCGGAGGAGGAGGAGGAGGAGGAGAAGGTTGAAATTTCCATATCATAACTTTTTCTTCGCAAAGTTTCTAAGCCCACACATTTTCAGACACGAAAACTTTCTAAATGTATGAAAATTTGCTCCATGACAACAAGTTTTTTTCACAATTTTCTAAGTCCATACATTTTCAGTCACAACAAATTTCCGAAAATTTCTTCCATGACCACAAATTTGTCTTCGCATGAGGTGTATGATGAGTAGGAGGAGGTGGAGGAAGAGTACGTGTATGAAGAAGACGAGGAGGAGGAGGAGAAGTTTAAGTCTCTCCATATCAACATTATTTCTTCGCAAAGTTTCTAAGTCCACACATTTTCTGAAAGGAAAAGTTTCTAAGTTCGAAAATTTGCTCCATGACAACAAATTTTTCTTCGCAAATTTTCTAAGTTCATACGTTTCTGACACGTCAAATATCTACACCCGAAAATATTTCCCATGACCACTAATTTATCTTCGCATGAGGAAGAGATGGAAGAGGTGGAGTATGATGAGGAAGAGGAGGAAGAGGAGGAGGAGTGTGAGGAGGAGAAGGAGGAGGAGAAGTAGGATAGGAGTCTTAGTGGTATGAATTACTACGATACATATTCGAATTCACAATATGTAAGACGAATGTTTTGGAATGCGTGTGTACAAAGCAATGTTTTTGTGAATTTTCTTCATTTAAATTGTCAAATGTTGAAGGAAACGATTGACACTTAGCGCACTCGTATGTTTCCATTACATAACTTTACAATACTTTGTATGGAGTTGCTAAATTATTCAACTCCTACACATCAACCTTAAGTCTTTTAATATACCGTCATAAGTGTAAGTTTAGCTGAGTCAGCAATTTGTACAAGACTGTCAGTTTGCTATAGTAAAGTCCCGTGAGATGTATAGAGTTCTCACATAGTGGCACCAATGCTTGAATGCTTGAAATGATGGTGTTCAAGTTTCTTATACATAAGACTCTTATGCATTTTCGTTTGGTGAGACGTATGCAATATTAGCTGAGTCATCAATTTAGCAAAACCATACGTTTGAGTGAATAAAATACCAACTTTGGAAGGTTCTATGAGGTGAAGTATGCAACAGTTTTAGCTAAATGCATGACATTGCAATTGCTGGCATTGTTACATTTGCAGCAAGGCCGTAGCTATGGGGTGTGTGTTGGGTGTTTGAACACCCCCTGAAATGAAATAATGGAAAAGTGAAATAATTCATTACTAGCACATGATGTAGGAACTACATGTACAGTGTGCAATGTAAAATTGCGAAAAATAGTGCTTTTGGATCGCAGTGAACGTATTACGAGCCAAAAAAACAGGTAAGAAAAGCAGGCGATGACTAAAAGAAGGTCGTCATAAAATTTCGACCCCCAAAAAGTCAGGAAGCACTCCCCCCCAAAATAAAATCCTGACTACGGCCTTGATTGGCAGAAATTAAAGCGCGTAGCGGTTGCAATTATAAGTCTCACAAATTTCTATCATGCAAAAGAATGGTCATACGTAGGAATGCGAGTCTGTGCGAAAAGGCAACACGCGCGTCTGACGCGGCGGACACACCAGCTCCGCAAGCACCACGATCGTGGTCAGTGGCGTAGCTAGGATATTTCGCGCCCGGGGACGAACTACGAAATTTGCGCCCCCCCCCCTGTTTAGTTTTTTCCTACTGCTTTATTGTCTGCAGACAACCTCTTTGAAGTGCATTTAGGCCTCAGAAGTCACAAAGGTTATCAGAAAATATAAATGGGCGACAAGGGGCGTTTTGTTTATCAAAACACAGTAGTAGGCCTACTGTATTTAGGATATTCAGCACTAGACCTTACAATAATTTCACTCTCGAAATGTCATTACTCACAAAGTGGCGGCGCCAGGATTTCAGTTTTGGGACGGGGCTGAATCGTGGCTGAAATTTTTTCCCATTTTCGACGCCAAAATTTCTGACGACTTTTGTTAGTCATCAGGTCGAAATTTCATTGGAATTGTCATTTTTTTTGAGGGGGGGGGGGCTAAACGTCGAAATATTTAATTTTCACATGGGAAAAAGCGATCGCCTTATGGGGGGGGCTTAGCCTCTGGCCCTCTAGCGCCGATACTGTACTCACGTTGTAAATAAGAAGAAAAAACCTTTAAAGGGGCGTTTCCCCACCCTCTGCCTCAATGATGGTAGTGTGGTGGTGATGGCGCACGACTAGAAGCATAATATGATCGGTTGAAGAGTTCGGTTTTCAGTCGAGAGTTCCACCAAGTGGCAACCGGCAAGTAGCAGAAGTGAGTGTAAGTGAATGAGGAGAAATTAAAAGGCAAGATAGAATTAGATGAGCAAACTGACGGATGTCATTTGGGAGTTTGTTCTAAAGAGTAGACTAATATTATCTTACTTCTGTAAGTAAAACATTTTATAATTTGTATTTAGCCTTGTAACAATACCATATTATGATACGGTTTTTATGCAAACAGAACAACAAAATAATATTAAACTAAAAACTATGTATGGCCTATCATTCGAAATGTATTTTATCATGCATAAAATTATATCATATGAATTAGGCCTACCTGCTGTCGATGAAAGAATAAAATTTAATAGCTACGAACCGGTAGTTGATTATTTTGTACGAAGTTATATAACGTAAAACTAACACAACAAATTTAAAATTAAATAGTAGGCCTAATTATTTGCATTCAAACAAAATAACAGCCCAAGACAGCACATAATGTTATTTGTTCATTTTATCTAATACTGCTTCAGAATTGAAATCCAAGGGAAATGCGGTGTCTGCCTCTATGAATGCCCTCTTGAAAGACCGCTTGAACTAACTGACCTCTTGACCCAGAAGCAGACATATATCTATCTGGGACCCACCAGGCATCAGTTTCAGAGACAAGAGCCAAGCCAGACTAATCCACTAGCAGCCCACAAATGGACAGATGCTACCTCTACTCGGGCCAGCATAACCCCCACCCTCCTTCTAATCGGCCATAGGGGAATGGATGCAGCAGAATCCAGATTCGTTCCGACCCAAGATTCCTTCACAGCCAGGTTGACCGCTGGAGCTTGTACTAGGGTCATTAACTGGGATGGGGAATTTCTGAGGGGAAATATTTTGGGTGCAGACAAACTGTGTCTGGCCTAACAACCCTGCGTTGTGGTTTGATCAGGTACAATGAGTATGGGGCGCCCACCGCCCGTTAGTGCTTAATGGGGCGCCAAAATCATGTCTGGCAAGCGGTTTGTAGCCTAAGTAATATGAATCTAACTGGATGTTTTGGGGCGCCAAAATTCGATCTGACAAATTTACATGGGATAAATTAGCTAAAATACAAAAATACAAGTGTAAAATTTTTACTTTTAGCCCTCATTTTGGCGCCCCCTTCCCTCGGCGCCCGGGGACACATGTCCCCCCCTGCCCCCCCTAGCCACGCCACTGATCGTGGTGCTTGCGATCTACGTCCGGTCAGTCTTTGCTGCGAGGAAGATGACGATCGTGCGCAATTGGAATGTATGAAGATTGAAGAGTGGAGTATGAGATAAAGCTGCGCACGATCGTCTGTATTCTTCGCTTCCAAGACTGACCTGATCGGATCGCTAGCACCACCGCCGCCGCCGGAAGTGCAGCGGGTAGGCCTAAAGGTGAGAGATAGAAACAGTAGCAAACGGCTAAAAAACATCAGATTTTTCGTCGAAAGTCGATTTTTTTACCCAAGACCAACAGTTTTTACCCCTCTTCAGAACAGAAAATGTCTGTATCCGCCCGTGGCGCAGGGCACCAGCTTATTCACGCGTGCCCCGCGTCGATTCAAGGTTTGTCCAAAGGATAGCCCGAGTCCGGTTACCCTAAAGAGTGGGTGTTAAGGTGGATGTCGTTTAGGCCAAGAATTTGGAAGTTGGAAGATCAGATGAGTCGGGGTATTAAAGAGTTCTTTAAGAGGCGATAATTCAGCCTCGAGCGGAAGAGCCTGAGTAAGATGATGGTTTGTAATTCATTCGACCGTATGATACCTACTCAGATTTACCCATAATATAGGCTACCGTAAATAAAAAATTTCTTCAGAAGTTTTTTTTTCTCTTCACTTCTCCGAGTTAGAATACTCATTTGCTTCTGAAATGATCATGCCATTTAAAATATTATTGTTCAGATTTTATGCCTCAATGTGGCGTTTGGTGCGCTATACCCTGAAATATTCAGGAATCAATATACACTGTGTCCCAATAAATTGGGCACCCTTTTTATAATGTGAATAAAACTGGTAAATATTCATCGATTGTCAAAATTTCGAAACTGTTTTTATCCTGAGATAATTATCTACAAATTGGTAATTTATGAACGGCCCTCACTAAAAAATTACGTCATAATGACGTCGTTAATTTACATATCGAAACCATATGTCAACAAAAATCGTTGTGTTCGGTACTTAACATTTGAATTCTCTTATGCAAATGACGCAATTGTGACGTCAATATTCATGCCAGAAACTTCATATTTGAATCAGTGTAAGGTAATTGTCTCAAGATAAAAACAGTTTTGAAATTTTGAAAATCGATTAAGATTTAGCCTACCTGTTTTATTCAAATTATAAAATGGGGACCGATTTATTAGGACACAGTGTAGAAACATTATTACGACTCTTTTGCATTGGAAAATAAATATTCTTAACGTAGTAAGGTTTCAGAAACTATTTCTTCTGTCGACAGACTAGGTATTGTTCAAGATTGGAATCGCTTGCTAGAGGGTCGAGCTTCAGTCCCAACAACTTTACCTTTTGAAAGGTTATATTGAATAATTTTGATACTAAGTATATTTTTCCCAAACGATTTAAAACTTACCCCAACTGAGACCAGCAAGAACTTTTCCGTCAAGATGTGGTCGGGTCTTGGCTTTGATCTAGCGGTCATAAGAACTCTTACATTGAGGTCCGGTCGTGGATTTTAAGGCGTAGGCTGACACTTAAAATTTCTACTGACAGCTTGACTTTTAAATGGTGATTTGTGCATGAACGAATCCGGCTTGAAACACTCTTGTCAATGAATCAAATCCAACTTGCACTTTCCAATCATGGCTGAAAGGCTTGAGCTTGAGATAAATATATATATATATATATATATTCGTAGAGAGCAAGGCTGGGGAACATTTACAAGGCGTCCAACAAGTTTGGATCTGCAGCCAACAGTGAATTAGGTATTATAGGCGTCGCTAGGACTATACTATGGGGTATTGGGGTTGGCAGTTAGCCTACGGCAGGCCTACTAAACTTTGTTAGGAGGAAAAATCATCAAGACGCTCTAGACGGTTGGTATTGCTTCAAATGTTGTTCCAATAGTATGGAGACTGCGCAACCCGTCAGCAGCAAAATAATTTTCTTATTTGTAGGCTTATACTCTCAGCTGAACCTAATTGATACTAGTCGCAACATATTGTTCTAAAATGATGCGCAATTTACCCGGAATCGAATGGACAGAGTAAGCAAACGTACCGCTGCTCATCGTCATGACAACGGTTACCAAAGCAACCGCTTGGAAGAATAGCCCACCAGACATGCCGACGTTGTAGTCTATGGATCTGTTGATTTTCGTCCGTCTTTTCTTTCCGTGCTTCGTCTGTTTTATTGAAATGTTAGGGTTTAACGACTCTTTTTCATATCGAAGATGATCAGCGTCGGAGGCAGAGAACAACCTCGTACTCCACGTTTATATTGCGACCGAGTCACCCGCAGTAAAGATCCGAGAAATTAATCTCTGATAAACCGACCGACCGGGAATCGAACCCGTGCCGCCGGCGGGGCGAGCGGGCTACAAACCCACTCGACCACCGAGGATCTCTGTCTGTTTTATTCCGAATTCCACCAGTTAAATAGCCTACTACTGCAGCCCAGTGCGGAGTTGGCGCTTCGCTATTGGACCTAAACCTATAGCAGCCACAGGCTACCAGACAGCATACAGGCTTAGGCCCATAGACTCGCTTTTGACTGCTGATCTGAATTCGATTAATTCCGGATGAGGAATCAAAGTGCGGATTATAAATTCGGATCCACGATGTAAAATTCTGCACTTTAATTATAGCCTATATTCGTAACGCCTCGATTGCAAAACTTTGCTTGACGTTTTCTGAATCTGACAAGTCCAAGTTCAGCCTGGGAGCAACGAATAAAATCAATTATGTTCAGCCAATTTAATTCTTTCTCTCTTTCTCTGTGAGTGTGTGTCTTTCTTGTCCGTCTATCTCTTTCTCTCTAACTCTTCAAAGTGTATCACAAATTGCGTTGCGTCTCAGAGTCTCTCTCCACTGCTTTTAGCGTGTAAACTTCTGTCCAGACTGGTCAGTGCATGGTCACTGGTCAGTCATGTCCACTTGCGGCGGCGTGTGCTAAGGCGCTGCTTCAGCCGTCTGCGTACTACCACCTGCTCGTCTGCAAAAATCCCAGACGTAACTTAAATAGATTTGATGGACAGACGTCATGCAGGGCCGTTGCTCTGAATGTCAGTGGATATATACGCCAATACGTAGGCCTACACCATGCACACACAAACGACTGCTTGATCCTATATACTCACTTTTAGTGAGTATGTGTGAGACGCGAATGTGCCATCCTAAGACAGGACCACACAATCACTACTTATTAGACCTATTTTGCAATGTCAGTTAGGCCTACCACTGGTGTTACTGCGAAAATATGTGCATATAGTCATTGCAAAGGCCTGCGTTAGTTTACTACGTTGAACATTTAGCTGAATATTTAGCTAAATTTAGAGTTGCACGACAATCAGGGCTGAAAGTGGTTTGGAAAAGTTGCCGAGTCTGTCTTTGGCGGACGAGCACCTTTTGACCCTTACATTTTTTTCTGACCGACTTTTTTTAGTCATTTCCCCAAAATTATCCAAAATCATACCATTTTTACCTAGTTTTGGCACCAGGTCCTGGCGACCGTTTTTGCGACCCGCCTGAGACCCGGCAACAGCAGGTCTCGAAAATCGAGTCTCAGACCCGGACCGACCTGGCTCATTTTCAGACCTGCCTATACGCGGGTATAGGCCTAAAGCGTATACTGACCTCACAAAAAGGCATGTGGGTATACGCACGGAAAAATCGTAAAAAAATCGCGATTTACGAAGAAAATATTTATACAAGTTGAGTGTTTTACGCCATAATTAATGGTTTTGGGGATAAAAAATTCAAAATCGTCCGTCCAAAACCATCCGGTAATTCACAAAAGTCGTCAGATAATTTTCTTCCCGAAAATTCGATTTCGTCGCCGGCAGCGTGTACTCACCTCAAAATTTCTGAGTACTCAGTACAGCCCTCCTCATATCTGATGTGCAAAAATAATTCAATCAATTTTATCAAATAGAAATTCTGACAGCGCACTGTGTAAGAGCAAAACACTTCACCTTCCAATATCGCGACTGTCTTGTCTGAGAAGAATTGATTGAATAAAATCGCTTCACGACGTTTTCACCAAACCTTCATCAAATGACAGAACATCTCACGAACTATTATATGTTGCGAATGCAGTGTTGTGCAGTAACGAAGTAAAAGTAACGCGTTACTGTACTTAAGTAAAAGTTTGAGTACTTTCACATGTAACGAAGTATCGAAAAAATGAAATACTTTTACTTTCAACGAAGTAAAATTTTACCCATAGTTCAGTACTTTTACTTCGTTACAATTTATGCGACACTCGTTACAATGTTCGCTACTTCAATGCGCTAATTGACATTTCGTTTCGCTAATCTAAAACCGCTTATTCAAATTTTCATGCCTAAAAATAGATTTTCGATGGGTGGTGCACGCTGGATGCGCTGCCATTTCTGCAGCAGAACGACTCTTCAGCTGTGCATTGTGCTAACAATGAAATGGAAGCGTGCGTATACTAGACTCAAGTCAATCAACGATAACTTATAATACGATAAGTGCCATTTCGAGAATTTAGTATTTTTGAAGGGTAATAATCGATTGAGTTAGGCTAAGCTTATAGAAAGACTCGGTACTATTACTTTTTACTTAAAAAGTATTATTTGAAGGGGCTACTTTTTACTTGTACTTAAGTAAAATTTGTGATGAGTACTTTTACTTTTACTTAAGTAATTAAAATCCATGTTACTTTTACTTTTACTTAGGTACATTTTCCCGATACTTTCAACAACACTGTGCGAATGGTACCTTTATTCACTCATGGAAATACATTAAAGTTCGTTATTCTTATGGAAAATTAATTTCGTCTTAAACCGGAAACATTTCTGCCATCAATCAAACTGCTTGACAATATATTTTAGCAATAAGAACACTCACCAATGCAAATCAAATCAAAGCACCTTTTCTTAGAGCAATCGCTGCTATTGATTTGTCAATGCAAAGAGCAATAGCCTATTAAAATAGGCTAATACGCGAGCTTCAAAACCAGGCTTAATACAGGAAAGAACGACGATTCATGATTGTGATTAATTTATATTAAAATTTGCAGAATTAATTTCGACTAAAACCCGGCAATATTTCTATCATGAAAAGCAATATCCGACTATTAGACCCAATACTTTGCAGTATAGCCTATAGGTCTATAAAAGTTAGTCTAGACGTCGAGATGAATAATTTATCTTGCCTGCCATTGTTTGGCGCTCTGTTCTTTATTGCATTTTCATTCATTCCTTCATTCATTCATTTTGGAGACGCTGAGTCTGCATTATTGTAATTGTAATTGTAATTGTAAGATCATTTATAATAATTATAGTGTCGTCAGTAGCAAGCTAGACTACATCTAGGATGCTTTACACGTAGGCACAATATTGTCAACTGCCAGAGTAGATTCAAAGAGCTCGAAAGACACAAGTGCAGCTTGAACTGGTATTTGAAACCAGAACGAGCTTTTGATTTCCTAGATAGGAGCTGGAGGACTGTTCCCGGCATGAGCCAGCGACCGGAAAGGCACGGTCACCCGTTTTAGTTTTTGTTATCGTAAGAACGGATACGTCGGCGTTTGGTAGGCCTACATAGTCTACTTGGAAAGTAAGCTGGCGGTTTCATGCTGCAGAGTTGTTAACGCCTTTTATGAGATAGCCCCCGAAGCCCCGATATCAACGTCATATGATGGACATATAATTATATGGTAATGAATATTTTAAAAATGGCTGATATGCGCAATAAAATATGTCAGAAGAATAAGCAAAAAGAAACGGGCTTATTTGAAAACTGACATCATAATTATATGGTATAGGCATATAGCAAGGGACTTATAGTACATCGTTACACTATTTTTTCATTCATTCATTTTGAAATTTTTTATAGCGCCCCTTCAAGATACTCACTGAGAGAGGCTTCCAGGCAAGTTCCAGCCCAACCACGGCAACAATAACTTAGATTTAAGCAACTTGTAAAAAGTATTGCCAGTTATTTCTAGAGTGTAGGGCCGTAGGCGCATCTGTAATGGAAGTCCATTCCAAGTGGAAGGGCCAACAATCGAGAATGTGCAACGCTGCCTTTTTGAGAGGTGCTAGTGCGCGGAACCAGAAGTTCCCCATTGGCAGAAAAAACGAATGGCTCGACGGACGGCTACGTCCGAGATCGTTCTTCCGACAAAGCCATGCACTCAGGTAGGCAGAGGCGCTACCAAGAAGACATTGCCAGACCAGACCAGACCAGACCAGACCAGCCATTCTGGAGGACTTGTACATGGCATAATAAACAAACATGTGCACTTGATATAGCGTGTGTGTACTTCGGGCTTAACGACACTGTTTCATATCGAAGATGATTAGTGTCGGAGGCACAGTACAACCTCATACTCCACGTTTACATGTATACTGCGACCGAGCCACCCGCAGTAAAGATCCGAGAAATTAATCTCTTATAAACCGACCGACCGGGAATCGAACCCGCGCCACTGGCGTGGCGAGCGGGCTACAACCCACTCGGCCACGCAGGCTCTCTACTTGATATAGCACCCCCCTTTCAAGGTATTTCTACCCAGAAGCGTCCTCGACTACAGCGCGGACATTGAATCGGAGTTTCACGCCGAAGCGCTAAGCAATTGCGAGTGAAGGGCTTGCCAAAGTTATATACACGGCGGCTTGAGGTGGATTCGAACCTGCAACCCTCCGGTTGCAAGGCAACGAACTTACACACTATATGCCTACACCATCGCGCCACACGAAGAGGCCCTATGTGTGTGTATATACAAAACGCTGTGGTTAGATAGTATAGATACTATAGACCTAGTTCAGAATGAAAAAAATCAAAGCCATCGAAACCGAGTTCACTGTTTATTCTAGGCTACATCTCGAAACGACATCTTCTGAACATCTTTGCAAAACAAACACACCGATTTATTAGGCATTGTAGCGCAATTAAAGTCCGCTAATTAATTATAGATAGCGTCGTCGTGTTGTGTGGTTTGAACGAGGGCGGGGGCCGGAGGTGGGCCGGGAGGGGGGCCACAGATTCGTCAGTGACACATTGACTTGCATCGGACAAACGACATTCCACCGACCAGACAGCTGTTGATGCAGTTGCCAGGACCTCGTTTTCGTGACTCACGAAGCCAAGGGCTGTCACTTCTGTATCCGTCCTCATCCAACTGATCAAGAGACTCCCTCGGTCGAACGAGTAGGCGATGCAGCATCAGCAACTGCCTCAGCTGCTCCTCTTGATGCTGCTGTTGCTGCTGATGCTGCTGCTCCTGATCCGATTCTTCATTTTGCCCGGTTATGTCGATTTCGGACGAAAACCCTGAAGAGTTCAAGATCAAAGCAATAGAACAATCACAATTGGATAAAATTTAATGGTCTCAACAAAATCACGGCTGAGAATTATCAACGGTCTCCTAGAATCAACGAATTATATCTTCGAACCATTATGACTAGCCTACGTCCACCTTCTCCACGTGGACCTACCAGGTAGAGGCCGATGATTCGTTAGCTGTAGGCCTACTTATGTAACCCATGGCTCTATAACTCATGGATTGTCCACGGACATTCCACGCTCGCGTCTCTAGTATAAGTTGACTTTCTCTGTGAATTTAAAAGTTTGACACGATGTAAAGACGTGATTTTTGAGTCTCTTAATTGCAATCGGAACGTCAGCATCTAACGATTTTGCTCAATCAGATTTGCATATTTCTTTTAATGGTTTCTTTTGAAAACTCAGGTAGGTTAAACCTCATTGATTGATAAAAATATAAATCATAAGCTTAATAGGCCTATTATTTCGCCATGCTTGACATCAATAAAAGGCCTTCTCCTGAAACCCATGCGGCGCAGGCAGTAGGCTAAGCTCGAAAACCATACTGCTTTGAGAAAACCTTTCAATTATGTCGTCGAAATTGCACCACATGACCTGACGACACAAGCTATGTATAAATACATCCGACCGACTAAGCCCCGGCTATATATAGTATAATACGCTCAGATTGGTCGGTGTCTCCTGTATCGATGTCTAATATGAGCAAAATATTAAATTACGAACACACATCAAAATTACGTTTCTGTGTTAGATGGCCAACATTATCCACAGGGCCATCGATTATCGCTCGTATGTGCAATGGCACCACTGTACAGTAGGCCAATATGCAGCATTCGCGACAAGCGTACCATTATCAGAGTACAAAATGACCTAATGAAATGCCTAATATGGCAGGCAAACGTAACAGTTTTCGACTCTTTAGTACAGGAGTAGGCCTATAATTATATTAAAAAGTTTTACATCTATAAGTTAAGTGTACCCAGGCTGCCAGGCAAAGTTTTGCTGCAAATTAGCCTACAAAGTAATTTTTGCCGATTCTGTTTAAAGGGACAGTGTCATTTAGCCTAATAGCCTATACCGAATCGACCCAAGTCCTTTTGGGGAAGTTATTTTGATCTAAAGTGTCAGTTTTTTTTGTCTGAGCGATGATTTAAGTATTTTTCAGCTCTGACTTGCGAAAACATTGTGGTTTGGTCCGAGCGTTGAAGGTGCTCCTGGTCAAATTACCGTACTGCAACTAGCCAGCAAAGGAAGAAGCATTTGCGATCGTAATCTTTATATCCATAATCCAAATCTCTAAAGCGCCACTTGAAAGCCAAGCGCAAGGCACCAGCTTATTTACGAGCCAAGGTTTACCCAAAGGATAACCCGATTCCGGTTACCTTAAAGAGTGGGTGTTACGGTGAATGTCGTTTGGGTCGAGAATTTGGAAGGTGGAAGATCAGATAGACGGATTAAGATTTCTCAAAGAGGCGATACTTCAGCTTCGAATGGATAGAGAATACTGAGTAGTTTGTGATTCATTCGACCGTATTACTCAAATTTGCCCCTAAAGTAAAAAATTCTTCAGGAGTATCGTAGTTTATCCTCACTTTATTCGACCACTCACATATTATGCTTCTAAAATATTATTGTTCAGATTTTAATTTAGTTCGGTACACCGCCCTGAACCACTCAGTAATCAATCTAGATGAAAATAATATTATTTAGAATATTTTGCATAGGAAAACAAATATTCTTAGCGTATTGAGGTTTCATAAAGTATTTCTTCTATCGACAAATCCGGCATTGACGTCGAGCTTCAGTCGTCAACAACTCTGTAGGACATCTTGTGAAAAGTTGTACCGAATCATTTGATTTTAAGGATATTCTTTGCCAGAAGATTAAAACCGACACCAACTAAGACCAACAAGAACTTTTTGGTCAAGATGTGGTTGAGTCTTGACTTTGATCTTGCCCTATAACAGCCATAAGAGCTCTTGAGTTGCGGACTTGCGGTATATATAAGCTTATAATATAATTATAATATATATATATTTATATATATAGTCGTCGATTTTCAGATCGTAAGCTTATAGGCTATAACTATAACTCTTAAAATTACGTTGACAGTTTGACATTTAGAGGTGATTTGTGTATGAACGAATTCGAATTGGAGCACTAGCCTTTTCAATTAATCAAATCCAACTTGCACTTTCCAATCATGTCTGTAAGACTCGAGCTTTGAGATAAATAATTACAGAGAGCAAGTCTGGGGAGCATTTACATGTAGGCTACAAGGCGTCCAATGAGTTTGGATCTGTAGGCTAGCCAACATTGAATTAAGTACATAGGCGTAGGACTATTCTATGGGGTTGACAGTTACGGTAGGCCTGCTAAATTTTGCTAAGGGGAAAAAATCATCAAGAGGTTCTAGACGGCAGGATTGCTTCAAATGTGGTCCCACTAGTATGGAGATCAATTGCAAAATGCCATAAGCGGAGTCTATCAGGGGTTAGGGGGGCTAAGCCCCCCAAGAAGGTCCAGATTCAGCCATGAAAATTGTATCTTTTTTCAGGCTTAGCCCTCCCAAGAAGGCATTAGGCCCCCCCCCCCCAAGAACGGGAACCAAACTCCGCCCATGTCAAATGCACAACACATCAGCAGACAATTAATTTCCTTATTTAGGCCTATAGGCGTAGGCCTATACTCTAAGCTGAACCTAATTATTATTACTACTTGTAACATAATTATTGTAGCCTACTAAGGATAAAATAATTCATAATTTACCCGGTATCGAATGGATAGAAACTCCATAAGCAGACGTGCAGCTGCTCATCGTCATAACAACGGTTACCAAAGCAACCGCTTGCAAGAATATTCCACCAGACATGCCGCCGTTGTAGTCGATGGATCTGTTGAATTTCGTCCGACTTTTCTTACCGGACTTCGTTTGTCTTATTCCGACTTTCCCCAGTGACATACCGGTACAACTGCAGCCCAATGTATGGAGTTGACGCGCTACAGCAGCCGCAGGCTACCGTACCAGATACAGACGGACTTATAGACTCACTTTCGACTGCTGATCTCAATTCGTTTAATTATTCCGGATGCGGGATCAGAGTGCGGATTAGAATTCGGATCGATCCACAAATTCTGCCAACTTAATTAATTATTTATTCGTAACTTCTCGATTGAAAAACTTTGCTCGAAGTCGTCTGATTCCGATAAGTTCAAGTTCAGCCTATAGGAACAACGAATAAAAGTGTGATCAAGCAATTTATCCCTGTGTGTGTCTTTCTCTCTTTGTGTGTCTCTTTCTATGTCCGTTTCTCTGTGTGTCTCTCTCTCTCTCTCCGTCTGTCTTTCTCTGTGTGTCTGTCTTCCTCTGCCTCTCTAACTCTCTTTTAATTGTATCACGAATTGCGGTCAGTCTTTTCACAGCTTTTAGTGTCTAAACTTCTGTCCAGACTGGTCAGTGGTCACTGGTCAGTAGTGTCCACTTGCGGTGGCGTGTGCGAAGGCGGCGCTGCTTCAGCCGTCTGCGTTCTACCACCTGCTCGTCTGCAAATATCCCAGACGCAACTTAAATAGATTTGATGGACACACATACATGTACGTCATGCAGGGCCGTTGCACGCCCTCATGCAGGCCTATACACCACCCACACATGTACACATGTACGACTGCTTGCACCTACTCACTTTTAGTGAGTATAGGCATGTGTGAGGCACATATATGAGTATGCCATTCTAAGGCAGGGACCACATCATATCTAAGCTTATAATAAAATTTATTATTACTCTACAGACAATGTCAGTTACCACTGGTGTTATACCGCGAAAATATATGACCTATGCATGATCATTGCTTGGGCGTATACGTACGCTATAGTTTGCGACGTTAAACATTCAATCCACTAACGACGTTCTTTGATTTTAAAAAACCCTATCTAAACGTGCATACATTAATTTTTCAAATATATTACAACTAGGCCTATAGGTCAATTACCGGTAGGCCAACATATCTTAGTTTGAAAATCTCATTAAGAAGGTGTTCATGTCTATTATTATTATAGGCCTACGTTAAGCTCTGCCAGGAAGACCAAAAAATTTACAAGTAGGCCCATCACACCTAAGCCTACTGCATGCAATAAGAGATTGAGGAAATCTAAGTGTATGTAGGTTGAGTTATAACAGTTTACGTCTCCTGTATAGGCTGTAGCCAATCAACATTAAAACAGGTTCGACCGAAATAACATCAACTTACTGAAGTATATCTTCTCTGTATACGTAGTCGGATTGACCATTCCATAGACCTACGTCTGTGCATGTATGTGCATTCGGTTGGACTCGTACAACGTGGACCGACTTATCGGGGCCGGACAGACGGACACTGAATAGAAGCTTAGCAGCGATGCTAAAGGGCTTCAGCACGTGGCCGCAACAAAGGCGCGACACGCGTTCCACTCAAATAGCAATGCCCGTAAAACTGACGCGGTTGATCCGCTGTGGAGACCTGTGGCTTCGAATCGCGTCGAAGGTTTAATTGAAAGACTAAGGCGGTCTGTCGACGAAAGTAGTTCCAAGGATCGAAGAATCCCCGTCGTCGGTTGTGGTGTTTACGATTGACCCAACAAGACGCCGACGCCGCGCCGCCATGCAAGGCTTAGGCTTAGGTCTGCATGTATAGGTCTACTGTAACTGTATAGGTCTATCGATGGTACCGTCAACTGTTGCAGTTCTCTGAAGACAATTTCTCGTTTCATCTGCATAAGCAGTTAATTAAGAAATGAAGCTAATTTTCAGAGTCGTTGTAGCACCAACGTACGATGAGATATTTCACATAGGCCTACTGCTAGAGATAACAGAACGCAAAATCTATCTCTGTATTATTTTCATGAGATCTCTCCCCCTTCATTTATTATTTCATATCGCTACGGTTTAAATAGACATATACAGAGTGGGCTAAAAAAGTAAACCCATACGATGTTTCGCCAATATCTTTGCCAAAAAATTCAAATAAACTTTTACGTGCTAAAAGAAGAAGAAGAAATTTTTTCTGTCGACCAGACCAAAGCCAAATGTTTTAGCCCTCCAAAGAACGGAAACCAAACTCCGCCCATGCCGGCTACGTCCGAGACCGGGTGATAAAGCCCACTCAGGTAGGCAGAGGCGTTACCAAGAAGACATTGCCAGACCAGACCAGCTATCATGTAGGACCCGGAGGAGATAAGCTAAGCTGCGTGACTGGGAGCCAGTGCAATGTCACAGCTGGACCTCATAATAGGGCCTATTATGAATAGTCAATATGTATGTATGTATGTATGTATGTATGTATGTATGTATGTATGTATGTATGTATGTATGTATGTATGTATGTATGTATGTATGTATGTATGTATGTATGTTCTAATCAGAAGCGCTCCTCATGACCACAACGCGGACAATAAATTGGAGTTTCACGCCGAAGGGCTGAGCAATTGTGAGTGAAGGACTTGCCCAAGGTCCCTACGCGTCGGCTTGAGGTGGGTTCGAACCTGAAACCCTCCGGTTGCAAGGCAACGAACATAACCTGCAAAACCGCGCCCCACGAGTAGGCTAGGCCTATGTGTGTATATACAGAACGCTGTGGTTAGACACTAGGCCTAGTTCAGAATATAAAAAATCAATGCCATCGAAACAGAGTTCACCGTTTATTCTGCCTCTTGAAACGACATCTTCGCAAAACAAACACGTCAATTGGTTGCCACAGAAAAGCGCAATTAAAGTCCGCGTATCGATAGCGTCGTCGTCATGGGTGGTTTGAACGGGGGAGGGCGGCCACTGATCCTTCAGGTTCATTTGCCACACAACTGTTCGCATCGACCTTGATGGTGTTGCGAACAGCTTCTCCAGCATTCATCGCTACTCCATTTCCGTGACTCACGAAGCAAAGGGATGTCACTTCTGTACCCGTCACCCAATTGATCACTCAACTCTTTCGGTGGAACCAACTGCTTCAGATGCTCCTCTTGATGCTGATGCTGTTGCTGCTGCTGCTGCTGCTGCTGCCCCGATTCTTCATTTTGATCGGTTATGTCGGTTTCGGAGGAAACCTCTGATGATTTAAAAATCATAGCAATAAGACAATCGCAAGGGATAGGCCTAAATGGTCTCAAATTTGGGTCTATTAATAGTATACGTACCGGTAACATAGGCCTACATCGTAATACGCAGATAATGTTGAAAAATTGTCGCCATCCCTGTACGCTCGTAGCCTATTATAGGCCTATATGGATGTATATTGTATATAATATATTGTATTGTATTGTATTTAAACATTTATAAAGCGCCTCTAGTAGGGTGAACCGTTCAGAGGCGCTCCCAGTGCCCAAGGCCCCGCGAGAAGAAACAAGTTTTGAGAAGAGACAAAGCAGAAGAGAGACTACCAGAGAGAAGTGTAGAGCGAACAGAAGGAAGAAGGGCATTCCAAAGAGAAGGACCAATTGAGACAAATGATCGAGACTGAGCCATAGCAGTTCTAGAACGAGGAACCAAGAGGTCAAATCTGTTGGATGAACGAAGTGGACGGTGGGAGGAAGCCGAGTGAGGACGAAGTAAAACATTAGTCAGATATTTTGGAACAAGACCCCGTTGAGCCTTAATGATCAGAGTGAGGATCTTAAATTGTGTGCGAGCACGGAGAGGAAGCCAGTGTAGTTCATGAAACATAAAGGCAGATATGTGAGAGTACTTGGGAAGGCGGGCAATCAATCTAGCAGCTGAGTTGAGAACCGACTGAATCGGAGAAAGACGAACTTTAGGAAGACCAATGAGGAGAGCATTGCAATAGTCAATTCGTGAACATATAAAAGCATGAATTAAGGTAGTGAAGATGGAGGAGGAGACAGAGCGACGAATGACTCTGAGACGTCTTAAATGAAAGTAAGACGAGCGTGTAACATTGGAAATATGCTCGGTAAAGGTAAGTGAGCTATCAAGTACAACACCCAGATCCCGCACACTTGAAGAGAAGGAAAACAGCGGGAATTTTTCAGAGAGCAGAAAGAAATCAAGCTTCTGGAGCTGCTGGGGAGTACCTAGCCAGATGAATTGAGTCTTTGAAGTATTAAGTGAAAGGCGATTAGAAGACATCCATGAGTGGAGATGATTAGTAAGGGATTCAATAAGCGCGACTAACAGCAGCTGGGAAGATGAGGGTCCATGGACAAAAGCCTGAACATCATCAGCAAATAGATGGCCAGCAGCACTACAAATCCGAAACAGAGAAGAGATGTCAGCCGTGTAAAGAATAAATAAGAGAGGTCCAAGAACTGAACCTTGAGGAACACCCAGATTAATATGAACCCATTGGGTTCGAGAGTCACCAGATATAATCATTTGAGTTCTTTCAGAAAGGTACGACTGGAACCAAGACAGGGGAACACCCTTAACACCATAGGAGATTTCAAGACGCTTGAGTAGGATATCATGATCGACCATGTCAAAGGCTGAAGAGACATCATAGAGGGCCAAAAGAGTGACCTCAGACTTATCAATAGCAGAATAGATTTCGGATAATAGAGAAAGGAGAGCTGTCTCGGTGGAATGATGGGCCCTAAAACCTGATTGATTTGCAGGAAGGAGGCCAGATTGCTCAAGATAAGGTAGAAACTGTAGAGAGACAAGACGTTCCAGTGTCTTAGAAAGAAAGGATAGATTTGAGATAGGCCGATAATTTTGGCAAAGGTTGGTGTCAAGGTTAGGCTTTTTGAGGGAAGGAAAGACAAGGGCCCGTTTCTGTGAGGGAGGGATGCAACCTTCAGAGAGGGACCTATTAAACAGGTAGACTAAAAATGGGCTAAAGTCATCCAAAATGTCATTGATTACAAATGGGGGTAGGGGGTCAAGTTCACATGAGTTTAAATTTGCAGTTGTAAAAGCTAGCCGAAGGTCTAATTCAGTGATAGGTTTAAAATCATCAAAAACAGTTGAAGTTGAGGTAAACTTTGGAGGGGGTGCGTCAGCAGTTGAAGCACGAAGGCGGTCAATCTTTGCTGACAGTGCGTCCAGAAATTCACCTGCAGTGAATGCAGGTATTTCAGAGGAGCGAGATGTCTTGCCAAGAAGCCCCGAGATCGACGACCACAGACGTCTGGGATTCTTGGCGTTGCGCGAGACCAGCTTTTCCCAGTGAGCTGCCTCTTTGTGGTGGTAGAGACGATGTAGGGCGCGTAGCTGAGCAATCCAAGCCAGTCGATCACTGGACGCCTTGGTCCGACGATACCGTCGCTCTAGACATCGTGTTTGACGACGAAGTCTGTGGCAGTCGGCGTCAATCCACACTGCCAAAGGACGAACACGTGTCCATACCTTGCGGCGAGGTAGCATACTGTCAAGAAGATTTGTCACTGTGGAGGTGTATAGGTCAAACAGTTGAGCGACAGTGAGCATATAAAGATCAGGAGACGGTGTAGAAAGAAGAGTATCACGAAGAGCGTTGCTGAAGGCTTGAGAGTCGAATGACTTCCATCCTCTCTGCATGCGAATGGAATGAATCGGTTGAAGATGGATGGAAGGAAGGATGAACTGGATGAAGGAATGATCCGAGAGTGTTGGAGGCATCACCGTGAGATCGTCAACTTGTTCATCATCACTGGTTATGACAAGATCAAGGTAACCACCAGAAATGTGGGTGGGTTGATTGATGTGTTGGCGAAGACCGAACTGAGAGAGGAGGCCAAGAAAGCGAACTGAAGAGGGGAGAGTAGGTTCTTCTAGATGCACGTTGAAGTCACCAAGGATGATGAGCTGGCTGTTTCGCGTTATGAGGATCTCCAGAATTGAGGAAAGTTCTTCGAAAAATTGTCCAGGGGGAGAAGAGGAGCCGGGTCTGTAGATGGTGAGGAGAGTGACAGGACCACGAGGAGTGGCAATGCTCAAGCAAAGAGCTTCCAATGTGGTAAACGAGCAGTCCAAGGTAACTTGCGACACACGTAACGAAGAGCGAAAGAAAACTACGATACCACCCCCGTGTGTCTGGTGGCCATCAGGTTGAGGCGGACGAGGGCAGTCTCGCGAGGAGTAGCCAGATGGAGTCGCACGTAGGATCGGTACGTCATCTGAGGCAAGGTGCCAGCTCTCGGTGATACCGAAGACATCAAGCTGGTCCTCTAGAATAGATTGAGCGACATAGGCGAACTTTTCAGTGAGAGAGCGAGCATTCCAGGAAGCGAATCGAAGACCAGATGGATGTGAAGTCGGTTGAGAGGATGGATGTGAAGTCGGTTGAGAGGATGGATGTGAAGTCGGTTGAGAGGATGGATGTGAAGTCGGTTGAGAGGATGGATGTGTTGACGGTTGAGATGATGAATGCGATGGCGGTTGAGAGGATGGATGTGTTGACGGTTGAGAGGATGGATGTGATGTCGGTTGAGAGGATGGATGTGAAGTCGGTTGAGAGGATGGATGTGAAGTCGGTTGAGAGGATGGATGTGTTGACGGTTGAGAGGATGGATGTGATGTCGGTTGAGAGGATCGATGTGAAGTCGGTTGAGAGGATGGATGTGAAGTCGGTTGAGAGGATGGATGTGTTGACGGTTGAGAGGATGAATGCGATGGCGGTTGAGAGGATGGATGCGATGGCGGTTGAGAGGATGGATGTGATGTCGGTTGAGAGGATGGATGTGATGTCGGTTGAGAGGATGGATGTGTTGACGGTTGAGAGGATGGATGTGATGTCGGTTGAGAGGATGGATGTGTTGACGGTTGAGAAGATGGATGCGATGTCGGTTGATGATGTTCTGTTGACAACGTTGGCAACGAGAATGAAGAAGGTGATGGCATTGGCGAGAATGAAGGCGATGTCGGCGTTAGCGTTGGCGCCTGTGGCTGATACGGCGATGAATCACGAACCAGTCGACAGGTGGCAGGGCACCAAATCCGATGTCTGAACAAAACCTTGCGAAGACAGCGAGTAGGTCGAGAACTGCTCAGTTTTACTGCGCATAGTTCTTGCGAGGTGTAGGTGATGCGGGGCCCAAAAGTCCGTTCTAGGACTTGTAAAGAACCAACAGTCGTTGACGACGACGACGAAGAAAGAGACGTCAACGTAGACATCAAAGGCGACATAGGCCCAGACATCATTATTTGGCGATGTAAAGAGTTATCAATCGATCATCGGTAAATTACACCGAGCGCGGTCGGACGTAAACAAACCAATGCAGACAGCGTAGAAACATCTGAACCCAACAGAATCATTCAAATATACTCACAAAGAATATCTAATAATCCAGTTGAGACGATGATCAACAAAATACTCCTTTATAGCTTTCGATTCCAGAAAGCATGAGATAAGTTGAGAAAATGTATGTTTGAAGCGAAGCGGTGAAAAATCCGGCCTGGCCAAAGACGCGAACAAAATGGCGTAGTCTGTCGGAAGAACCAAATGTCACAACAAATTTCCAATTTTCTCCAAGGCAGAAGAAAATAATCCAAATAAAAGTAGTGACGACGATCCAGTAAAATAAAACCTTGAAAGCGACTGATTATAAGAAAGATTAGACTAAAGATAAACTAAGAAACGACCCAATAAACGACGCTTGCGCACCAGCGTGCAACACGACGAACGCCACGCACAATAATATATACATATGTTACATATATTATATAGCCTAGTTATATATAAAAATAAATATGCATATATATAGGGACCAAGGACTTTTGTACACTCAGAACCTGGTTACGTACCGTAGACCAACACTCGACGCACCTTGAAGCCAATAGAATGGTCGATGCTAATGGAGAGCAAGACTGAGGAACATTTTTTAATGAGGCGCCTATATATAGCTATAGCGAGTTTAGATTTGCAACTAAAAGTGGATTAAGTATTGTCTAGGCCAGTGGTGCACAACGTCCGGCCCGCGGGCCAAATCCGGCCCGCGACGGGTTGTCAAGTGGCCCGCGATGACCAAAAGGAAAGGCACCTATCGCTGTGAGCAGACACTGTGGTCACTGGAAAACTATTATTTTGTGGCAACATAGAAGTGATATAAGTCCCCTTTCTATATAACTCTTAAGGGTTTAGGCTACTGTTATTGCGCACCTCATCTTAATAAATTTGACGTGCATTCATCTTACAATAGGCCTACTATATTACAATAATTACATAGCCTGAGTTGTCACACTTGTTTGGCCCCCGAAGGGTTTCAGAAAGCGATTAGTGGCCCTTGGCTGAAAAAGGTTGTGCACCACTGGTCTAGGCCTACAATGTGGAGTCGACAGTTATACTAGGCCTACTAAACTTTGCTAATGGGAAAATCATCGATACGATTGGGATTGCTTTTAAATGTGACTACACTCATGGAGTATGAAATGCACGACTCGTCAGTAGTGTTGTTTTCGTTAACGAAAACGAAAATGGTAATTAACGAAAATGAAACATTTTCGTTAACAAAAACTGAAACTAAAACTAAAATGAGATGACAACGAAAACTAAAACTAAAACGAAATTTGCCACAATCAAAACTAAAACTAAACGAAAATTGATCAAACGAAAACTAAAACGATATTCGGTCAAACGAAAACTAAATAATTTGCTCGTGATTTTACTTTAATTGTCATTTATTCGTATTATGCAAATGGCGTGTCATACTTTTCCTTTTTCCGAGGTTTCGTGAATTTTGGTCCCAGTATTCTCTGGTCAATCAGCGTCTGCTTCAAGTGCACCTGCCGTCTAGGTCGAAGAATTGTCCACCCAAGGTCTATAGACTCCCTGAATTGGTACCTTATGCAGATTAGCTTGGTCTACCTCGAGCGTAAGGCTGTGTCTTTACCTCCGCATATACAACCTGTGTGTGCATGACCTGTGTGCGCGCGTGCGTGTGTACCACTAACCCAAGATCAGATTGAAAGCACCTTGCCACTGGTCACTGTTCTAGATAGCTGCATGTAGGCTGTCTATTGTCTAAACTAGGTCGAGGGCAATTGCCCACCCAAGATCTCTAGACTCCCCTGAGTCAATAACCCCAGCTTACTAAAACGAAAACTAAAACAAAAATTGGATTACTAAAACGAAAACTAAAATTGGATTACTAAAACTAAAACTAAAATTGATCTATAAAAACTAAAACGAAAACTAAAACTAATATTTAGCAACAATTAAAACTAAAACTAAAACTAAATATCAAGACTAACAATAAAAACTAAAACTAAAACTAAAATTGAGACATTATTAAAACAATACTACTCGTCAGCAGCTAATTAATGTCCTTATTTTGTGTAGCCTATGCATAATTATAAGCTTACTCTCAACCGGGCCAAATTGATAACAGTAGGCCTAACCAGTTGCAACATAATATCGTATTAAGAATTTAAAAAACAATGCATAATTTACCCAGAATCAAATGGACAGAAGCTCCATAAACGGACGTGCAGCTGCTCATCGTCATGACAATGGTTACCAAAGCAACCGCTTGCAAGAATATCCCACCAGACATGCCGCCGTTGTATTCGATGGATCTGTTGAATTTCGTCCGACTTTCTTACCGTGCTTTGTCTGTCGCTAGAGCAACCGCAAGCTATACCAGATAAGACTTTGAAGACTCACTTTCGAATGCAGATCGGAATTCGTATAGTGCGATTCGAAATTCTGCTCTTTAATATATAGGCCTAGTCGTAATTAAATGTCTCAAGTGCAAAACTTTGCTTGAAGCGTAGGAAGAGCGAATAAAATTAATGCATTGTTGTTTCATATAATTATGCTAATGTTATTTTGTATAATTTTGTAGTTATAGCTCATTAGGCCTACTTGTTATTCGGAGGGCACATGCATTATAGGCCTATGGGAATCCATTGGACTTTAAGCATAAATTATAGATTGCTTATAGTGTACGGTGCGTTTCCATCAATCTAGTCGGACAATCACAAACAGTGGCGTAGCTACATTACTTCGTTACTAGTCTTTACTGAGTCATAGGCCTATTGGTTTATAGGCCTATATGAAATCTTTAAAAAAGTTGTGTTTGGCCGGAACGACATGTAGATTGTAGATGGAATCGTATCCTACCGTATAAGCAATCTATGCTCATGGTCCTATTGAACTATTCCTATATGATGAAAGTGCCTTCCGAGTAACAAGTAGGCCTAGGCCTAATGAGCTTTAACGACATAATTATATAAAATAACAATTTAACATAATTATATAAAACAACAATGCATTCACGTCGTACTGTTATTTTAAGCAAAAATGACTGAAAGCTTTGAAGGAACCTAGCCTAATACTTTGTAATTGCAGTCGGTGCAATAAAATTTTTCATCAAACTGCCACGGAACCCTTGGCCGCATCCTATGGAACCCCGGTTGAAAATCACTGCATATGGGTCTCAAGTGGGCATTCTCTTTAGCAATCCTTATTTTCTGGCCCTTGCTCTCTCCCCTAACTCAATACATCCCATCCCTCCAAACGAGTAGTCTAATGACAAACCCTTACTCGCCTCTTCTCCTCTCTAACACTCTTTCCCCCACAGTTCTCCCTCAAAACCTAGCAGCAGCTCTGTCTCGAATGCCCCTCTGGAAGCCGGACTTGGACCTCTTTCTGGCTACCTTTGAACAATTAACCCTTCTAACTTGACTTAAATTGCTGTCCTGCATTTCGCTTACGTATGGCACTTTAGAAGTCAGCTGGAATTAATGATTCCGACGACAATTCTGCTCACCGTCTTTCGCTTTCCCTCCCACCCACCATCAAACCGTTCTAACCCTTTCTAACTTCAACATCCACCCTCTTGCATAAAACAAACTAAAATTAAAATTAACACACAACAAACTGAAATGATGTAATAATCATTCTGAATGTCATTCCAACTAAAATCCAAGACAATCAAAATATAATTAGATCAATTATTGTTCAAATATACAATGACCGTTGTTCCAACTACAATACCTCACAGCATTTATAATTAACGACAGAACCAATAAACGACTTTCATTTTCCTCATTCAATCTGTGATAAAAAAAGTCCCTCACTGGACACAGCCGTCGACTCAGATGTTCAGTAGCGATAGCCAAGCGTACATCGAGAGAGAGAGAGAGAGAGAGAGAGAGAGAGAGACAGACACAGACAGAGAGACAGAGAGAGAGATGGACGAGAGGAAGTGTAAATGCATTACACATTAATTTTTTACACAAGGATTCAAAATTCAAACTCATGGAGTCACCTGCAGGCAGATATTAAAACAGCCAGTCAACACCAGCTACCAAACCGTCACTGCTCTTTTTACCTTAGAAACCGGGCACATAGTTTGCAAAACTTGATCATTGTATGTGCACTTGTTATAGCGCCCCTTCAAGCTCTCTCTACTCAGAGGCGCTCCCGAATGCAGAGCGGACACTGCGTCAGAGTTTCACACTGAAGCGCTGAGCAATTGTGAGTGACGGACTTGCCCAAGATCCTTACGTGGCGAGGTGGATTCGAACCTTCCGGCTCCAAGGCAACGACGCCACCACTACGCCCCACATTGATGCACAATGCACATCACACGCACATAAACGAACATCGTACAGAAATTGAACTCAGTTGAAAAGCATCAGACATCAAACCTGGCGTTTTAAGTTTATGAACCAGAAAACAATGCATTAACAGAAGTTTGACGACATGCAGAAACATATTATTAAACTGTTATTGCTGAAAACAATAATAATGTTCTCATACAATTTTAAACTCTTCTTTGAAATACATACCAACATGCAGAGGGCAGCAACACACAGGTGCCAAGAGGCACCATTTTCGTATTTAATAATTCTAGACATGCAAGTTCTGTGTATTAATGTTCTCTTACAAATCTGTGTCTTACTCAGGTGTTCAGCACAAATAAAAATTGTGGTGAATTTGAAAACATGTTATGCAATTGTTACGTATTTGTGCCCAGGAAAATATTTGTGATCAAGTCTGTTCGGAAATAAATAAAACTGGGTTTGTACTGCACTGGAGAAACCACATTCGAAAATAATAACAAAGTTACAATGATTCTATGACCCAACTTACATAAGTAGCTGTGTCTGGGGTTGTGAATGTCAAAGTTCACGATTATGGTAAATTGGAATATATGCCTGGGAGGCTTCCAAACAGCTAATATCAATGCAAAACACAGTTCAAAATTTGAATACTAACACTACATGCATAACAATCAATGTACGTGACTTCAAAGAATGGCACCAAAGGAACATGCTGAATTACGCTTTTTTCATGGGCGCCCATGATGACAAAGAAAACAAAAAAATGCGTGAACAGGAAAACTTTAAATAAAAAATTAAAGTTTGACAGAGGAATATCAATATGCAAAGAAAGAACTCAACTCGACTCATTCTCTGTCTTTTCAACATTCTCTTTCCTCTCGACATTCTCTGTCTTCTCAAAATTCTATGTCTTCTCAACATTCTCTGTCTTCTCAAAATTCTATGTCTTCTCAACATTCTATGTCTTCTCAACATTCTGTCTTCTCAACATTCTGTGTCTTCTCAACATTCTATGTCTTCTCAACATTCTCTGTCTTCTCAACATTCTGTCTTCTCAACATTCTGTGTCTTCTCAACATTCTCTGCCTTCTCAACATTCTCTGTCTTCTCAAAATTCTCTGTCTTCTCACCATTCTCTGTCCTCTCGACATTCTCTGTCTTCTCAGCATTCTGTGTCTTCTCAACATTCTCTGTCTTCTCAACATTCTGTCTTCTCAACATTCTGTGTCTTCTCAACATTCTATGTCTTCTCACCATTCTCTGTCTTCTCACCATTCTCTGTCTTCTTAACATTCTATGTCTTCTCAACATTCTCTGTCTTCTCAACAGGAATCTCTGAACACAACTCTTCCATCTGTGTGAGAGTTTTCTCAGCAAACGATCAGATATTCTTATTTTGGTGAGATCATGCAGATGTTACAAAATTTAATTGTTACAATAATTAACAATATAAAATGTTTAGAGAGGACTGATTTCCTTTTAAATGTTGAGTCCCTACTGCGGGCCCGGTTATATTAAAATCTAGAATTGAACAGAAAGTCACAGGCCAAACAACAGAATGTTCAGCAGTGACTGAGGTCTCAAGGTCCAATTTGGCCCCTCTGGCCCACTATTCAGTAGGTTTGATCTAATTAATGTACTGATATGAATGAAGCAGCAAAAAGATGCAATGCAAAACAACGCGAGAAGCCTGAACGACTAAAAAAAGGATAATGATGAATATAGAAGACATGACAAAATAGAATTTCAAATACTTATTTTCAATGGTATACCAATCAAATAATCATAGATATAACAACAGGCAATAAATATCAACCAGGAATGTGATTAATTAAAAATGTAACTAAAAATAGCAGGTCTCATAAAATGACAATAATATTTAATATCATTTAGGAATGTAATCAAATTGTAAAATGATAATTATCCAACATGACTTATTCACATCTGTAGCAGAAAAAAATGTCTGATATGATAAAAATAAACGTTTGGTGCAAAATCATCCTAGAAAAACCTAAATATGTACAAGAGCTATGTTCAATTATCACCATAAGCAGAAAAAGATCTAAGCCAAGCAACCATTGAAAGGTGGCAACAAAATAGTCAAAAGTTATGTACATGAATTCATTCAAACATGCATATATATATATATATATATATATATATATATATATATATATAAATATAATATACACATATAAATATGTATATATTTTATATATATGTATATGCACACGAAGGTCTTATTCGTGTATAAATATATATAATTCACATATGTGGAACTATAAGTACACACATGTGTTGCAAATATACATGTGTTCATCTGTAAATATACATGGATACGTAATAAATACGTAGCGGCTAATTACGCAGTTTTGCTTTTTGGTGCTTCGCTTTAAGGACGATTCAAGCTACAGCTTCGATTATGACCTCAAGACATGAAAAAAAATATCAGCAAAATGAAAGTCAAAAAAATTCAAATCAAGTAATATATTATGCATACATTTACGTATGTACGATATATAATATATATTACGCATAATATATATTTTGTGTATAATATATGTCATATATATAAGCACAACTGCCACTGGCCATAGGAAATATCTCAAATAAGATATCGTTTCTGATCATTACATTCATCTGAGATAACAACAAATGGAATGCAATTATCGATAAACTCAGCAGCCGTATAAATATAAAATAGTTCGGCGGAAATTTCAAGTGTATAATTATACCATAACAATCCAAGATGTATATGAGATATGAAAAACATTTGATTATAGAATGGAAATTTGACGATGACAACAGCAGATGCCAGTCACGGCTCCGAGGGGGGTCGTTCGTTCTCGCCGCTCGTGGCATCAGCAGAAGTGGAAGAAGCTTTAGATCTTCTTGAGGCAGCCAAGGTCCCACTCAACCGGGGCGGAGACTGTCTCAAGGGCGAGAGACGAAGGACTGAACTTGAACTCAACTGCGTAGACGAACTTTGTGTCCATGAGGAGGGACTGCATGGAATCCTTCCCGTTTCCAGACAGCTTCTCCTGGATTTTTCTTATGAAGGTCACCGGGACTCGCTCCTCGTACTCGTTCAACGGTGTGTACAAATGCAGAATTTTGATTATCTGAAAAACACACATTTCAAAAAATTTTTTGGGGGAGAAGACAGAGAATGTTGAGAAAACATAGAATGTTGAGAAGACAGAGAATGTTGAGAAAACATAGAATGTTGAGAAGACATAGAATGTCGAGAAGACAAAGAATGTTGAGAAGACAGAGAATGTTGAGAAGACAGAGAATGTTGAGAAGACAGAGAATGTTGAGATGACAGTGAATGTTGGTTTTACATGCAGGGCCAGCAGCACTTCCACTAAGGCAAACTAAACGGATAGCAATAGTGGCAAGGCGCCATCAAAATAATTGCCCTGCACACAGTGCACAGCACAGACGAAGACAAAACAATACGAAAGCATGGAACTATTATTGCAGTAATCAACTGTGGGGCGCGGTGGTGTAGTGGTGGCATCGTTGCCTAGGAGCCGGAAGGTTCGAATCCACCTCGACGCGTAAAGACCTTTGGCAAGTCCTTCACTCACAATTGCTCGGCGCTTCGGCGTGAAACTCTGATGCAGTATCCGCTCTGCATTCGGGAGCGCCTCTGAGTAGAAAGAGCTTGAAGGGGCGCTATAACAAGTGCACATACAAACAAACTGAGCATATTGCCTGAAGTGCCAGAGTTTCAGAAATCGATAGATGCAGCTCAACTTGATGAGGAAGAGACTAAAACACTCAGCTCTTTTTTTTATCATATCCTTTAGGTACTAGAAGAAAACAGAAGCAAGTAGCTTATAAAAGATAGATGATGAAATCATTTGGAAACTCAAAAAGGTATTAAATTGAACTTTAATTATGACACACAAAACACTAAATTAGCTAATTATGAGAATCATTTACTGTAACTGACCTGAGCTGTGGTGAGCTTGGAACACATTTCACAGATGCTTTCGACATCCTCATCGGTCTTTCGTGCTTGGAGAACCTGCAGCAGCTGCGATGCCTGCAGAATTGGCTCCAGGGCCACAAGCGTTCCATTGTCATGTTCCTTTGTATCCCGAAACCATTGTTCCAGCTGCGTCAAATTATATCTGACACACAAACAGCACACATCAATTCAGTTAAGTCAGACATTTTTACAAACCGAAATAGGCCTACAGAACAAAACTTGATGGCTACCACACCGACAGAACAAAACTTGATGGCTACCACAGTAACACAATTAATATTACGCTAATATTACTGAGTTGTGACCTCAAACATCAAATCTATAAATTTTCCCCATTATATGAACAAACTACAATTTCAGTAGTTATTTGTGAACAATTAACAAAGGCTAACCTCATCTGGAGACCTTTCATCCAATGACACATGTCCTTTCTCAGTAGCAGGTTATTCAGCGCATTTGCACAAATGAAGTAGAACAACTGGAAAGAACAACACAACAGAATGCAACAACAGAATAGACAACTGATAAACAACAGATCTAGCAACTGATGGTAACAAGTCATAATACGTAGCAGGCACAATTCTCATGATCCTTTCACATGTCATTTACCATTGATTCATCCATTATGGAGGTTTATATAACGCCCCTTCAAGGGTACCTCTCTACTGATCATTCAGAACCCAAGAACGTTCAGAAGACAGCGCTTCTCAGTAGACTAAACATCGTCATAAACAATTCTTGTTCTTCTACAAAATGGAGAAAACATTCACCTCATATCAAGTGAATCCTCCTAATCAGAGCAGATCCTATCAATGAAACCTGAAATTTACTGCCATACATCAATTAACACTTTACCAATGAGATGCATTGGTTTCCCATCGCATTCAGCACAATCGCATTGCAAAAGTGTTACGAAGTCTGATCATCATCATCATCACAAGCACCACTGCTCTCACCTGTTTCAGCAACTGCCTTATAAGATCATCCTCCACATCGTATGCCTTCAGCATCTTGTAGATTGTTTTAATCTGCAACAGTCATTAGAGAAAAACTCAAAGGACTCATCTTAAATCACACACCTCTGTTGTAGTTCACTGTAGTAAAAGATCATGAATTCATGTACGTTAACTCTAAAAATAAACTTTGACATAAAATGACACAAACGCATGATACACCACCACAAAAAGATACATGATGCAGTGAAATGAAATGGCATGATACATAAGTGACAAAAGGCACGACTTAGAAGGACGTACAACTTTAACACCACAATAAAGGAGAACAAGGAATTGACCATGATTTGGTTAACCCTTTAACAGCGATAAGCGCCCCGGGCAGGCACAGTTAATATAAATACATATTATGTATGGGTAAGAGAAAGTAATCAAGCGTATAACATTGTTGAATTGAAATCAGTAAAAAAATTGGTGGCAATATAATTGCCACTAGGCGTTTGTGCTACCAAGAAAAGTCCATAATGTGGCAACATACTTGCCACTAGCCGTTCATACCACCCTAGAATTCCAATGGAGTATAAGGTATGTTGTGTCAAACAAGATTTTTTTATGATTTTTTGTGTTAAACAGTATCTGGTAGTGACATCTTGTGAATCCACATGCATTATTTTAGTGGCAAATTGCTGAACATTAGCTGTTTAGTATACCTGCATGTAGTGGCAAATAGATTGCCACTCGCTTTTAAAGGGTTAAAGAATGAATGACATCGCAAATACAAGAAGATCATAAGATAACCAAAGAAAAACAATTCTGCTGGTAGTAATTTTCAACTTAGATTAGACTTTGCTAGTAAACCTTAAAATCAGATAGTTGAATGGCAGCATGCTGGCAAGAAGATCAGAGGAACGCGGGTTCATCTACTGTTCATTTAAATAACCGCTACCCCATAAGTTTGATGCAGTCTTCCACTCTCTACTAGTCTACTATACTATGCAATATGTGACTCGTCATGACGAAATGAATCGTTAGGCCCTTTTTGAATATTTTGAGTTATGTATTCCACGTTATTCCGTGTTCAATTACCTTCAAAATGAGCTATTACGCATCAAAATCGACCAAGTGCTTGTGGAGTTATAAAGTTTTTAATCAAGCGACCTGCCTAACAGAAAATTTTGGGAAAACGCGATTTTTTTTATTTTTCAAGGTTTTTAATCTTATTGGTTATTTAATCTGCACAAATAGCATGCTAAAAATAGCAAAATAAAGTAAGTTTTAATATTTTATTGAGACATTATATAATATAGATTCCAAAAATTGAAAAATGGAAAAATCAATAATTTGAAGGTTGGACACCTTTAAAAGGGATTTGCGGCGTCCTGCATTGTGCGACTTCCGACTCATTTCGTCATGACGAGTCACATATACATGTAAGTTTACTGGACTTGCGTCAGTTGAAGAAATGAATCTAGTATCGTTATTGCGTCAGACTTACAGCACCGACGAGAGCCTCAGGTGTGTAATCTTTGAGATCGTCCGTTGATGCGTTACTCGCTCCTCGACGAAAGCCACTCGGTTTGCCAGTCGATAAACCGGAGATCGACTCATTTTCCAGGATTGCTCCAACTGTTTAATAACATTTTAACATATATATGTGTTAACCTTTTACCGACTGAGGGTACAGGATTTCCTATACCCTATACTACACTATGGGTGGAAAAGGGTTAATCATCATTCTAGATTCAGCAGTCAATGGTCAGGATTAAACTGCATGATGTATGTAAAGAAATTTTTTTGTCAATTAGCCCCTGATGGACTGGGAGACAAACATCAATCTTTTCCAGACGCAGTTAGATTAAGAGTAAAAATTGCAACAATTCAGAAATATTACTTCCATACTAATAATACGACATTTGCAACTGATTGAAATTAATTAATGCATATAATTTCAGAGATTTATATAGCATCCCTTCAAGACCATCTACTCAAAAGCGCTCACGACCCAACTCCAGCTAAAGAGAACAGGATTTAAAGGAAAGTAGAATATGGTTTCATGGCATTAGAGGTAGTTCCACAGGTTGCCCATTCCAGATTGCATTTCCACTGATAAGCTTTGAATGAATGACATGTACCTCTGGAAGAAGTGCCTTTGAAGTCAAATAGATCAACTAGATGCACTTACCGACCATCGGTTGAATCTGTGCCTCGATCATTTTGATCAGTCCTTGGTAAATCCAAACCGCGAGATCGTTGAGAATCTGGCGATACTCAGCGAGATCGAAGTTTCGCAGGCACTGCTCGTTTTGCTTTGGAGTATTCTCAGCTTGGAAAACCTTCAACAGACATCAAGTGAATCTCAATCACTGCTATCTATAGAAAGCTTTTCATCTATGCCATAGCAAATACAATCGTCCTTGTAAATTACGACTTTCATACAGCATGTTGCCAACTAATATAAAACTTGTACATCACCGGTATAAGCAAATTTGATATCGTTCTATTAATATGATAAAGCAAGCAGTACCAAAGCGAATTGAATTAAAAGCAAAATGTTTTAATAACAAGGCACATTTAAGGCTTGAAAAACCTTCACAACAGAATTAGTAAAAAATAAATCGATCTCAATACCTTTTCTCCACTGTATTGCTTTAGGTTGTTGAGCAAACGACAAGTGTTAGACAGCCACGCTGTAACGGTCTCAATGTCATCTTGACGATTCTGAAAGATCAAAATGTGCACGGCTAAATTAATAGGTTTCAATACCATTGCATTGATTTTTGTTCTGTTATAGTGCATCTTCTGGCTTCTAGCAAATGACAAAATATAGCTATGCCAAGTTATAGCAACTCAAGGATATAGAGCTCCAAACAGATGATATAATATCACTGGTCACGAGTGACAATACAATAATTAATGATAACTAAACAACAAAACTAATATAGAATTTTGACGAAACACCCACATCTTCTCCTTAACCCTTGAGAGAATCAAGGACTAAAACAAGGTCCGGAACACAAGTCAATGTATCGCAGGACCTGTTGGTTACTTCCCAGTTTGTGCTGTCACCAAATTCAGCTAATACATAGATAAGAAGATGGCTGCCTCATCTTTCTCATCTAAAAACTTGCCTTTTTTCTCAGGGCTGAATGCACTGGGAGCGCTTCTGAAAGGCTCTTGCTTCAAGAAGCGCTTTATAAATGGTCAGATAAGATAAGATAAAATAAGTAAGCGAGTCTAGTGCATTATGTCGTTTCATCAAAATGTGAAATCATCCTTAGTGCGTTCACATGCCTTGACAATCTTCTTGATGCCGTTGATGGAGTTCGTGAGAAGACTGCGCACTTTCTCATCGTCGTTCATGTGGTCCGTGTATCGCATGCACATGAAGAGAATGTTCGCAGGAAGACCAGGCATGTGCGTCAGCATCATCTGCGGCGTCAGTTCTATACCGCAACAGAAATACACAAACGTATACGAATTCGTCTGCATCACTACTACTATCCTCATCGTCTGTTATCATATATACGCTCGTCATATGTTAAATATCGCCATAAATCATCACCATATTCATCAAATACATTGCTATGATCATCATCAAAATGATCATGATATTGCAATAATAATGATGATTAAGAAATCATTGTAACCAATGCCATTATCATCACCATCTTCATCAAACACATTGCTATGATCATCATCACCATCATTGTAACCAGTGCCATTATCAGCACCATTGTTAATGTTATTGCCGTCATAAAAGCTGCCGCCAAACAGCATCACCACAATAAGTTGTCATTATAATTATATTGAACATCATTCATATAATATCACAAAATATCATCAATATCACCAGTCATTGTTGACATCACCATCATCACCATCATCACCACCACCACCACCACCACCACCACCACCACCACCACCACCACCACCACCACCACCACCACCACCACCACCACCACCACCACCACCACCACCACCACCACCACCACCACCACCACCACCACCACCACCACCACCACCACCACCACCACCACCACCACCACCACCACCACCACCACCACCACCACCACCACCACCACCACCACCACCACCACCACCACCACCACCACCACCACCACCACCACCACCACCACCACCACCACCACCACCACCACCACCACCACCACCACCACCACCACCACCACCACCACCACCACCACCACCACCACCACCACCACCACCACCACCACCACCACCACCATCATCATCATCATCACCATCATCATCATCATCACCATCATCATCATCATCACCATCATTATTAAACATTGGCATAGTAACATTTGGAATCACATTAACAGAACAGTTGGCTTATAATACAGCTCTGTCTTGGTTAGACAAAATGAAACATTTTCAGTCTTTTATCATGAGCAATTTAATAATTAAATCGTGTACATACCAAGTATAAGATTTTTAACAAGAAGCGTTTCATCTTCTCTGCGGTATTCAAACATTCCGGTGAATTCCCTCAAATGATGATGTTTTACCGCTGGCATGTTCTCCTCTGCGGCCATCTCCCTCTCCAGTTCCGCCTGTGCATCACGCACTGGTAAAAAGATCAACAACAAACTCCATTTCATTTATCACAATCAAAACTGGTTATTGTCATTTCTATTGCATTGGCACATTACTTATCATGATTATCATTAGAGTAATCAAAAATAATATTACATGAGTATACCACGAAATAAGATATTACCCTTTAGGGTCTTATTAGTATTGCCATTATTAGACATTGCTGCTATTTATTATATTATGATTAATGTATAAGTATATCCAAAAATTGTTCAAAAATACTCATTTTGCACATTTTCATAGTATTTGCAATTTATAAAAAAAATTAGCTATGCTTCCCATACGTTAGTACTCGCATAAGACTAAAAAACATTTTACATTTCACACACAAAAGACAGAAAAATATCAGAAACCACTTCATTTCCAGTTTTTTACCAAAGTAGACATTTTTATCGTTAGAAACTATCATTATAGAAATCAGATCGAACTTCATTCTAAATATTAGAATTGAAACGTATTGTGTGATGATACTTCATAAAACTTCATTCTAAACATTAGAAGTGAAACGTATTGTGTGCTAATACTTCATAAAACTTGCACAATTCCTCTTTTCATCCCATCTTACCATCTGTGCCTTTGAGACGTTTGGAATAAATTTTCACAGCCCACTTCAACTTCTTACACGAACTCTGTAACTCGTCAATCTTTTGATGCAAAGCCTAATAAAAAAAACAGAGATTATAGCAACAGTCAACTCAAAAAGCAAGAGAGTACTATTATATTCTAAAAACCTTTTGAGTACAATTATATAATTGTGCAAACACATCTCCTATCCTACTGAGTGTGCAGAGCCATCAAGAATCAAAGTTCTGCTCAATTCTTTATTCATTTTGAATGAAGTGGTCGATCTGATTTTGACGTTACAGCACAGATACACCACAGATTCTGGCACTGTATAACTATTCAGACTTGTTCACGTAGGTCAATACGGTACTTCATTGGCTAGAGGAACATGTTAAGGATAATTTTTTTAATAGATATTTTCAATGATTCATACAGAAGATAGAAGATTTATAGTCAAGCAAAGGTAAATGCATATACAGAATCTCACAGTATCATAAAAAAAATCCGACAGCGTCGTTCGCGCTCTGTTGCTGGTCCTACCACCTGGAATGGTCTCCCTGTTACATTGCGCTTAATTCAAAGAGGTCACTCCGCCCTGTTCCTTAAGAACCTAAAAACTGTTTTATCTAGCCGTGGTTGGGCCGGAAGCGCTTCTGAGTAGCCTACCTTGAAGACGCGCTATATAAATTTCCAAAATAAAAAAATTAAAATAAAAAAAGATAAATACCACAAATTAGTAAGTGATTTGTGGGAAGAAGACCAAGGACAATAGAAGCATTGCACATTATCTTCTTTTCCCTTACCAAATTTTCAGCTGAAAGGCGTGCGATTTCAAACTGAATAGTAGCCTCGAGTTTAGCTTCAGCATTCTGGGAAAGGTTCTGACAAAAAGAAGAACAAAAAATCTGATGATGTCAACAGCAGTTATGTACATTTTCACATACGGCAGGCGGTCTGTACCTTGTGTGCCAAGAGTCATATAAGTTACAAATAAGAGCCACAAGTATATATTATATGCAATTATGCATTACATATGAGGCTAAGACTGGGCTTTGGTGCATAGTCCTGCAAAGCCTTTTTATACTGCCAGTTTCTAGACATGCCAAAAGTTTGACTCGGTCAGCCTAATACAAGTGTTTTAACTCTGTGTTCTTGAAAAGCTGACATTGGTTTTAGGTCATTGTGTGCAATGGACCTGCTCAGAGTTGACTGTGTAAGTTCTATTTAACTAAAATACAGTGAATTATGAACAAAACCTGTAAACCTAAATGTTGATTAATTATTTACCTCCTAGACCAATATCATCAGTGACTGGTGAACAGTGAACACCTTGTCTTCTTACCTGTCCGATAACTTTTCGCTGGCGTTCATTATCAACATTCAGCTCCTCAATCTGCCGACGAAAGTCACTTTCCCTCAAGTCCAAGATTTCTTGGATTCTCTGTAGTTCGTTTTGTAGCAGCCTGTGAATGCCAAATTTTAAAACAACTACGTAGATGAAGTGCAAAAAAGAAATGAAAGCGATAGGAAAAATCACAATATTATCAATTGACAATTTTAGTAGAACCTATTTACCACTCTAGCTGCATCACTCATGTTTCAAACATCGTCTTCAAATTCTGTGTAAGTTCATAACTATGAGCGGACAATCGCCGGACATCCAGCCTAATATGCAGACCATCTATCAGCTGATTACATTTGTTCAAAGTATAACTATTGCTCATTAATCAGAAGTCATAATAATCAGATAACGTCATTGAAATGCTAATAAATGAATATTACATGTTGAGATCTTTCTGTGACTGGTATGCTATTTCCAGTTCCCCGTCTTCGTTCAGTGGAATGGATTCCGTAGCGTGTGGATCAATTCCCGCCTTCTGAAGAACTCGAGACTTTGATGCGAGCAGAGCTTTCAGATGAGTACATTCACCCTGACGAGATTTCAGCTCCTCTCTCATCAGTTCAAATTGCTCTGCAAAAATTATCAACACTTACATATTATTTATGCCCATTATCATCTATTATAATTACTATTATTTCTCTTATTATTATTTTCATTATTATTATTAATTACTGGCCTAGTTAGCTACACCGGTAAGCAAGAGCGACAACGTCTGTTGGATACAACGGACTGCGGTTCAAGCCCCGGGCTGGGAGTTGAGATTTAGATATTTAGATATCTCGGGCTAGCACGCATGGGACGCGGTGGCGCAAGCTGCTGCGGAGCAACCTTGGGCAAGTTGCTTACCCATCATTGTCTGTGGGGAAGGCAACGGGAAACCACCTCACTCATCTCATCCCCAGGTGGCGCAAGCCATAGGACCTGCCTTCGGGCAGAGAACCATCATCATCATTATTAATTATTATTATTGTAGAGGCACCCAAATGAAGACCAGCATTTCCTGCATAGCTTTTGCTGACAGAGTGCAAAACTAAATTTGCAAGAAAAATCCAGAACTTGATCGAATGAAGAGAAGTAACTTAGATCAGATTACAATGATTTACAACTGATTAGGCTGGATTCATTAGATTAGGTAAGAGAAGTAGCTTAGATTAGATTACAATGATTTACAACTGATTAGGCTGGATTCATTAGATTAGGTAAGAGAAGTAGCTTAGATTAGATTACAATGATTTACAACTGATTAGGCTGGATTCATTAGATTAGGTAAGAGAAGTAGCTTAGATTAGATTACAATGATTTACAACTGATTAGGCTGGATTCATTAGATTAGATAAGAGAAGTAGCTTAGATTAGATTACAATGATTTACAACTGATTAGATTGGATTCATTAGATTAGATAACACTCACCCATCAATTGACTGGCAGCAATTTTCGTCTTAGTTCCCTTTAAGTCGAAGCTCACAGCACCCTCTGCAATGGCCCTCTGTAACCTCACAAGGTCATTCTTCATTCGAGCATTTTCCAACTTCAAATCTTGAATCTGATTCAAAGAAACACGTTCACGACTCTTTAATTACTCACTCTGACTGCTATGTAGAGGTATATTTGCTACGACAGCTGGTCTGCAATTCAATAATTATGGTTCAAATGTCTGTCAATTACCCCTGATGTCTTTGGACAATTTGTCCACATTTGTCTCTGTCAGCATGCAGTATATTTGCAGCAAGCATAAACTAGGAAATAACCATTCGTCCATTACAAGTTCAAAGGCCAAAGAGCAGGAAGGCCAATAAGCACAGGTCTTCTATTGTTTCCACTATCTGCTTAAATTCCACTATCGATAAAATGTCACGAATGTTTAAAATAAACATAACTGTTTCCAGTCATAACTACTTCCACAAATTTACATTATGCATATACATTTGTGAATATTGCATACATAAATGATCTTAATGTGTACCCAGTAAATGAACCATGTACAACAGTAGGCATTTTTAATAATATCTTCATTCATTCATTCATTCGGAAAATTTATATAGCACCCTTCAGATTCATTAATCTAATCCAATCTAACCCTGAAATAGTGTGCAATATATAATTGATGCCAATGTAAACAGATTTTAAAAGTACAGCAAGTAGACGATTTCTTGTGCAATCCATTTCTAGATAAACGACTCACTTTGAGCGCTTCATAGAGTTGTATTTCTGAATGGTCTCCCGGTCCATTTAGAACGTCGCTTCCAAAATCTCTCCGATCAAGTTCCATGTACAGTCGTGCTTTCTCCTTCTCCAAGGCCTGAATCTGCTGTTGAAGCTTAATCATTAGTGGAATATCCTTCTTCTCAACCACAGGAACCTTAGCATGAAATGAACATCAAACGTTAAAAATACATAAAACATCGGAACACATAAATTTCCTAAAATTCCATTGCTGTACTACTATAGATAAGTTCACTTTCCTAAAAGTTGGAGCTCCATTTGCCTCTCATAACACGAGACAGCCTGTAAGTGATGACTTGCATCCTCCGCAATATCCTTCCTTATCAATTAACTTATTACTCTTAATAAACTCTGTCTAAATATCACCACCAGTAGTCACTAACAGCTATAACGATATCTTTTCAATCTTTACAGATGAATTTACCTCATTTACCAAACTCTTACAACTCCAACTTCAATATGAAGAACAACAGTCCCTTAACCCAGTCCTGAGGCAGTCAAGTTTCTGAAGTGGTAGCAACTTCATTTTCTTAGCCTCTGCATATGAGGGTGGATGGCCAATCCTCTCCCTCACCGTCTCATCTTCCACCAACAGTGAATGGTCAGATGGTCAGCATACTCTTCATAGCTGAGTTGGCTAAGGAGGTAAACGCAGAGCAGAAATCACAACACAAATTTCCGCTTTGGTGGGATTTTAACCCCCCCCCCCCCACACACCTGACCAACTGACAGTCCAGCATGCTAATCACAACCGAATATCCCTAACGATATTGTACAAATGTGCCACTAAAAGACTAAAAACCACAAGTCTAACCTTTTCAGTTGGGCTGACATCAACATTGTTCTCTGTTCCATGCTTCTCATATTCTGCATCGTTCATATTGTCTCGTTCTTTCTGCTTCCTACGACTCGTGCCATAACCATGATCCTAAAGCAACGGATGACAGAAGTAAAACAACTAAAACATGGCATCTTGACTCAGTAAACTGATCAAATGGCATTCTATCAAACAATAAAAAGTTTAACTTCTGAAATGCTAACTTACTCAAAGTCTCAAACAGATTGCTTTTAAAAGCAGATATTAACAACAGAATTTAGACTTTAATTTTGCAATTATTTACTTGTCTGACTGATTAGCAAACAAATATGCCTCAATTCATCAAATAATAAAAAAAATGAATTGACGTTTATTCAGTACTTTATCAAATGTAAATAATATATCAGGATCCACTTTTGTGAAAAGAATGTCATTTGGTCACTTACGAGGTCATTTTTTTCTCCGCTGCTTTCCGACTCTATGCTGACGTTGGACGGTGAACGACTGTGTAGTGAAGTTGGAGGTATGTGCAACTGAATGTCATTTTGAAGGTTTTCAAATCTCTGCTGAAGACGAGCGTAGTCTTTAACGAGCTTCTGGTGATGAACTCTCTCCGACTCAAACTCTTGCTTCAACGCTTGGTTAGCTTCTTCAACTTTCTGTTTCGTAATCCCTGAATTGCAACATACCTCACATAATTCTTAAGTCTTTATTTCAAGAAACTGTCAGAGATGATCATAAAGCAGAACATAAAATTCTCCCAATTTGTATAATGCTCAAAAATCCTCAAGTAGTTTGCAACTATACAATTTCCTCATTATTACATTCTCGAACAGGTTAACAATTTACATTTAAGTAAACTTGTGTAAACAACAAGATCTGCAAATTTATTTCACAGTCTGGCAATGACTTAAGCAACTTACCTTCTTGACTATCTGCATGTTGCTGAAGTTCGTCATTTGCCTTTTCCAGTTCACTTTTCAGCCAAACCTTTTCCTGACCGAGTGCTTCAATAATCTGGAAAAGAGACCGAGATAAGCCATGACCTTTTACTCCTTACTGCAGCTTAATGCAAACCATTTCCAAGATTTCCTAAATTACGGATATATAATCTGTCAAAATTATTATTGATGTATTCCCATGTAATTGTGCAATGATCAACAAAGTCAGCACGAACAGATTTAAAATTCTTTTAACAACCCTGCCATTGTAATAATTTCTTTTCTTTAATTACCATCATAACACTCCTTAGTGTAGTCAAATCTTTTTCTCAGAGTTTATTGGAAAATGGGTGGTTTTCATAGGGGTCTATCTATGGGGTAATTGGCCATGGTCTCTTCCCAAGACCCATCAGATTCATCCTGCACATCATTTGTTATTCTTCATTTCTGAAGCAAAGAGACGGAGCCAACCAAGTAGATGTTTAAACAAAATGTCAAAATTGAAAACTAATTCTTTACCTCGTTGGTTTCTTTCTTAAGGTTTTCTTTTTCGGTGGTAACCTTCTCCCTATCCTTCTTCTCTTGAGTCAACTCAGCCGTCAGCTGTTCTATCGTCTGCTCAAGTTCTTCAATGCGACCCGACATTGACTTTGACACTTGCTGTGCACCCTGCTGTGCACCACGCAGTTTTGTCACCTCATTCTTTATTTCGTTCACTTGGACTTGCTCCTCACGCAAAACGTTCACCTCTCTTGCCTTTTAAGAAAAACAAGAAACAATTCAAACCTTTAATAATGACAATATAACAATCAATAACAACGACAGCAATAATATTACTAACAATAACAATGAAAGTAACATATCAAACGCAAACTCTGATGCATGATTACTGTACTTTATACTGAAACATATATCTACTATTAAACTAAGCTCCTTTCCACCGTACAATGAAATATTAAAATTTTATATGAACCAGAAAAACTGCTACTATTTCCTAGTCATAATTAATAAACTAAGTCACTAAAATTAATCAATAAAAATTCTGAAAAACGATTTCTGACTCGATGATACCATAAATCAGAAATCTGAGAGCACCAAAGAGACAAGACATCTAATCTTGTAAAGACCAAGAAGTCAAACTAACCTTTTAAAAAAAACTGGCCCTAACAGTACTCAAACATTGGCATGAAACTTTTTCGAAAAAATACTTAATAGACTACTTATCATGCATTAAAAAATTGACGCCACTCTTAAATATATCCATTTCATGAAGTTATCATTAAAAGATGAACACAAGGCAATAGAAAGCACAAATTAAAACTTAATTTAAAAAAATATAAAGCACAAAGAACTCAATAAAATGTAATATACACTGTGTCCGGAAAAAAAGGGACCCATTTTGTAAATATGAAAATAAATAGTAAATATTAATCGATTTTCACAATTCAAAGACCGTTTTTATCCTAACATAATTATCTAACAATTGCGAAAATATAAAATTTCCAGTCCAAATAATGACGTCATGATGACGTCATTTGCACAAAAAGTCAAATTTAAGAGATAAATGCGCAAAATCATCAAAAATTTTAATATTTTCATGATGTAATTTATCAATAATAAAGTAAGTTTAATTTTAGTTTTATATCTGAATTAATTTGTGGTCAAAGTGTACACCTTTGGCCTCAGCGTAAGCTTCAGAACGGTCGCGCTAATAGCCAACAGCAGCATCGATAACCAGCGTATCAAAATCCTCCCCAGCAGGCATTAACAATTCGCTCACGGAGTTCTTCAATGTCTCTTATCCTTGTCTTGTAACCATCTCCTGCAATAGTCTCCACGTTTTATGATCAACTTGATTTAAGCTCGGTCCGTTGGGCGGCCAAAGATTATAAGAGGAATGAAATCCGGAGTCTCCTTAGTCAACAGTTCAGCAGTTTAACGAATTCAGTGAGCTGGGACGCCATCTTGTTGAATTGTTTATTAATCCGAGTATTCGCGGATATCAGACATCAATTTTATATGGAGGAGACAATTCCTGTAATGAGTTGCATTTATTTTTTACTCCTGGTTCTGTTAAATGGATTTCCGTTTCACCAAGAGCCAATATACCAGCCGAAATCATGCATGACTAGCCGCTAAATGAACTTTAGTGCAAATGACGTCATTCTGACGTCATCATTGTGACTGGGACTTTTATATTTTCACCAGTATTAGATAAATATGTGAGGATTAAAATGCTTTTTGAATTGTAAAAATCGATGAATATTTACTAATTATTTTTATATTTAGAAAATGGGTCCCTTTTTTTCCGGACACAGTGTAGTAAATGAAAACACTCTTTTAGCCAGTAACCTTCTCATCAAGTTTCTGTTGCAATTCAATGATTTTGTTTTCAAGTCCCCGGTTGACATTCTTCATGTCATGAGCTTCAATCTGAAACAATCATATCAAAGACTTTCCAAACCTACAATATTTCATACAATTATGGTATCACAAAACACTTACTAGATCGAACTTACATATAATTTTTAAAAAGCATTTATACATATGATTTTGAACACTGCAATGCAAATGATTGTAGAAATTAAATTCTTTTTAATATAAATTATTTCAATATATCTACAGCTACAATACTACATATACGTGACCTTACTACCTGAGCCCAGAAAAGGATCAATCGTCAGGAATTGATGTACTAACAGTTTCAAATCTTACAGCTCACGTTACATTCTTCTCACATCAAGCCTTCAAATTGAATAGAAAATTGATGAATGTATAGGCTACCTCAAATGGCATAAAAACCACGCTACTAATCAATATGACAAACTGAAAAACAGTTTAAATCTGACCTTAAGTTCCTTGAACTTTCGCTTAGCAATCCTCCGTCTCACATGCGCCTGCATAAGAACAATTCCACGTTGTATCCTGCGGAAATGACGACGTGCAAGCCATCCGCGTATGTAGCGCTGGATTGACAAGACCTTCTTCGTCATGACAGTTGACATGAACTCCCGCCGACCAATCAAACCGCGTGCAAAAGCCTGAGACAAACACAAAATAAGATTCATTAAATAACAAAAACATCATCTCAAAATATGTTAAAAGAGTTCATGTATAGTGGATAGCCTAGCCTGATTAATTTATAATTGTTTTTCTAATGACTATTGTACTCAATGATGAATATGCAATTCTATGTATCACGTACAAAACAGAAAAATGACAGGAGTGTAATTTTACAATGCCTACATTGTTACTTGATATAATATACAAATATATATATAGACATTGCAATAATTTTTATTGAAAATGGATAAACATACTCAAATATTTTATTTATGATTTATCAAGAGGAAAATTACATGAACATAATTTTACAAAACTAACTGCTAACAATACATAAAAATGCCTGGACAGAATGGTAAATATATATATATATATATATATTTTTATATATAAGACTAATTGACTACACTAATTAATGACTGAATCAACTGGAAAGATTTCACGTTGGACAGCAGTTTTATGACAGTGATTTAAGCGAAGAAACCTGAATAGTGATGATCGCCGAGCGATAACCAAGATATCTCTTTCGACAGACGTAGCGCAGCCAAGCAGCTCGTATGATATTAGACGCTCGAGTCTGTCTGAGGAAAACTGCATGCCTAGAAAGACAACAAAACCAGTTAACCCTTTAATGCCGAGATGGCAGTAAATGTTATGGGAAATCCTATACCCTCCGGTATTAAAGGGTTAATAGATCCAATAAATGTTAAGTTTTAACAACCATTCGTTTCACTAATTCCTAACCATGCAATAACATATTGCACAATACACTCTAATATAAGACGTTAGATATGCTAACACTAACACAAAAAATAACACTATTTAAATGCCACACAGAAATAAATCTAACTAATTGATAAATGAAATGAGATAAATTGACCGGAATCTAATTGCACAGTTTCACGTATATATATATAAGATATATCGTCAAAACAATTATTGATGCATGTCATCCTGCTCAAAATAAAAATCTAATTGTAACTTCAACGCAACTTGTCTTCACTGCTTCAGTCTTTCATATAGGTCTATCTTTTTACCTAACATTGCCTTATAAATGCCATTAATATGTATCATTCAGACACACGACCACCTTACTTGCTTCTACACCACTCACAGGAAAGCAACACACCACCGTTCTATACGAGCTGACGAGTCAATTACGCAAACAAAATAGTCTAAAAATTAAATCAGCACGATTATTACTGAATCAAGTTCCATAGCAGCAACACATAGGACCAGTTTTAGCTGTTGCATCTCGATTGGTACCGCAAAACAAAACCATAGTACTGACAACACTAGGCATGATTTAGAAACGTCTCCCCAACCTTCTTGCCATCATTCCACGACCGAACGTCTGAACACGAAGCGCCGTTCTTCGAATCTTCATGTAACGTCGTTTTGCCAGCCACCCTCTGACCGTCTTCTGAATCATGATGCTACATGCGCGCAACCTGTCGGACCTCAGCTTCTCGAGATACGCGACTTGACCAGCTCGAAAGAAGATCTTTGTTTTGCCAAACTGATACTTGTCACGGTCCTACAATCGTAAAACAAATTTTTTTAAAATTCAGCAATGACATATATAAATAATAAAACTGTGTAACCAGGATAAGATGGTATTCCAAAATGAATGTGATTTAATGTGATAATAATGATGATTAAAAATAAATAATATTACTTGAACTATAGTATAGTTCAAGTAATATAATTTATTTTTATTATTAAATTAAATTATTAATTTAATTACAACTAAAGGGTCTAACCTTTAAGCTGTCCACCCTGCCTAATTTCTTGAATATGTCAACAATCTATTACTTGAAGGGTAAAATAATACAAATAATAAAAATTATCTATATAAATAAAAATGTAACTGCGTTCGCAGGAATCTTCCTCCTCAAGGATCTTGGAAAGCCCTGGACCGATTCTTTTCAAAATTGCAGCAAAACGTTCCGTTAATATAGGCGCAGGTTTGCATAATTCTTTTTTCCTAAAATCTTTTACAACAAAAAAACAACTTTCACTTCGATTCGACCGATTCCCAGTTGAAAATGCGCTATATGACCCTTGCGGAACTACCATTTTTAAACGCGCCCGAATTCGGCATGACGGTTTCAATTTGAATTCGGAATCGGTCGAATCGAAGTGAAAGATCTTTTTGTTGTAAAACAAACCCGATTCGACCGATTATGAGTTCAAATTTAAACCGTCCATAATTATGCCCAAGCGCAATCTTTTCAACAAAAAAAACTTTAAAAATTCAACCGTTTTCAACACATAGCCTACGCCCGTCAATAAGCCTTGCATACCAATTCGGGCACGTTTGTTCCGTTTATTTCTTTAGCGCATTTCATTGCGGCCCTCGCATTTCATTGCGGCCTTCTTGCTCAAGCGTTTTATGGCGCGATCCGCGTCCCCATTGCAAAGGGACGATGTGAGAGAGGAAAGGAGGCGAGGGAGCGGGACGAACAGGGAGGAGAGAGATGGGGGATGCAGGGAGGCGGACGCGGAGGGGGAGGGAGGGGGAGGAAGGGGAAAGGGTGGCTCTTTTCAGCCACAGCAACGCATGGCCGGGTTCAGCTAGTAGCAAATAAAATCAGAGCATAATTTAGCAAAATAGCAAAAAAGTGACCAGATATTACCGAGATCAGGTTCCCAAGAATGTTCTCGCATGTTTTTCGCAAATCATTGCGTACAATGTGTTTGGAATTGGCCAGAACTCGATAGCGTTTAAAGTAGTCAGCGTAGATCCATCTGTAAAATTATTAAAATTAAGAAAATCAGCATAAACCAGTACGCAAATGAATATCTTCAAGGAAGTTAGCCTAAATCTATCTACACATTCATGTGTATTGTGTACATTTACTTTAGCAAAAAAAAACAATTAAAATTTTATAGGCTTGGTGCACTGGCAAGAATTAATCAGTTCAAGAAATTTTTTATATCCTATCATCGACAGTTGAGCATAAAAAAATGTAGTAATAATTTTTTTAGATCATTAGACTTTCTTGATATCATACTTAGCAATAAAAAGATCAAAGAACACAGACGTTAATCAAAATTTGCAAATCATCAATGTGGTAAGTTCTGTAACAAGACTAGACAACCGATGGAAAAGAATAGATACTTGCAATGGAGATAATAGATTATGAGAGGTTCACACATACAGAGCATATTATGGCAGCCATGGATATGAAGTGTCAGAAAATTTCTGCCCTGGCGAGGACCTGAACCCCCTCACCTCTCCGTTGACGGTTGAGCATCCTAACCACTTGACTACTGCACACATCCACAATGAATGAATGGACCGGTACCCGGTACAACAAAACACAGAAAATCAATCTTAGAACAAAGAGCAAGATACAAAATTAAGACTATAACATAAAAAAGGTTTAGAATGCATGAAAACCTTGAAGGGTATCCTGCAGCACTGATTCGTATAGTCTCCAAAACTCCACATGCTCTCAGCTGCTGGACTGCACGGATTGGCTCAAACCTACAACCAATCAGAATTCAGATTTAAATGAAATTGTTACGACAGCACAAATATTCAAAAGCATTAATACAGAACATACTTCATCATCATCATCAATGCTTGTGAAGGAATTACATAGTACAGCTAACTTCATCATCAAGCCAAAAAAAGAACAATTAAGGAAAACATAATAAAAAGGACAAGCTCAACACTAGTCAATACTCAATAGCTGACTATTTAATAATAATTAAAGAACTTTTACAAGCTCATAGCATCCGTACGTCAAGTAACAGCTCACAAGGTTTAACCAAATTATAAAACATGCTCGCATTGAGCTTTGCAAGCACAGTTACAGTATTCAATTGTCAAATGCTGGAGATGTTTCTCTAACCTGAATGGCTGTTTCTCATCGTTTGGCTTAATGCAGCGGACGTAATGAGGAGTCGTCGCAAAAAGTGTCTCCATCAGCAAATTCAAAGAATCATTAAACTAAAAATAACAGCGAAGGCTCAAAAGGTTCATACTAATAAATTAACAAAGAATTAGCAAAGAAAACGTTTCACTTTCAAATCAATTAGAATTCAAGTGAAATTCAGGCCTTTCGGTAAGCTTTGTTATATATAAGCAATATAGCTGCATTGTATGTTAAGATGATTAAAAGACTATAACACCAATTGATTGATCAAATGAAATAGTTTTTTTAATGAATTGATCAATCAAACAAACAACTGTAACTTATTTTCTTGTCTCTCATCAAATGCATCTCAATTGGAATATTCTAACAGAATTACCATGTGTTGTTTAACTTCAAGGCCATCATCAACAGATGCTCTGCTTTATATGCGCCAAATTAACACATCTATGAAAAACCATCAGATTAGAAGACCAGAGAATGACAGCCTAACAATTATTATCCAATCACTTAATGGACAAACATATGAATCTGAGCGTACACTGAGAAAACTGGCATTTTTACACTGAGAAAACTGGCATTTTTACCTGTGTTCCAACCGTCTTGCGATGCTGCCTTGTCTGACCCGTAGTCTTTGGTTGCTCCTTGGCGGCTCGTACGACTGGTCTTGCTGGACCTCCACGAGTAGGACCTGACTGTGCCGGTGGTGCATCAGTTTTGCTATTGAACAGTTCTGCTATTAGTTCATGCTAAAACAGAAAATAAAGTTTGTATAAATACACAGATTAAAAGCCAAGGAAAATTCACATAATTATGTATGTTAATATGAGCATTTGTCATAGCGCCCACTTCAAGATTCCTACTCAGGGGCGTTCCCGACTACAGCACGAACACTGCATCAGAATTTCACGCCGAAGCGCTTGAGAAATTGTGAGTACCGGTAATAGACTTGCCTGGAGTCCCTACGCTGTGGCTTGAGGGGGATTCGAACCTGCAACATTTCGACTCCAAGGCACCGAACATACCCCTGCAGGCCTACACCACTATGCCCCATGAACACATTATTAATTTGACCCCCCCCCTTTGTGTATGTACAATTAAGCTTATCTACCCACCCCTCCTTACAAAGGTTATTTAGCTAAAGCCATCTATGAAACATGTATTTTACCATAGGCTACTATTTTCATTTTTTTAAACGTCATATTTGCTAGTTAACCTGTTTACCGTCTAATAATAAAAAATTTCTTAGTAAAAATTGGACGAGTTAACTCGGGGATCACGGTAAAGGGGTTAAAATCTGTTAACTGTTATGGTCTACTGCCTAGAGCTGAACAGAATTTAATTGTAATGAAGTCAAATGTCATAACTGATTCCCGCAATGCTAAATTAACGAAGATAATTATGCTTTGAGTACTTGCCTCACTCGCTTTGAGAATATTGATCTGTTCCTCGAGAACCGTGTCACGATTTTTCTCCAGAAACCCGTCGCACTGATATTCCACGTTGTCTGCAAAATGGTAAATGATGAAAGCCACTTGCGACATGCGGGGCTTTCCAAAGTGCTTATTTTTACCGTGCTTCTCGTACAGCTTCCGACACCAGTTCTGATCAGAGCCTTTCGGCAGCTACTCACATAGAAGAAGAAAAACAAAAACATAAAAAATTCAAACGCCGTCTCTGGTTAATTATTTACACTGGATGCTACATTTGAAATAGAAAATCTGGTTAGACATAAAAACAGACTGAATGGCAAATCATATTATAGAGACATGAGAAAAAAAGAGCTGTAACAAAGCAAATCATGAAAATCATTTCAGATGTTTTGGGTGAAAATGTTAAAATAGATGGGATATCAACGAACATTCATAATTCACAATTCACCGAAGTCATTAGTCATATTGGTTTCCAACCTTTACCAATGCATGGCACCGTCGTTGCCAGCACAACAACAGAGGTCAAACAGCGCCTGTGACCGCAATTTCATCCATTTTTATTTCACTCAGTTCTTTATTTAACCAATGAGCAATGTTCCTTGTATTCAATCGCATGGTTATAACTACAATTTCTACACTAACTTAGGTTTTTTTTAAACAATTCTTGGCTTATGGCAGTTGGGATAAACATGGTTTCCTCTGCATAACTTATGGTTAAGCCATTCTGTCATCCAGCTTCAGCACCCCAGAGCAAGCTCGTGGCACCAAGATTGAGAAATTTAACTGATTTAAGTCCTGTGAATTTCTGAGGCCGAAAACAAATATAGCAAACGGAAAAAATCATCAATTTTTCCCCAACTGAAGACTATCCACAAAGCTCTGAAAACTTACCTCAAAAAACAATTCAAATCAACCACTGTCTGCTATTAATGAAACATTCAAAACAACTGACAATTCAAAACATCAACAGACGTGGCATTCTGTAGAACTCCAGAGCTCTCACTACTCAGAGGCGCTCCCGAATGCAGAGCGGACACTGCATCAAAGTTTCATGCTGAAGGACTGAGCAATTGTGAGTGAAGAACTTGTCCAAGGTCCTTATGCGGCGAGGTGGATTCGAACCTCGAACCTTCCGGCTCCAAGGCAACGACGCCACCACTACACCACCCCCCAGTGTTGCTATGACCTTACCTTGCATTCTTCATCAAGAAGATCTAACATTCCCAGTTTTCCTTCGATCAAATCGATACACGGCTGGTTATCGTAGAAATCAATGAAGGACCATTCAATCTGCTCCTTCACGTACTCCTCTTGCTCCAATTTAAAGACATGCTATTCAAACAAAGACAACCAGAAACTCAGTTACTGACCCGCCACGGCAGAAATTATCAATATTTTCGCTTCATTGGTGCCCTAGCAAATTCAGTCATAATGCTATCAGGGGAACATCAAGCATTTCAAACATATGACAGCCTTTCTTGGGAAGCTACCTGATTATTCACTTGCTTGGCTTCTCTGATTCAATGAGAATTTGCTCTGATGGATCACGACTACAATTTCACTTAAAATGATCATTAATTGACAATTAAAGCATTCTCGTAAATGTCACCAAATACATTTAATTATATATTAGATAAGGTGAAAACCTCTGCATTTCACACCGAAGGTTTTCACTCAAACTGAAAATCAGTTCACTGGTTTTTAATCTGAAGCATGCACAAATAAGTCTTCCTACGGCATGCAAATTAATTCTCTCACTTGATTAACTATGAATTACTTAGCAAATATAAAATTAAACACAACCGATTTTCACCCTGATTCAGTTCCTATCAATTTGTCAGGTCCAATGCTAAAAATTAGCTGAACCAAGATAATTTCCTGCATATCCATACAGCATAAACTAAAAATGATGCAATTTAAGAGGAAAACTGACCAAACAGAACTGTTGCTGAAGCTTCTCATTTGCATAATTTATGCAGAACTGCTCAAAGCTGTTCACTTCAAATGTTTCAAACCTATCCAAAAGAGAAGCACAAGAATGAAAATGATTAAATTCGTAAAATGGTAGAAATAAACAAACAAATCATCAGATAATCAATAATGCATAAATTGATAAATTTCTACATAAACTCCTTAGCAGCCCGTTCAAGGGTTTAGGCAAATATAATTACAACAGTAATTTTCTTAACTGAGTCCAAAATTTCAATATCAAGCTAATGACCAGATAAAAATCGAAATAAAGGTTCTCACCCATAGATGTCTAGGACACCAATGAATTTAAGCATTTTTGTGGTTGATGACAGCGATTTGTTGAGCTCAGTAACAATCCAAAGAAACAGCTGCGAATAGATGTGCTTCGCAAGAGCATCACGAGAAAAGTAGACCTAAAAACAAAAATACTATGATAAAATAAATACTGGAGAAAAGATCATTGCCAAAAGCAAGTGGTAAATGTAGTAACTGAAGTCTTTAGTGAAGCACTAAGACAAGTACTAGTCAACAATAGTTTCCAGCCACATATTGTCTGGGACATTCTTAAAGGGCAAACACTTTGTGGTAGAAAAAATTTCATCCAATTCTTGCAGCTGCATATGTCCATAATAAAACGCAGACAAACCCAAAATACTGTTAAAATTCAGGTAATTAATATGTTAACCCAGAAATAAGACTATGAAACTTTTGGTTTTCTAAAGCATGTCCATTGACCATTGTTCAAACTATTTGTTATTTCAGTGTACATTCTGTACATAGCCAACAATAGCGTACATGATGGTTTTGTTACCTGCGTCAAAGGCAGCGGCAGTGTCAGTGTTTCGTTGACAGTGACAATCTTCTTGTTGCACAACCAGAACCGCATCTGCTCCATGTCTATTCCAAGCAACTTGGCCATTATTGGCAAATGACGATCTTTAGGCTGCAGGCCACAAATGAAAACAACGCAAACTCAAAAACAATACCACACAATTATGTAAATTAACAAGAAAAAGGCAGACATAATTATATGGCACCCATTTAAAGCATAAACAGATAAATCATATGTGATAAATCTCCAGAAGATAAAACCAGTGCCAACCCACTCTTTGATCAAAGAACCAAGCTGAGCTCTTGGTTCTTCACATACGGACTGCTATTAAACAGTGCTGTTCGTTTTCAATTGCACGTTCTACGACCTGGAATGGTCTCCTTGTTACACTTCGCTTAGTGCCCAGGACCATTCTACCATTCTACTCTACTCTTTAAAAATCTTACAACTGTAGGCCAGGAGCAGTTCTGAGTAGTCTACCTTGAAGGTGTGCAATATAAAATTTACTTACTAATAAAGGATATCGCTATTTTCACGTACCGGTATAATCGTGCATTCACTCGCATTCTCATCCTCTTTCAGCTCAACGTTACCCAAATGCAGAATTCCAGCCAAAATCCGGAAAATCTCCATCTGCTTAACTGCATTGATGCCTAAAAATAAATCAACCAGGAAATCAAACACCTGCACCATAAAAAAATTATTGAGGTCCAAGAAACAACAGAGACAAAAAAGGGAGTCACAAGACTTAGCAAGAATTTACCAAGCTTCTTTAATTTTAATTTCCTTAATCAGCCTTTCCTGTTTCAAATGTGTAAAACTCAGTTTAAAATGGCTAGTGTACATAAATAAATACGCATGGAAGTGAAAAGAAAACAATAGAAACAAGATATATAAATCAGTCAGCTCCCATGAAATTTACAGACAATTTAAACTCAAAATTAAATTATGTAAAAGTTAATGTTTAGCCAACATGTTTTAGAAGTACCTAGAACAGCAAGTGCCTGTCTTGTATTCATGAGATCATCTGCATCCTCAATGGTGCTGACCACAGGAGAATTGCCTTGATTCGTGTACAGAAAACCATCAGGATGCTCTGCAATAAAAGTAATACAGCATCAGTCAACAATCCTTAATAATAATAATAATAATAATAATAATAATAATAATAATAATAAACGCGATCGCATTTCGAGGCACATTCGCTGATCTAGACAACGAAGAGTAGGGTCATTCTGGACTGGTTTTTATACTGTAGTTAGCAATAAGTCCCTGAGGGATCCTAAATACCTCGGGGCAAAAAAAAAAAATAATAATAATAATAATAATAATTACGATTTATATGGCGCAGTAACAGTTACAAGTGTGCCTAACAAACCTTTACAAATCTTTATACAGTGTAATTGACAGAGCTATCAACCAACCGATTAATTTTCAAACACAAAATCTATAATATCTGTGACTGGGAACAACTGTCTTCAGTGGCTTTCCTAAAAAACTTACCAATAGATCACCTTTTCTGGTAAAGTTACTAATAAACAAAAAAATTCATACAGAAAATTTAACTTCAATCACAGCTCATTTCTTTCCAAAATATGTTCAGACTTGCGGGTGTATTTCAAAGTTTGTCAAGCTGTTAGTTAGCCTACAAATCAACAAATTCCACCAGGTTTTACCAATGCCTGTTTCAAATCTGAATATGAAAAGAAACCATTACAGCAACTTAGAATAACAGCACCAGTGCCATCAGCTGACCTAGTTTGTACTCTTTGAACTCTGGATTATCCCTCGCTGAGCAGAGTTGATAGAAAACGTGGTAGTTTCGTTCCTCAGGGGCTTGAAACACAACCCTAAATAAAATTTAAAAAACCTCACATTAACGTAATTACTTTCCATTCATCTATTCATTCACATTTCATGTCAGAAATTTTGTTATCTGCTCTGTGTGGTCAAGATGCAGAATTGTCAGTAACACAAAAAGAGTTGAAAAGCAATAAATAAAAACTCCAACACTCCTTCAATCAGCTCTATGAAATAGGTTCACAAGCAAAGTGAAATGTTCCTTTCTTGGGCGTACCAAGTGATAGCATTCAAAGACTGGGAATGTAACCAACTTGTTCGATATATAATTAGTCGGTTGTCTCAAAACTCACTACTTTGAAACCAAATTTTAGTCTATGCTGCAACAACTCTTGTGTACTTCCTTTGCCAGCTTCTTAATTTTTATCTCTGCTTACTCCTCATCCTATCTTTAGTAATGTTTCACTTCAAATAGCAAATTGAAGTCAAAATTATCCCAAGCCCTTGGCACTAAAACGCCATCAACATTCAAAATATCTGTCTCAGCCATACCTTGATTTTTCTAGTAGGTATGTTCGCATGTTAGCGCCTAAGATGTGTTCATTTTTGCTAAATCCAATCTGAATGTATTTTCCAAATCGACTGCTATTGTCATTTCGGGTCGTCTTTGCATTTCCAATTGCCTGTAACCAGAAAGCAACTTCTATTAACAGCTTTCACTTAAAAAACTACAGAGTATTCAATTCATCAGCTGTAGTGAAATGGTACCAGTTTCTAGCTTATTTAATTGGAACTCTTTTAAATCTATTTGAATTATTTGATTTAAAATTATATTCAAAAAGCAAGTAAAACAAATGACAACCTCAAATCTAAAAAAATAAATCAGATACATAACTTCTTGTTTAATTATAAGTATTGTGTTTATTCCAAATAATGATGCCAAACTATATGGACTCAAAACGACTAATTTTATCCTCAACAAAACAGGTGCTTAGCTACACTAACAGCATTGATACCGAAATTCTGAGACTGTTAGTGTCATAGGTAGGCAACTAGGCATAGATAGAGAGATATATATATATATATATATATATATATTATATATTTATTAAAATTGAGCTATGAACTGTCAATCGTGCTATGATAGGACACACTGTGTCCTGATTGGACAATCTTAACATTATAGGCGGAGTTTATTTTTGTACTTGTATATAAATATGTAAATACTATTAATAAATTTAGTTGTACTGGAAACTTTGGAGTCAACTCGTGGCCTGTGGCCAACAACTACAAGTGAGACAGTAAGGTTAGGCCATCAGCTGAAGCTATATTATAGCAAGCAAAATAAAATAAAGTATTTACAAAATAATCTACCTCCATAATAGGATTTGATGCCAGGACCCTCTTCTCGATCTGAGTCTCGGCCTCTGCACCACAGACCGTAGCAAAGTACCGCATAGCATACTTGGCAGAAACCGTCTTACCAGCGCCTGACTCACCAGAAACAATGATCGACTGGTTCTCCTCAAACCTATCACAACACAAAGAAATTATGAAACATCATAGGGCACAGGTAAATCAAAGCATTTGAGCAAGACTTGTCCCTTCTGGAGTGCCTATTGCTCCCTAATCTGCATCTACGCACTAAGCCTCTATCGAATATGTTTCTATGTTAACTATCATTTGTGTTACATTATTTTCTGTTTCTGACGTTTTATTGTGGGAACAATATATGATTTGATTTGACTTGATATCTCAAAAAGGATGCTAATAAATTGTTATTTATACTGTAAAAAAATCTAGAAGGCGCCTAAACAATGTACAACATTTCATCATTAGACAATTATAACAACCACCATCAAAACTATGTTGCATCTAGTTCAAAACGATAAACCAAAGTTTTCCAAAAATTCAGATGACAAACAATACCATCAATAAGCAGCCCTCTTAGTTCTTTTTGCTCGTACTGCAATCCAGAAGAATCGCGCCTTCTCTGTGGTTGGCCCAGTGATCCGGAATATCATTCCTTTAGAGCTATGCAGGCTTACACCACAGAACTCTACAAGAATCCTTCCTCACTAAACTGAGGTATTATTTTTGGGTGTGCTAGAGTTGGGAGCACATCTGGGTAATTGTCCCGAGGAGGCACTATATTAGTTTTCAAGTGAATGCATGAACAAACTTCCTATGCTAACGGACACTATCATGGTCAGTTTCTAGATAAAATTACACAAAAGCAAAAAACCTGGCCATTCTTTTGAAGGCTTCTTCTGCCACGGCAAAAATATGAGGATCCATGTTGGCCATGTCCTGACCACTGTAGGCCCGTATTGTGTCATTGTCATAGATGGGAAGCTGCTGATATGGGTTAATCGCCACGAGAACAATACCACAATAGGTGTAGATGTAGTTTCGTTCACAAAACCGGACTTGTAGATTATACAAGACTGAAACACGTAAATAAAATAGATGTAATTAATTAAATTAAACATGATACCATTACATTTGATGTCAAACAAATTTCAAATTTGGTTAATTAAATTGGGATTGATAAGCATGGATCACTGGATTCACACACAACCTGGCGAATTTTTAAGAATATCAAATGTGTTCAAATTCAGCATTTTTAGATTTAAATATCAACTAACTTACCTGCAGGCTCGTGTAGGTAGCTCAGCGATGTTAAGTCATTTTCTCCAATAAGAATCTCTGGATTTCGCAAATGTGGCAGATCATTTGCCGATTTCACGCTAATTTTTTCCACCTAGTATAAGAAACATAGAGCTCTAACAATCGTTCGCAAGTAAAATTTACAATACTGTGCCAACGGCTCATCAGAATCTAGATATAATGCTACAACCGATAAAAAAAATTGAATCAAACAGTATTATAAGAAGGTGACAAGGAATCCGTGTATTACAACGAAATTAGTATTACAGTGAAGAGTGATACAACAACGGGTCTCTGGCATCCATGAAGGAGGCGTGGATAACACAAAATAATTGGACCGAGAGCCCTTCTGAAGAGCAATCAATGTAGATGTCCAGACGATCTGTTTAAAATGCAATTACTGCTCATTTCAGAAAGGAAACACCGCTAATATGTCTTAAGATCTCAAAGCTTATCATGGCCATTACCTGACTTTTAACTAAGTTAGTTACCTAGGCAAGAAGGTAATTAACAAGGCATATGTGCAGACAAGAGCACAAATGCCAGTTAACAACATCAGAATTTCTTAGAGGCTTTTAACCCATTAATGAAGAAACTGCATCAGTTTCTCATATGCTCTGTGTTAAAGGGTTAAAGAAGTGGTACTAAAGTCTTTCCATCACAACAGACACAAGTTTCATCTTGTATGTCTATTCTGCTAATACTTAGTAAAGTCATTGACAGTTACCTGCCCATCATCATAGCGAATATTCAGCTGCTTCTGTCCTTTAAAATCCTCAAGAAGAGAGGCACATTTCCAGACGAGAGTGGCATCTGGCAGCCACACCCTCGCATCCTATCAGTTCCATAACAATCACACACAACAAAACATTTAACCCTTTAACGACCAGTGTGTACTAAAATGCATTGAAAATATATGCAGCATTGCAGCTGGTCGTTAAAGGGTTAACAGTGAATACACAACTCAACCAACATAATGAAACATCATAAGTGTACATATAATGTGCATATACATGTATATATATATATATATATATATATATATATATATATATTTCTCTCTCTATATATAAAATTATATATGTATACCGTATATAAATATACCAGTACACACAAATATATGTATACAATTATACATAATTGAAACAAGCCAAAATATCTATTTATCAGCATTTATACTAACACACCACATAAGTGGGAACTCTGCCAAAATCCAGTGCATGCATGCTTCAGAAAAGCAGTCTGGTCATTGAACTGCCAATCACTAACATTATTACAGACTTCAGAGGTATGCAAAGTATGTCAATTTACAAATTCTGTGTTTTAAATGCAGACCATGGGTTGCCAGACCGACCAACCCTCACCTCACCTTGTCTAAATTCAGACATTAAAATAGTGCAGAGACCAGAGAGTAAGAAATACAATCCAACACAAACAAATTGCTGACTTTAATATGTAGTGACAGAGTCCACTGTGTAATATTTGAGATGTGTTGAGCACACCCAAAAGCAGCAAACCTGTCCACAGAGAAAATCTAATATCTATAGTAAAATCAGAAGTAAAATTAGAGGTAAAACAAAAGTGCGCTGGACCCCTTTATTGCTTAAATATGTTCGTTGCTTTTTTCATTAAAGTTGAAAAGCGCCGAGTGTCAAAACGACCTAAACAGCTTAAATAAGTGATGACTTTAAATGAATTTATAAAATAGTTTCAAGAATTAGTGTTTTATTCAATGGTAAAACAACATTAATAAAATAACAATGAAATTTCACAACACAATCAGGAAGTTGAAATAATATCACTAGGCTATATCAATCAGCTGATTATTCAGTAATAGCACTGAAACAAAATGCATCACATATTCACTCATTATAAAATCTATACAAAACTGTTCGAAAGTCAATCATAAATCTGAGAGTTAATTTTAACCATCCATTTGCACAAGGTCGTGGATCCGCTCACGCCCGACGTGAGGCTATACACTGAATTAGAATAACGCCCGCTTCGCAATTGGTCATTGTATGTCACGTGATTTTGCGCACGTGAAAGGGGAAGCCGCCGGTTAGGGGAATACAATGTGGAAGAGGCGAAGACCATAGGGGGGAAAGGTAGTTGATGTTAGGAGTTATTGGTCAAGCTGTAGGCTATTAGCTTGGCCAACAACACGCTAAAGAACCAACGGAAAAATCTTAAGAATCTAATGACGACACTAACCCTAACACTAACCCTAACCGACCCTCACGACGCAAAAATCTTAAGAATCTAATGACGACACTAACCCTAACACTAACCCTAACCGACCCTCACGCGAAACCTTATACCCTATACGCGAACGACAGCTACGTCTTCTATGTTATAACCATGCTTCAATTTAACGATAAAGAGCGCTAAAGTGAGACATAATTACCTGTGCAAAATGTTCCTCCATACGTAAGGTCATTTGTAAGAAATTTTAAACGTTTTACATTGCAATTCGTCAAAAATCTTCAGAGCCTGCCGACCCACACGTGTTGTTGATAGCTTAAAAAGGGATGGTCATAAACTGTACTGGACAACCTCCTCCCCTACGGTCTTGGCCTCTTCCACTTTGCCCTCCGCTAGAGAGGGGCGTCACGTGAGAGGCTCTAACCAATAATGTTACGGGCGTGAATTTCAGCACATGGTTTACGCTCACGCTCGGGGCGTGAGCGGATACACTACGTTTGCACAAACAGCTGAGCCCCTTCCGACTGGATACCAATGTGGAGTGTGCAATGAAACGTTCCACTGAATCCTTATTACCACGAACCAATATCACTGGAAAACTGGGAAGTGACAGAAGTATAAATTTGGCTATTTTTCTCTCATAAGTGGTGTGATAATACTTCATGGTTCAACGGTCTGTCGTGATGATTGCAATCTACCTGGATTACAGGTGCGCAAATTGCTCGAAATGCACACCAAACTCATTCAAGGAGATCTATACAGTCGTCCAAAAACGCTTCAACGAAATATAATCAAGCAAATACAATCAGCCACGGGAAACAGCTGAATGACTAAGAATAAATTCTAACGCGGCCAACTTACCACAAAATTTGCATAAAAGTACACAACAAATACTCGACTAAACGTCAACTCGAAACAAAATCTTAGAATTCGCTTACTTTTGTGTAAAGCTCCGAAAGTGACATTAGTGGAACGGATCAAGTACAACGATCCCAGACGAATAAATGAGTGGTTTCAGTCAGTCGATGCGTTTCCGAATAGTTTACGAGGAAATACTAAAATTTAAGGCCATTCGAAGTAAACGACGACTTGCGGCCATTATTCATTGCTCTACGACGCCCACCGAGAGCTTAATCATAATTATCTAGCGCTACGATTTCTCGCCCTGAATATTATCTTTCACAGATCTTCCAACTTCACTTATCTAACTTGTGGTACCTTTTTCATGTTCAGACTCATCGACATGACAAATAGGTCTACACATCTGATTATTATTGCTAGAGTGCCGTAATTGTTTGGACGCAGGCTACGTCTGTTTCTTCGGCAGGCCATAAAGCAGGGATGTCAAAGAGCTGGCCCGCGGGCCATTTCTGGCCCGCCGACGATTTATTTCTGGCCCGCGGAGCCTTCCCTAAAGATTACAAAAATTAGACGATGAAAGTTCAAATTTTGATATTTTACAGTCAGCGCCAAACACACGGAGGTTTTTTCTTACTGACGTCACTTTTGCTCAGACCCACAGCTCTGTGTAGACTGTGTAGCCTATCTATGGTTTCCAGTTGGTTGTCTATATATTAACAAAATTATTATAAAATTATTATGGAAGTTACGAAACACTTATAATATTTAAAATGTTGTCAAAATTTAATAAGAAACGAAAGTGCACATTGAATCAAGACTTTTTCGCGATATTTGGATGGATAGGCTATGTATTTCTTTGTTGAATACAACAGTTATCCAGTAGGCCCTATGTTTAATTTGTCAGAAAAACGTTAGCGTTGTGAAGGGATAGGCCTACAAGACGTAAACTTAAGGTGATAATTTTTTATTGCGAGCTTACCGGTAGAATGTGAGTCATTTATTTTATGACAATGCCTAGATTCTAGAAACTCGAATACAATCAGGCCTACCTTAGGCTTAGGCCATAGCGTAACGAGTTCTATGTCATGTCCACGACTGATAATGAAAATCAAAATTAAGATTTTATAAGCCTCTCTATTTGGCTGCTTTGTATGCTAAAAATTGCGCCATTTGAGATTTAGGTCCTACTTATACAAAAAATTTCTGGAAATTGGCTGACCAATCCCGGAGCACCCTTTCAGATCACTATACCCAATTTTGCTCAGGAGCTTCGACACCCTGGCCCGCCACTTGTTGGAAGATGTTCACTCTGGCCCGCCACTCCAAAAGGTTTGACACCCCTGCCATAAAGTATATTTGCGTCGGTCCTTCGATGGTAGGCTACGTGTCATGTAGGCCTATGCAGAAATGCCTACGTTATTGTTATTGGTGTAAGCGAAGGCAGTTCTGTTGCAATTTAATAAGCGTTCTTGCATTGATCGAGAAGTCATCACTTACAAAACGCTTGCAGGTTGCCACGCAGAAGGCCTACAGCCACAGGCAACTTAAATTAGACTTAGCCTATGACTGTTAACGCCTTAATTATAACAGCTAGGCTAAGTTTAAAGTTCGCATGGTGCTGGCCAGGGCTGACGCTGCAGTGGTTCATAATTAGGCCTAAAGGATCGATCGACGGTTCAGTGGGGAACAGTGGCGGAAACCTAATTTGTCCGAACAATTTTTCCCGCGACCTTTCATTTTTTTCTTATGACCTTCTTAATTTAGTCTTTCTCTTGAATCGGCGACTAAATTTTCATCAACAGTTAAAATCTGATGACCTTTTATTAGCAGGCTAATTAATTTAGTAGGCCTATAGGCTATATAGGCTATTCGTTGCGTGTAGAATTAAGCCTAGGCCTAGATGTTAAAAAGTTGGTATTTGGTAGGCCTATCGAGTTTCTGATGAATGCATAGACCTTATAAAAGTGTTAAACATGCGACCCGGCTATGACACGTAGCCTAGGCCTACGGCAACTGGAGGTAGGCCTAATTATTAACGGAAAATAAATGCCGCACGTCACAGACACAGACCCGGCTCACTTTTAATTAGCCCTGATGCTGCATGGCTTGTTAAACAGTTGGGCATAGGCATAGGCCTGTAACTATAAGAATTAAGCTTAGACAACATTAAAACACATTCGAGACTTTAAGCGCGTATAGGACGTACTATAGGCCCAAACTAAATGGCAAAAAATGTAATTTATATACGCGTAGGCCTATGTAGGGCCTACGCCTTTATACTCTGCTCTAGGCCTATTTGCGTCGTGTAGACATAGGACTTATGTCTATTTTGGTGCATTTCAAATGTCTAAGAAAAAGCCTAGGCCATGCATAGTTGAGAGGACCTATTCTGTATAGGCCTAGTATAGCCTATGCTAATATTGCGGTGAGAGTTCTTGTGGACCTATAGTAGGCATAGGCAGGGACGTAACTAGGATTTTTCGTTTGGGGGGGCTTAAGCCTGAAGTATATGAGTTGCGAGTGCCGAAGGCACGAAGCCCGTTCCGACTAGGGGGTCTGGGGGAGCGTCGTAAGCTCCCCCAGCGGGGTCTGGGGCGGGGCCCCAGCGACCAGCGCATTTTTGGCTGTGTCGACCTGAAATGGAGCCATTTTTAGGCTCTTGTTTGCCAGCTATTTGTGAACGAAAAAGTCGCGAAAACGTTAAGAATAAGTCGTTTTTCAGTGTCGCAAAGATCAAGCTACCAGGATAACAATAAAAAAATAGGGTTGTTGTTCGATTAAAAATTTTAATCGAAATTAATCGCACGATTAATTTTTTTAATGGCAATTAACTGCAAATTAATCGCAATACATTTCCTTCAAATATATTAATCTTACTATATTCTAAGGACCCCTGAAGCATACAATTTTAATGTCTGAATGCATTCTTTCTATTGCAAACATATTCAATAACATTTGGCTTAGGCCTGTTGAATTTCTGCATGTAGTTTATTGAACAGTTTTGCATGACAGACAGAATTGAAACACTGTTCAAATAAGTCAACTGCTCAAAATCCGTTAATTGTTTCATTTGAGCTGCCTTTAATTAAAATGATTTAGGCCGAAATGTGAAAATTAGACAACCGTTTTCTGACTATCAAAATTAATTATTTGTTCAGACAATTGAATATGCAGACCAGTTTATTCGCATTGGTCGGTTCAAGGGATGCTCTCAGTGTAATTAATAGTAGGTCTACTATTGAACCTCATTATTTAGTCACAATTTTTCACAAGATGCAGCGGTTCTTGCCAAACCTCGTCTCGGTTGTCCTGTCAACATTTATCATTTGAAACCTGGATCCATTGGTCTTGTCATCTCCTGGAGTTCTACGAACGTAGTCTGACGGGGCGAAGAAACAACCTTAGTGAGCGATGCTATGCGGCCGATGTCGACGGCTTATCGAAAGCGTTTAGCGCATGTTTTGGTTCGCATGTATGCGATAATAATATTGGGCAAAGAATTGCTACGATAATAGGCCCTACTCAAATTCTGTTTTGGAATATTTGCCAAAGAATGTATCACTAGTTTTAAATATGAGCCTTCCGTTTAAAACGCCTTTTCTGCCTTTGATTCCATTTTAATCAGATCTAATTAGGGGCCGTCCATAAAGTATGTCACGCTATTTTTGACCATTTTTGACCCCCCCCCCCTCCCCCCTGTCACAAACTGTCACACTTTCTCGGACCCCCCCCCCTAAAGTATGTCACACTTTCTCGGACCCCCCCCCCCTAAAGTACGTCGCACTTTCGAATTTTTTTGTAATTAACACCTTATTCCAATTTAATCTAAAACACACTTCACTATTAAACTGTAAAGTTTCCACTTAAAAGTACTATCACATTATTAAAATGACTTTAATAGTAGAATAGTTAATTGCAAACAGTTGTCACAGTTATTCATTGAAGCAGTAACTCAATGTGATTGAATTTGAAAACAAAAATTGCAAAAATTAAACTAGACAATTATATAATACACATCATTAAAAAAAATAAATGTGTGACGTCACACATGGCCTGACCCCCCCTCCCCCCTGTCACAAACTGTCACACTTTCTCGGACCCCCTCCCCCCCCTGGAGCGTGACATACTTTATGGACGGCCCCTTAACGCGTACGATTAATGCGTTAAAAATTTTAATAACAATTTTTTTAACGCGTTAATCGCACGCGTTAACGCGATTAAATCAACAGCCCTAATAAAAAATAAAACTGCTACTGTAAAAGAGAAAGGTTTTGTCTTTACTGTAAGCTCCCCAGCGGGGTCTGGGGCGGAGCCCCAGCGACCAGCGCATTTTTGGCTGTGTCGACCTCAAATGGAGCCATTTTAGGCTCTTGTTTGCCAGCTATTTGTGAACGAAAAAGTCGCGAAAACTTTAAGAATAAGTCGTTTTTCAGTGTCGCAAAGCTCAAGCTACCAGGATAACAATAAAAAAATGAAACTGCTACTGTAAAAGAGAAAGGTTTTGTCTTTACCATAAGCTCCCCAGCGGGGTCTGGGGCGGAGCCCCAGCGACCAGCGCATTTTTGGCTGTGTAGATCTCAAATGGAGCCATCTTTAGGCAGTCATGGCCGGTCGTCCGTTACGGTCCGTAACTGCATGTACGCCGTCCATGCGGTAGTCTATTTAAATTAGCCGTAAGCATACAACGGCTAGATTTCATTTGGGGGGCTTCAGCTTCGTTTGGGGGGGCTTAAGCCCCCCCAAGCCCAACGCTAGTTACGTCACTGGGCATAGGCCTAGGCTATACCCATTGTGTCGCCTATACTGTTTAAAATTCTGGAAGCTTGATCGAGGAAATGAAACATAGGCCAATAAATATGTCCACTGTAGGTAAGTAAATAAATATAATTATAGCCTATATTCATATATATATATATATATATATATATATATATATAATTTATATATTTATTTATTATCCAATATAGGCTACAGCCAATATACTTCAATCATTACTCCACGTACTTGCTCAAGCGCATAGCCTAAAGGTTACAACACGAAAAATTGTTAGGCTATTATAGACATACGTAGGCTACTTCACTCAAGCATTATTTAGTAATTAAATAGTGTGAATTAAATGAGGAGTTGAGTTAATGGGCCCATTAGTGTGACGCAAGTCATAATAGGCCTATTTAAAATAGGCCATAAAATAATGGCAATCGCATAATTATATAGGCCCCATATTATAAATATGGATTAATTAGTTGTAGCAAACTAGTCTACTAATTAAGTTAGTAGGCCTATGGCTATTGTTACTCAGGCCTATAAGGGCCTATATATTATTGATGTTTGCTAGCTTAAGCCTAGGCCTATATATATATATATATATATATATATATATTCACATCTGGATCTGTGCATGACATACCTGCATCTGGTTTTTAGGAGCAGGAGAATAATTAGTCCTAGCTTTAATCAAAATCTGTAACGACCTGTAACAACAGCTAAAAGTAATTTCTGCATGTCTGTCCTGTATGTCGATCTCTATCAATGAGCTTAAGCGTAGGCCTGCAGCCTACCCTACGTTTCTTGAAAACATTATCGTTTATAAAATAATAAACTTGTTCGAAACATCAATTGCAATATTATTGACATTTAAAAGAACTTACGCTACTAATATACATGTAAGTCTTGGCACCAAGTGATCATGCGGCTATAACATATCGATCACGACTGTACCTATATGACCATACAAAATAATAATCGATCATCCTAGGAGACGCGGGGAAGTGACAGCGAATTGGATCGATTGATCATTGAGCATTGATACAGAAGTTCTGAGAATATACGATTAGGTTATCCAATATCCATTATGATGAGGCTTTAATAGATAACAACGTAAACTAAAGCATTTGCACATTTCCACCATATAGAAGAAACAGAAAATGGTGCCCATGAAATTAATGTTACTTCATTGGCGCTCGCGAAGCTTTAGGTCTAGCACGGGACTATCTCGAAACGGGGCATTTATAGACCTATAAGCTTAGTCCTAACTGATGTAGGCTATAGTCGTAGCCAGGATTTTATTTAGAGAAGGGTAACGTGTGTTTAGTCACCCGTATGCAATCCCACAAGCAACCGAATCAACTGACTAATTGGTTTGGGGAAGCGTCGTGAGCTCTCGAGGGGCGGGGAAGGGTTCTGGACGACCGATACGTTACACACTGCATGCAGTAGTTCTTACATGTACATTGTACATCGATCATGACTAGGCCTATATTAGCCTATTATGTGCTAGTTAATGTGCCTTAACTTCATCTAGATCTACTAGAGGCCCTATGATCATCGAATTAATGTGTATTTGTGCTATTAGTTAAGTTGGTTAAGGTGTTTGCTGTTTGTTTTCTTAAATTAGTTTTTTTTTCACTTATACTTTATGTTAGGACCACGGTACGGCAACCTATTGGCCATCATCATCTTGGTATAGTCGCCCAGGGGACTCACCTAGCGGGGTTGTAAGACCCCTTCCGAGTCCCCTGTGCAACCAAATAGAAACCTTTGGCATCGTTATTTAAGTAATGTTTTATTATACTTATTAACCTTGTGTTTATGATGCTTTATTTGATTTGTTCCTGTTGTTTTTGGTTGCCAAATAAATGATTTGATTTGATTTGATTTTGATTTGAATGCATCATTTCATTTTTACATTATTTCATTGCGGAGGGGGAGGTGTTAAACCAAAGCACCCCTAGCTACGGCCTTGGTTAGTATAGCCTACAGTCGTCACAATATGTCATGACTCCCGGCCATCCCTGTCTGAACACTGAGTGTGACCTCAGAATTAGTAGTAGGCTACAGTACTGTCATCGGCATTCATCGCAATCGTAGGATGACGCTTGGTCCTCTGACGTAACTTAAAATCCATCTGCTACGCGTGACGTCACTCAAAGTTCACAATCTTCACAACACTTCGATCGATATGACGATATCCTTCAGCGACGACGATGTTGCAATGACTCCGCCTGGCGAATGTAGCGACATTCGATGACAAAAATAGTCATGCGTTTTTAGTGTGACATGTTTATATTAAAGGTAGGCCCCTAATGTAAAACAAGGCAACGTTAGGCGACTAGGCCTAAGTAGGCGCAGAGGCCACATAAGCACAATTGATCTTATTTATGAATATTTCTTGAATATTTTTTTGACACGCCAGTCTAGGCCTACTCCAAGGTCTTTAACTAAGGACCGTGTTAACATTAACAAATTGCAATCGGCCTATATCGACCGACTCCGTGCTGCAGAAGGCTCAGGCCGTTCGAATGTCTAAGCTTGCGAACTTCTGCAGTTGAATTAGGCGCTGAATTAGACCCGGTCCACGGGTTGCAAGTAACCAATTCCGTAGGCCAATAGGGCCCATGGTCCTACTTTCAAACGTCAAACTGTCCAAAGAATTGACGAATAGCCTATTAATTGCAGAAAAAACATAAAAGATACGTGATCAACGGTTTTATTAAATATAAAAATCTCTGACTGTCGTTGAAATTTATTAGTGCGACAGAATTAACTTTAGTGCCTAAAGAAACCCCCAAATTAATAGAGCAACAAACATTAAACCAGTCTTTATAGAATCTCTTAAGTCTTTAGGCCAATAGGCCTATGCATCATGAGTTCAAGCTACGCATTGAACATAGCCTAATGGGGCGTAGCCTATATAGACCCGCTTAAGTAGGTCATCTATATTCTATAGAATTCTAGATAATTTGGTCTGTAAAATATAGACCTATTTATAGTATTTAAGGTCTTCAGGCTGACCTCAGTGACCTCTTTAAACATTAGTTTTGAGGCATGCATGTCCATAAAATAAGCGTCCTGTAATATTAAGTTGTGCCTGTATTATAAAGAGGCACATTTTCTAGATTGTTCATGCGTAGTTTCATGTAAATTGACAACGAGCTCATTACTGATGATGTTTGATATGGATAATGGTGATGACCATAGGCGTAGGGGACATTTCAGCGTTGGGGGGGCAAAAATCTAATTTTTGCCCGAAATTTTTTTTGTCATCCGGCCGAAATCTTGAGAAAAATTCCCGTTACGTTTGCCCGAAAATTCTGACCACCTTTTTTTAATCGTTCGGCCGAAATCTTCTGAAATTTTCCGTTACTTTTTGCCCGAAAGGTCCGACTACCGTTTTTGTTCGGGCAAGTCTGATTTTTCGGGCAAAAAGACCCGGAAAAATAAAAAAACTAAATTTAAAAAAAATTTTTTTTTATTGTTCCGGGTCTGCTTGCCCGAAAAATCAGACTTGCCCGAAATTTGGGGGGGGCATTTGCCCCCCCTGGACCCCCGTCTCCTACGCCTATGGTGATGACGACGACAATGATGGAAATGATGACGATGAAGACGAATAGGCTTCATAATAACACTATCAGCAGCAACAGCAGCAACAGCAATAATAATAACAAATAGAAAATTAACAATAAAAATAATAAATGAAACATGCGTAGAATAATAATTATCACCATCGGCTAGAGGTGTGCGTTCGAACACAGACACGGAATCTGTAGAAGCGCGAAGATAATCACAGCCGCCATAATGACAAATGCATTCGGAGTCACCTCATCTTCCGCCTGAACATCCTTCTCGTCGTCCTGCCCCTCCTTTCCTACGCTCCCCGATGTCCCATTAACCCTCCTCTCCAGCGTCACCTCAGCGCTGTCCGATGCGTTCAGCGGCTTAGACAGCCACCCATCGCCTCCTCCGCCGCCACCGCTATGATGACTCCTCTGATCTGATGTCTTTGTCCAGAGTCTTGGCGGCGCAAGACGAGAATCGCGCGTCGTTGATGTCGTCATCGTGACGTCAGTGGTGACGTAATCGGTGACGTCGTCTGCGTCGTCGGCGAAGGCTGCGTTTCTGGCGCCGTCGTCTGCTGCTGGCGACCGGGTTGATATGACGGCGATCGGCGAGAGGCGGTTCCGTTGCGGCTGGCGTTGGAGGGTCTCGTTGCAGTGGCGGGCGTCGAGCCAGTAGAGCTGGGCGCCGCGAGCGAAGGAGACCCAGCAGTGGATGAGGCCGTCCGTGGGGGACGTTGGGGATGCAGTCCGCGTCACGAGGACGAGGTCACCGGTGGGAGAGATGCGAGAAGACTTTAGGCAGAGATACACGCCTGAATAGTTGGCCGACTTCCTCTGATGCAAGGAGGAAGCGGAAGAGGAAGAAGGCGAGGTGGGAGAAAGGGTGGCGGTAGGATGAGTTAAGGATCGCTGGGCGTTGAAGGAGGAGGATGAGGCTGATGATGAGCAGTCATCGAAATTGAGCATGAATCCGGTTCCAGCGTTGATTTCCGTCAGACTTCCGGCACATTCGGTTCCGTCGGCGGCCCTCAGTGTCTGGTTACTTCCGGTGAGGGGCAGACGACACTGAACGAAGCCCCTGAGGTCTCGCAGGTAGAGGATGCGTGTGTGGCGCGTGCGTAGCTTCCGGTCCTCCGTCGTTTCGTCGTGGTCGTAGCTGAACATCCGGCAGTCGATGGGGTCCGTCGATGAGGTGACCCCCAGCGGCCACGTCATCGTCTGACTCAACTTGACGATGATGATGGCAGACGACTTCCGCTGGATCCGGATACACGTGTATCGCGGACGACATCCGTTGAAGTACTCCGTCACGAGCATGTCGTCCGTCGTGGCCTGGCTCCCCTTCGACCTCGAAGCACTCCAGGACACGCAATGGAACGTTTCCACGTCGTCCTCCTCTTCCGATCCCACCACCGTTATCGCTGTCCTATTGATCGTCAACTGAACCCTTGAATTCCCGCCTCTACCTCCTCTTCCACCGCTGCTGTGATTGGATATGATGTCCAGCCAATCACCGATCAGCTCCGCCGGAAATGCGCACGTCACCGGTCGCGATTCGTTGCAGATGGCGCACGTGCGTGGACACGTGAGCGCCATCTGCGGACCGGAAGTGCACGGTTCGTTCCACACGGAGCAGACGTCGTATTCGTCGACGCACAGTGACGTCACTGGGCGTGGCGTGTCGCGCACGGTGTCCAATCGGAGGTAGTTGCGCGTTTCGATGACGTGTTCGCTCGTGTCGGCAACGAGGTCCTTGAAGATGTAGGCGGTGAAGCTGTCCTCAAGAAGTACGGCCGGGTACCGAAGCACCCACGCGTACTCGAGTCGGTCGTGCCGTAGAAGTATGAAGGCGAAGTTGTCCTCGTGCCAGGCGGCAAGACACAGCGTCCGCTGCACGCTGTACATGTACAGATCCTTCGGCACGCAGTTCTGGTGGCGGAAGTACAGGTAGAGTCCGTCGCCTCGGACGCACTCGCTCTCCATCCGCGTCTCTCCGCGGTATCCGTCGCAGATGCCCTGCTGCCGCATCCGGTCGAATATCCGGATGCTGAATCCGCCGTGGAGTGGACAGCGGATGCGGGCGCCATTGTTATCCTCCTCACCATCATCCTCATCGCCCATCATCATCAGCCTGGCCTTGTTGACGAGCAACCACGTGTCCAGCTTCATCTGGTTGTCATGACAAGTGTCTCTGTCTGGCCAGTCTCTGAGGGGACCGGATCGCAGCTGAACAACACAGTTGGACCGCTTCACGAACTCCATACAGACATACCTAGTCATCGTCGTCGTTGACCCATCCTTTCCCTCGATGTGTCTGACGAGGTATTTCTCTCCACCGCTCACCTTCTCCAGGCATTCCCTCTGGAAGGAGGACGAAAACCCTCCTACCGCCTGCTCCGTTTGGATCGGATCGACAGACATCAAAGCCCCGACGAACGTCACACGAAAGCCGAACTGCGTGTATTGTTCGCGTATCCTTCCGCGCCAGTCGTAGCGCGTCGTCGTTTCGTTGTTGGCGATCGTCTGCTGGAGAAAGCGCGGGAAAAGGCAGACGGCGTTCGACGCTCCTCCTCCGACGCAGACGATCAGATAAACGACGGCCGCGAGATTCATAAAGGAAGCGATGACGTCACTGTCGCGCGGGAATTCGAAGGCCGCACTCCCCTCCGCCCCCAACTCCTCCTCCTCCCCCTCGTCCACAAGAGATCATCCAGGGTTCTGGGTTTTCCCTTTACAACCTGCAGAGGTGATTCTTTCAAGACTTCGGGTCATAGTTTGAAGGCAAAGTCAGTTGGGGTTTCGGTCGGTAGGAAGTAAGTCTCCCTTCATCGATGATTATGATGATGTTGCAATTCCGGCATCGTGTACACACGACTCAGAGCAGCTGCTTCAGCGACAGAACAGCAGTCGAGTCCGATGCCAAAAGGAAACTGGATGGGGTGGTGGGGAGGAAGAGGCGAAATCCCGCTCAAAGAGCAGCAGTGGCACCAGCTGGGCCAACTGTTGTAGTACCGTTTAGTTGATCTAATGGTGGCAGCTGAAGGAACTTCTTTCTTCAACTGCAGTTTTTATCCTCGGTACTAAAACGACCGAATCAACGTTGATGGCTTTGCATCAAACTCAAACTCATCGCATCCAGCGTATTCTCTTCTCAATTCTAAAACATAATTCATTCGTTTGTTTACGTTTATACTTTATAGCATGCTACATATACACATAGATTTGACGCATGAGCAACTATGCGTGTAGACCTAAAATTATACTATAGATCTACAGTGCATTACTATGTATACAACGACCGTATGTATACAACTATACATGTATATATATACAAACGTATATACGGGACAGGGACATATATATCTGTCGATTTTTATGCATACAGATGTTGCATACTGTGAATTGCAATGACAGTGCCTGGCAAACGGCCATTTGCTTCCTCGGAAAATCTGATTATCCGAAAGCCGCGCGATGACCTGTGTATACGACCGGTCACTGGTGGTCGCTGGTGGTCACTGCATGCGTGCGGGATGGGGACGAGTGGCCGTCACAGCCGATGTAATGTCCCGTCATTTAAGCGCTACGTTCCGGATTCGACTCCCGGTTTGCAGTCGTGAAATTGGCAAGCCATAAAACCTGAATGAGTTTCGTGCACTTGTTGGTTGCTGGACGCGATCGTCAATGCATGCACGGGTCACTTTGTGAGTAGACGTGTAGACCTTTAGATGTAGACGTAGATGTGTAGACCTTTAGATGTAGACGTAGACGTGTAGACCTTTAGATGCACGCGAAGAAGAGCAGCAAATGCACGCAACATCACGCATATTAATCGAAATAACAGATTACTTGTTTACTGATTACATTCGCTGATCTTACTATGCTCGAAAATGAAAATAACTGAAGCATGAATCTCATCGTTTGTACATGTATTCAATCTCTGAACGTCTGTCTGTCTGTCTGTCTGTCTGTCTGTCTGTCTGTATCTGTCTCTTCTCTCTGTCTCTCTCTGTCTCTCTCTGTCTCTGTATCTGTGTCTCTCTGTCTCTGTATCTGTCTGTCTGTCCGTCCGTCTCTCTCTCTCTCTCTCTCTATATATATATATATATATATATATAATTGATTAAATGCAATATTATTGATAAGGCATCACTGCAGGATATCGTCGTTGAGTAAGTGTGAGTGCATGAAGAAGTCGCCTAGAGACTGATGAGACTCTATACTGCAGCAATCGTCTCAAAGTATAAGCTCGATCATGCATAAACATAATATTATAGATCTGCATTTCAGTGCAAGCGGTCAATGAAGTCATGCAATCGTACTTCAGCTATTCACTTCAGTGTGTGGGTATTATTTCATACCCCCGTAGATGTGTGGGTGTAGGTGTATAGGTGTGTGTGTACTTCATACCCCCGTAGATGTGTGTGTGTGTGTATTCATACCCCCGTAGGTGTGTATGTATGTATGTGTGTTTGTGTGCGTGCCTGTCTGTGCGTGTGTGTTTGTTTGTGTGTGTTTGTGTGTGTTTGTGTGTGTTAGTTGTGTGTGAAATCAGAGAATGTGTGCGTGTGCGCTTGGGTATACGTGTAACGTGTGTATACGTGTAAACATGCATGAAATGAAGCGAATTAGGCGGCGAATTTCATAGGAGGTCTATCTATAATTCTATGGCCTATTTTATGGCCTATCCCTGTCTTGTATGCAATGCGATACAAGACAGACAATCCCTATGAGTTACTGGATTGTCTACAATAATTGAATGCACCAACATGCACAGACCAACGGTCTTCTAGACTTGTGTATCCGTCCCTATTGTATACATATAGCCAGGGTGACAATTGCCGGAAGGTTGGGGTTCAACCCCTCAGTCTTTCTTAGAGCCCCATGTTCAAGTATGTTTTTACCCCCCTCCCCCCAATTCCAAGTGAATAATGGTCCAACCCCTCTCCCAGTTATTTTTCCACAATTCTCATACTGTGTATATATAGCCTGCAGACCTATATCTGATATATAATGCACTCAATCACAGACATCTAGATACATTGCATCGCTATAATGTATACATCTAGATGTCTATGACTCAATATACTCGGATCTGATCTGATCTTATCTGATCAAGTGCAATACAATAAATAAAACATCTATTGAATCCGTATGATAATGCGTTTGAGATTCGCCGCCATCAGAAGACACATTGTCGCCGTCGCCTCACCAATTCTGGTATATACAGTATATCCATGCAGTGATGGAGTTGCTGAGCGAAATATAGCTGTCCATTAGGGTGGAGTGAAAAAACCGAAAATTGGAATTCCGAAAAGTAATGGCAACCAAAAGTTGCCCAATGACATGGGGTCAAAAAATGTGTAAAAAGTTTTTAAAAATATTAATGTCTTCAACCCCCATAAGTGGGCCAAAGTTCCAAAAAATTGCATTTTTCAAAGACAATTGCCGGTTTTATCATGAAATATTCTTAGTGCAAAATAACTAACTGCCATTCAATACACCGTTGGAAAGAGCTCTTAAAACTGAACAAAATGGTGTATTCATTTACAGAATAGTCCCATATTTGTAGAAGATATTAATTTTTTAACCATACCCCCTCTTCGCGACATGTCGCGAAACCTAAAACAGTAAAACACTAATAACTTTTTTATCCTTTGGGATATTTCAATGCATAATATGTCATTCGATTCTGTTTAGGACCCTCTTTCTAACGGTGTATTGTAAGGTGAGATTGCATATTGTTTGTCTGATATTATTGGGATGGTATCTGCTATGCACCTTGACTGAAAGCACTTCCAAAGACTTTCATGGAAATCGTATTGCCGTCACAGTAGGGCAAAGTCACAAATGTCAGAATTTGTCTCATATATATACTGGCATGCATCATTGACCATCAGCAAGTAATCATGCTCTTTTAAAATGTATCCGATCCACTGTGTCTTAGAGGGACAGTAGTGCGATACAGTCCTATAGTTAATTTTGATTTCGAATATCAGTTTCAGTTCTCGCGATCTTAATGGCGTCCGGACAGACTCATCTCGGTTGTCTGCACCTCAGCTACGGCTGCAATAGCTTCATTCACACTTTTAAGACACCTTTCAAAAATACTCTAACCTAGACATTGAAACTGTCAAACTATCGAGCTTGACCGGTAACATGAAATTGGAGCTGTTCTCTCCTTTGGCTGTGTTGGAACAGATTGTTGGAACAGCAACCCTCCAGGTATGAAAGTCAATTAATTCTACATTATCTGCTGAGTTAAGATTCTGAGGCAGAACATGGAAGCACTGCACAGACAAATTTCTATCTTGTTTTCAGCTATTGACATTCTCCTCAGACCAAGTTCTTTCATAGGAGTAGCCTATACACCGCATTGGGATGATATCTATTATGCACCCTGAGGTCCCTGACTGAAAGCACTTGCAAAGACTACAGTCACTCTAAGACACAGTGGTTATAAACGATTTTAAGCGAACATGATTGTTTGCTGATAGTCAATTATGCATGCCAGTATGTGAGACTAATGTCTGACATTTTGTGACATTACCCTACTGCGACGGCAATACGACTTCCTTGAAAGTCTTTGGCATTGCTTTCAGTGAGGGTGCATATTAGATGCCACCCCAATAGCCTGTACGCGGTATATTAGGCTAATAGAGTGACTGTAGTATTTGGAAGTGCTTTCAGTCAGGGTGCATAATAGATATCATCCCAATGCGGTGTATAGGCTACTCCTATGAAAGAACTTGGTCTGAGGAGAATGTCAATAGCTGAAAACAAGATAGAAAGTTGTCTGTGCAGTGCTTCCATGTTCTGCTTCAGAATCGTAACTCAACAGATAATGTAGAATTAATTGACTTTCATACCTGGAGGGTTGCTGTTCCAACAATCTGTTCTAACACAGCCAAAGGACAGAATAGCTCCAATTTCATATTACCGGTCAGGCTCGATAGTTTGACAGTTTCAATGTCCAGATTAGAGTATTTTTGAAAGGTGTCTTAAAAGTGTGAATGAAGCTATTGCAGCCGTAGCTGAGGTGCAGACAACAGAGATGAGTCTGTCCGGACGCCATTAAGATCGCGAGAACTGAAACTGATATTTGAAATCAAAATTAACTATAGGACTGTAACGCACTACTGTCCCTCTAAGACACAGTGGATCGGATAAATTTTAAAAGAGCATGATTACTTGCTGATGGTCAATGATGCATGCCAGTATATGAGACAAATTCTTACATTTGTGACTTTGCCCTACTGTGACGGCAATACGATTTCCATGAAAGTCTTTGGAAGTGCTTTCAGTCAAGGTGCATAGCAGATACCATCCCAATAATATCAAACAAACAAATATGCAATCTCACCTTACAATACACCATTAGAAAGAGGGTCCTAAACAGAATCGAATGACATACTACGCATTGAAATATCTCAAAGGATAAAAAAGTTATTAGTGTTTTACTGTTTTAGGTTTCGCGACATGTCGCGAAGAGGGGGTATGGTTAAAAAATTAATATCTTCTACAAATATGGGACTATTCTGTAAATGAATACACCATTTTGTTCAGTTTTAAAAGCTCTTTCCAAAGGTGTATTAAATGGCAGTTAGTTATTTTGCACTAAGAATATTTCATGATAAAACCGGCAACTGTCTTTAAAAAATGCAATTTTTCGGAACTTTGGCCCACTTATGGGGGCTGAAGACATTAATATTTTTAAAAACTTTTTACACATTTTTTGACCCCATGTCATTGGGCAACTTTTGGTTGCCATTACTTTTCGGAATTCCAATTTTCGGTTTTTTCACTCCACCCTACTGTCCATCCATTGCATATGCACATACACGTTGAATGAATGAATGAATGAATGATTGAATGAATGATTGAATTAATGAATGAATGAATGAATGAATGAATGAATGAATGAATGAATGAATGAATGAATGAATGTATTATCTGCTACTACGTGCAAGCGATATCCAAATCAAGGAGATTAAACTTTAAAGAGAATTGACGGAGGATGTGCTGGATAAACAATTGGCGAGACAACAGCGAGCTATATAGTTGAGCGAATATAAATGGGATTCAAAATTTTCAATCACTCTTCGGAAATGGTCGATTAAATCACGCAGTGAAACTCAGCACACAGTAGTTCTCTGTGCATTTCTATAGCAAGGGCAGTTGCGTAACTATAGGACCTATCGCTTTGGAGAATTACGAGTTCTAAGCTTATAGCACGAGACTATAATTATAGTGCGGCTGAGGGGCTTGAGCATATTTTGGAAATCAGCTTCGTTTGGAGCTTAAGTTCCACCACCACCCTCTACTCTAGCACAACGCTATAGCTATAATTATACGTTCCTGCAGAGCTTGCAAGAGAGTCAAGCTTCCTTCTCATCCTTGAGAATATTGATTTGCTCCAGCTTGCTCATATTTTTATGACATTAGTTTCTCCCTCACGGTCCGTGACATGTATTTATTTAAACACTTTTAAAGCGCATCTAGTACGGCGAACGGTTTAGGAGCGCTCGCAGTGCGCAAGTCCTCGCGAAAAGAAGTTGAGAAGAGACAAGTTTGAAGAGAGACAGTCAAACCAGAAGTGCATTCCAAAGAGAAGGACCGATTGAAGCAAATGGGTATCATATTATGTTAATTAAGATGCATTTTAGTCCATGTTGGTCGTTAAAAGATTAAGACCATTCCACAGCCACATGCACAAGTCACACCTTCTGTTGACGTGTAGCACTGTAGTAGGCTCTATATATAGGTCTGTACAAGACTGGCTGTCTGGGTTGAACGTCGTTGGATATATATCACCATGATGATGATGATGATGATGATGATGACCGACTAACCTGGCTCTTGATTTGCTTAATCGCCGGTGACTGAGGGCTTTCCTGACACTGCAGCTTTAGCCTGCCACACATATGGCCGTGACAAATCTCGAGATTTGCATTTACATTGCAAAAATAGTAAATGTTCATCACTGACAGCGAGCTATATATAGGAGGCACGTGACTATGGCGTATAGTCCGTGCATAAGATTATGGGTCTACGCGTTCCTGCAGTTTTTACTCTGACAGTGTCAGTCCCAAGCCTTGAGAAAGGAGGAGGGCGACACTAATCATCCTGGATATATGGCACAGTGCTGTTATGCAGCAACATGTAGCAGGAACTGACTCCATGCATGTCGAATAAATAAATCGGTAGCTACAATACATTACAATTACATAATGCATATTGGCCTTAATGTAAAGTAGGGTATAGGCATTTACACTTGATTTGAGGTACGGTCTGCAGAATACTAAAATGTTCCTTTAAGGCCTTTTTCGTATATATGGCAATTCCAAAACATCAGCTTCATGAGTTCGCTCGGCCGCGTGTAATGGTCGGCTCGGACGGATACTTCTGGGTACGATTATACGTTATGGATGCGTAGGATATGTATAACATTGTATACGGTCCTGGATGTTGCTGCTATGCAATGCCATGCATGGTGGCTACTGCAGATCTAGGCGCGCAACGTGGCTGCCTGCTATCTGATAAGAAAACATTCGCTTCCATAGACAGCGAAGAGGGGAGAGTCTCAGAGGGACAGAGAGGGACAGACAGACAGCCAGACAGACAGACAAACTATGTAGATTGCCGAGACAGACACAGAGACAGAGAAAGAAAGGGAGAGAAAAAATATAAAGAATATTTGCGCGAGAGAGAGACAAAAACAGACAGAAAGACAGACAAACAGACAGACAGACAGACAGACAGACAGACAGACAAACAGACACAGCCTTATAAGGACGTCCAACTATTGATCGCTTTTAGTGCTTTCCACCGTTTTTCAGCCTCTCCTTGAAAGGCGGACATTAACTAAAAACAATCGTAGCCTATAATCTGGTATACCATGTATATTATTGTATAATGTATCAATTAATGCAAAACGTTTCAGTTTGAGTCGGGTGTTATTTTGTCAACACGAAAGAAATATCACAAGCGAATAAGCAACAAAGAAATCAGAAACTAGGGCCTATAACGAATACTTGCAATGCCTTACGCAACCTATGCCATCGATCATCTACTGCAGCCCTGTCATCATACCATGGCAGTATTTTACACTATCGTCTGCATGATAATAGAAAGAGTCATCCAACGAAAATTCCAGTGAATTGCAAATATTGTTCATGCATTTAGTTAAAGATCTTTTTCCATGTTATAAGAGGCATATTGATATATAATCGAAACAGAGGTTGCAACATTTCACGCACTTGCGTCATTGGAGGCACTGGATTTAAGTGCCCCGACTGACGTCATTGGTGGCAGACATTTGGTTAAAGATCTTTTTCCATGTCTAGTGACGCTTGGACCATCGGAAATGACGGCTGAGATGATGAAAGCACTCGATGAGGATGAGGGTGTTGACTGGCTTTAGACCATCCTAAATGTCTTCCTGAGGTATGACAAGTTACCCGATGATCTTCAAGCAAGTGAAAGTCATATATATATATATATATATATATATATATATATATATATTCAGTATTCACTTCAATTAGTTTATTGATCTGAAGAAACAAATCAGCTATAAGTCACAGACGACACAATGTCATCGGCCATTTTTTCTGACGACCTTTTTAGTCATTCGGTCAAAATTTCCAAACAATTTTTTAGTTATAGCCTACTTAAAAACTGATGACCTTTAAAGTCTTTGGGTCAAAATTTTCAGATCAATATCTAACTGAGGGGGGAGGAATTGCTACACCTTTCATTTTTCTGGGGGATTCCTGAAGGGGGAACCTTTCCCCCAGAGACGTTTAGATCAAACACTGATGGCCAATGTTGTTCATCATTGTCATGAATGCGGTATGGGTCATAGGCATATCAAGATATATAAAATTATAGAAGCGCCTTGAGATACGTTGTATGCGGATGATCTTCCTGTGGCAGATGAGTCAGCAATTAAGGCATTGGAGAGTAAAGGCCTCAAAATTAACATAATGGTTGTGGATGGTGAATGAAGCATATTATATATATATACACTGTATACTTAAGCAGGTGGAAAATTTCAAATGCTTGGGATCAATGATGAATGCTAGATGTCATGCAGGATGTCACGAATGGGATAGGCCTATAGGCAGTTTGGCAGAGGTAGATAGATCTGTTTGCATGGTGTGTTGTGTGACTTTAAAAACATGGTTAACCTCAAAGGAAGGACATTATATACAAGACAATGCAGATAATCGTTGAGAAGGAAAGAGGAAGAGCTCCTGGAAGAGAAAAAAAAACAGAAATGTGAACGATACGATGAAACGCGTATAGTGTCTTTAAAAGAGAGGCAAAAATAAAAATAATAATGCGGACGAAGGTAGCCTATAATTACACACGTGTGACCTGTATATCTGGCAAGGCACAAGAAGTCACACCGAAGTGGCGTGATTATGCGAAGCGAGCAGAGGATATAGTAGCATCAAACGAATAATGAAGCGGCGGAGATGCGGGATCAAGACAGCGCAGTCGGAGGTGGCTGCAGAGGAAGAGACGGAGGAGGAGGAGGAGGAGGAGGAGGAGGAGGAGGAGGAGGAGGAGGAGGAGGAGGAAACTGAGGAGGAGGAGGAGGAGAGATTGCATCTAGCAGGACTTCAAACATCTTAAGCTGAAACCGGACAACGCTGGTGATAGAACCAGATGGAGAAAAAGGATCCGAGAGGCTGACCCCTTTCCATTGCAAGGAGGGAATATAATTCCAGACGGTTGGAAAAGAAGAAGACGTACAGTGTACACGCTACACCATGGGTGACAATCTTGTCGCTTTTCGGTCTTCTTCTGTAAGACTTAATTGTATCGCTGACCGAAAAATCTCAGCATTCAATGATTACGACTTGCCGCACTTGCATGCGTATTCTTTCGTTCGTTCGTTCATTCAGAGAATAATTATATATAACTAGCTGTACCCGGCCACGCGTTGCTGTGGCAGAAAAGACTGTCATCTGCCTCCTCCCCTCCCCCGTCCCCCCTCCCCGTCCCCCTCCCACTCCCCGTCTCCCTTCCCCTCCCCGTCCCCGTCCCCCTCCCCGTTCCTCTTCCCCCTCCCCTCTCCGTCCCCTCCCCTTTCCGTCCCCGTCCCCGTCCCCTTCCCCTCCCCTCCCCCTCCCGTCCGCGTCCCCGTCCCCGTCCCGTCCCGTCCCCTCCCCCTCACCCTCCCCCTCACCCTCACCCTCACCCTCACTCTTCCTTCTTTCCTCCCGGACAGCGACATATGCGCTATCGCGATTTTTGGGCGACTTTTGGGCAACCCTGATCGAAGTTGGTCATCTCGCGACTTTTGGGCGACTTTACAACGTAATGTCACGACAAAAACGTTTCCGAAATCTGGCAACCCTCATGGACGTTGGGAAGTGTATAATTTGCAAATGGCGGCCGAACGGATTTCAAAGTTCTCTTTTGTGGCAAATGCAGCGTTTTTTCGGGAAAAAAGCATAATACAACACGGTTCTATTGGAATGGAAGGTGTCGTAAAATTTTCAAAACAATCGGTCCGTCAGTTATCGAGAACACTCATAACGAACTATTGGAAAGTTTCATTTTTTTATATATATAGATTATATATATAATATTATATGGCGCCTTCTATATAAAAATACTAAGAAGTGTTGCCAGCCCGCACAGCTAAAAAAGCGTGATTTCATGGCGTAATAAAAAAAGTGATTTCAACCGAGGCATCAATGGCAAATCCTTGCATGTATGTGGCCTCTGCCAAGGCCGTAGCCAGGATTTTATTTCGGGCAAGCAAAAAACAACCGAATCAATTGACTAAGGCGTTTTATGGATGATTTAATTATTTGAATCTATTGCAAAATATCACATAGAAATAAGAGTTTCAAAATGAAATTCCCGAGCCCTTACATGATGATTGTGTTAGCAGCCTAAATAGGCCTACATTATTTTTATTATGTCATTATTTCAATTTTGGGGGTGTTAAAATATCCAAAACATCAAACTTCCCTAGCTACGGCCTTGGCCTCTACATATTTTGTTCGCATTTATGTATAAAGAATACTACATGTATATATGCAAATATGTTCATTATTATTTATTTAAGCCCAAAATATTGAAGCACGTGAGCCTATACATGCATTGGGGCCCAATGTTTTTTTAAAATGAGATTTCAGCCGGATAACTAAAAAAGGTCATCAACTTTTTGGGCCGAGCAAATAAAATTTCGTTCGGCGCCGCTCGATCTGGGCTAAGTCTCCGCCCCAACCAAAGCCCAAGTTTTAAGCCCCCACCCCAATCCCCCCAGAACGGAAACCAAACTCCGCCCATGCATTGGGCCCTAAAAAGATATAACTAATAACTAGCCTATAACATACAGTATATCGCATTTTAAGTAAAGATTTTTTGAGGATTTGTATATTATATATATATAGAACTATGTGCATATAACCTACGTGAGATGTATAGAAGATTCATCTCTTATTTTCATTGTGCGGCCGTGGTCTACAGTAGCCTATACTGTAGAACTTCAGTCGTCGCGGCCATGCATAATAAGAATAATAGCAACAATGGCCGTCCAGACATAGCATTGACTATATTATTATATATGGGAAGAGTTTTCCAAGTTGCCATGACCGGCAATCAGTTCGCTGACCAGTGGCTCGAACGAAATGACCAATTACGGCGCCCATTGTTGCAGGGTCCGTTGAGGCTGACCGGCGACTGCAGTGGACCGCGCTTTGAACCCAATGCGTTACACTTGAAGTATAGACACCTATAATAAATATACTTCAGCCAGGCTTTGGTCAATGAAACTGACCTTTTATGTAGCGCATATTGTGCAGAGAGATGCGAATTATTATCGTCGTATAGTTCGGTTCGAATTCTCGCCTCCACCATCGCCGTCGGCAATATTATTTGACGGCAAGTTTATTGAGTTTACACCGGATTAGTAGGCCTATAATGCCATCTAGGCGATTTCATTTTTTCCGGGCAAGCTGCGCTAACACTGGCTTATAAGCGATCGAAGAGCTGCGTCAGCAGCGTCATATAGGCTTATCATGGGTGCATTTATACAGACCTTTATATTGCCGTATAACAGCGCATGTACAAACGCTCAGAAACGACTCGATTAATGACCCCTAGTGAATAATGGCGTTATATAAATGTTTGTGTTAGCGCGTGTCTTTGCGCTAATAAAATGCCGCGTCGTGCAAGCGAGTACCAAATGGCCCCGTCGCTATAACACTTTTATGTAGCGCATATTGGTTTGCACTTGTGTTGGCGCTGGATTTATAGCCATTAACAAACGCCGAAACGTTGACTTAATATGTCTGTAAACTTGTAAAGAATGCGTTGATTATCTGCGCATGCAGCGCAACAATGTCTAGTGTTTGTTGAACGGTGTGAATGATATATTGTATAGATAGTTTCTATAGGGGCATATCTATCTTGAGAAAATAAATATTTCGGCCTACACTGGCCAGACAGACAGACAGTAGGGCTTTTAAACGTGCAGTTCTACACAAAATGTGGAGTTGAAAATGAATTTGTGCAGCTGTAAAAGCAATTCTGTGCAGTGATAATCATTAGAAAAAGGTAACTGCAGCCATAGGCGCAACCACCCTATGGGACCCACGGGACGCGTCCCCCCCCCACTTTTGAGTGGTCCCCTAACTTTATTATTATGGTCCCCCAACTTTTAGGACGTGATTCGTTATGGTTCCCCCCCAACTTTTAGGACGTGATTGCGCCTATGACTGCAGCCAATTTACCACGGAAGAGCGAAATGGAACGAAGGGCTTGTGCATTGATAAAATATGCAGAAAGGTCAAATTTCAAGTGGACGACTAAAAAAGTCGTGGGATTTTATAACCGGCGACTTTCGACATTTTCGGGAAAAATTTCTAACAAACGACAAATTTTGACAACCAAAGCCACACTGGATTAGACCTAAAATTGGTGGTTGTGCAGTTCTAACAATTTCTTTAAAAACCCTCACAGACAGCTAAACAGCTTAAAGATAAACGAAAGAATTAAGGTGGGCTTCACAATCGATGATATCTTGAGCAGTTGGTAAGTAATAAGTCGCGCAATCGATCTGAACGAGAGCAGCAGAAACGATGTGTTTCGATGCTTGAATCTTACATCTATATTAAGGCAACTAATTTGAGGCGGATGGAGTGGTGTGCCAGAAGAATCGGGGCAAGGCAGCAGCTGCTGTAGGCAGATGAACGACGTCTGATTGGGTGCACGTGCCATATTCGGCCAATTATTATCCGAATGGGTCGAACAGTGGAAAAGATTCAGGTGAGCAATGGCACATCTGTATCGACAACAATTGAAGAATGGACCATAGACCTACGTACACTTCCGAACAAAGCATATAATGGATAACAATGCGGTGCATGAGGGATAAACGGAGAAATAGGATGAGGATTAGGAACGATAATAATCGGGCGAATGAAGGACGCTACAGGCTACAGCTGCTGTTATTAGATATAGCCATGTAGGCCTAACAGATTCTCAAATGCGCAAAGTTCTTGGATGCATATTAACAAGATTTAATATACTGCATCCAGACATGCACGCATGCATGCGTACCACTTAGGCTACATAATTATTGCACTATACACAGTAATACATAATAAGTTTACTAAACACGTACATAAATAATTATACCGGGTGGCGCATAAAAAACGTCCCCAAACTTTGTTAATCTGGCAAAGATCTAATTTCAGAGATATCAAATAATAATTTACACCAAAATGTTAAGAAATCATTTCTGTGCACACATGTCAAATTTCAAGAGAGTACGTTTATTATATCACACTCTGTGGCAAGGTTATAACGTCGTACCTGTTAAAATATTTTGCACAAACCTACGTCATTAAAAACGTTCCCAAACGTTGTTAACCTGGCAGGCTGGCAATTAAACAATTTTAAAGATAAACTAAATCATAGTACATCAAACTAATCATAATTCATATTTGTACAACACAGCCAAATTTTAGCTAAAAATACTCAACCGTTTGAGAGAAATTGTTGTTAGAACTGTATGACCCATGGCCAAAATTTTGCACAGTTGTTTAATGATGATGTTTTACGCGAGCAAATGTTTGATTGATCCTCCGCTTTCTCTTGTAACGACCCTTAAACGCTATTTCCACTGTCCTGTTGACTTCTGTAGGCCTATTTGTGTGTCGTCTAATAGAGACCATTAATTTTTTACTTCAATGACCTGCTTAAGTTCGTCAGCATTAATTTTAGAAACAATTTTCTGCGACCAGCACACACATCACACACGCTCCTTTGGGGCGCTCCGTGCATAAGTAGACCATAGGATTTAGATCGGGAGAGTTTGGAGGCCAGGCATCACTGTGGATAAAATCAGGGATGTTTGCTTGAAGAAATTGCTGATCCAATCTGCAACGATGTGAAGGAGCACTGTCTTGTTGAAAGATGTAGGCCTAATTGTCATCAGGATTGAGTCTACGTACTAGGCCTATACGACGTTCGGGAATGAGCTTATCGCGTAACAAGCCAATGTAATTATAATAGACCTACTCTCCATTGATTTTGGTTTTCCGAGGATCAATGACGATGATGTGTGTTTTGCCGTGCATCGAAACTCCAGTAGATGCTATTAAATTTGTTTAGAGAAACGACTAGTCTCATGATAAAGTCTTACTGGCGCAATTGAAGACTTTCGTTCGCGGCAAAATAAATGACGTAGTTTTGTGCAAAATATTTTAACAGGTACGACGTTATAACCTTGCCGCAGAGTGTGATATAATAAACATTACTCTCTTGAAATTTGACATGCGTGCACAGAAATGACTGCTTAACATTTTGGTGTAAATTAATATTTGATATCTCTGAAATTAGATCTTTGCCAGATTAACAAAGTTTGGGGACGTTTTTTATGCGCCACCCGGTATATCTCTGCCTGTCTCTGTCCTTGAATCAGTCTCTGTCTCTGCAGTGTCTCTGTCTCTGTCGCTATCACTCTCTCTCCCTGTATATATCTCTCTGTACCTCTCTCTACCACTCTCTCCCTGTGTATCTCTCTCTCTATTATGTGCATCTCTGTCTCTGTCTGACTGTCTCTCTCATCTCTCTCCCACTCTCTATGTGCTTCTCTATCTCTCTGTCTCCATTTTCTCTGTTTCTTTCTGTCTCTTTCTTTCTCTTTCTCTTTCTGTGTGAATCGACGGGCGATCAAAGCATTTTATTCTTATCACGAAAAGGCGATAAGATTGTCTCTAATCCATCGCTGATCATCGTCGTCGTCGTCGTCATCGTCTCTGTCTTTATCGCTGCTGCCTCCAACGAACTTCGCTCCATCCATCTTTATTACGCGGCTGCTGCTGCTGCTGCTGCAGTACAGGTGGCATCAACTGCTGCTACTGCATCGGAGGCAGGACTGCAGGGTCCGGAGGCTGAGCACGCCCTGCCTCCTGGATGGATAGATGGATGGATGATGTGGGAGCGGGATGAACAGACAAATTGAAATAAATATTTACTGCCGGGAAAAGGGAAACGTATACGGACATGTAGACGACGATTCGGAATTCGTCGGAGAGAGAGGGAGAAAGGTGCGGCGGATAGATCACGGAGAAAGGAGCGGATGCATGGGAGTTGAGGGACTGGGTGAGTGGATGAGGAGGAAGAAGTGGGTCGGAGAATGAGGAGGAGGAAGAGAAGGAGGAGAGGGGAGGAGAAAGAGATGAAGATTAGGCGAAGGACGTCTGCAAATTGTCCGCTGACGATTTAGATACGTACCCGTGGAAGGAAAAAGGGACGGAAGAATGAGGAGAAGAAGACGGTGGGGAAGAAGGAGGAGGAGATGGAGGAGGAGGAGGAGGAGGAGGAGAAGGAGGGTAGGGGAAGAGAAGGAGGAGGAGGAGGAGGAGGCTGGGAGCGCCTCTGAGTAGTTTCTTGAAGGGGCGCTATATAAATGCTCTGAATGAATGAATGAATGAATGAAGAGAAGGAAGAGGAGGAGGAGAAGGAGGGTAGGGGAAGAGAAGGAGGAGGAAGAGAAGGAGGGTAGGGGAAGAGAAAGAGGAGGATCAGGAGGAGGAGGAGGAGGAAGTGGAGGAGGAGGAAGAGAAAGAGGAAGAGGGGAGAGGGAGGAAGAGGAGAAGGATAAAAAAGAGAATAAGATGGCAAGACGAGATAAGGAGGACGATTATAATAAAGAGAATAAAAAAAGTGGACAGAAATAATGGAAGAGACGCAGAGAGTGTATCTATAGGTGACCGTCAGTTTCGGAGGAGAATCGGCAGGGCATGAAATCCACGGATTAGAATTATGTTTTGCGGCATCTTATTTTTAAAAGAGTGATAATTTTTTATGATTAATCATTGGTTTTTTCTTTATCTGTTCATGCAGGAATTCGCTTATTGATTGATAGATCTATTAAGTACTATGATCCAGACTTGCATGCAAGACAGTTCACTTCGAGACCGAGACACAAAGTCCGAGACAGTTCAAGGGGCCGAGTCTTTCTGCAGTAATACAGTATTACTCTATATATGGTAGCACATTAGCACAGAGTAGTACATGATAATCAATAAAAAAAACAACTTGGGTTCAAATCCTGAAACAATGTTTCTTGCAACTGTTCAAGTCTATAATAGTTCTATACACGTAGCCTACAATTAAGGGTCAAAGGTCACTCAGGCACTCTTTTAATCGATTCTAAAATTTAAACCAGCAATACTCGCTAAATCTGCGTCACAACTCACTTCTCAAGGTGAATAGTCAAGTCAAGCCATAACTTTTCATTACAACCAATTTCACGCACAGCACTGTAACAGGCCGACGAGACATTGGCAATAAAAGAGAGGCCCAAAATGGATCGCAATCCCCCTGGGAGGGACACCCACTCAAGGCGAGTACAATCACAATAAACAATAATAAAAAAAAACTTGGGTTCAAATCCTGAGGCAATTTTTCTCTTAGCTGTTCACTGCAAAAAATCATGTTGTGCGAAGCTCATCCACAGTAAACATGTATACATGAATTACTATGCTGAAGCATAAAACACGTATACTATGTGCAAAAATATATATTTGCATAATACACACAAAACGCATCGTCCGAGTCGATCCAAAGTAAATTCTTTAAGAAGGATGAACGACTCGCTTGCAATCCCGTTGTCCATGTTTCCAAACACAGATAGATCAAGACACAATGAATGCAGTCCTGAGACCACATATATACACACATGTATGCATATACATGTACAATGTACACACATGCATATACATTATACTCGTATACAGGTCTGCAGTTCTAGGCTAAGTTCACGCATCTAATATGCATGGAATATGCACAGATAGACGTTCACTCATTTCGCGAACGTATAAATTATAAGCTATACATAAAAGTGTGCTCACACCATAATTATATGCACACTCCACTGACTGCTTTCCCATTCCTTCCTTCTCGTGATTCGCCTCTAGGCCTACATGTATATATGTGATGCATTCCTACATGCACCTTCCATCTTACTTGTCCGTCTGCGGAACCTTTTTCACTTTCCCCCTCGTATACACTGTATGCCGAAAAGCGCAGAACAAGAGACTATAATTGACGATGTATGTAGGCTATATATGATTCCCTCTGGACTTCGTAATCACCATAGTTATGTTGCAGACCTCTAATGAGATGATGCAGCTCAACATGCGATCTGCAATCATCGTAATTATCTTTTACAAATCGCTTTCAGTAGCCTATAGCATGCAATTCATGCAATTGTTAGTATTCGAACCGAAAATAGGGAGAACACGAAAGAAAGAAGAAAAGAGAGAGCGACAAACAGACACACAGAGAGACAGACAGAGACATACAGACAGACAGAGAGACAGAGAGAGACAGACAGACGAGAGATACTGAGATAGAGAGACAGAGACAGGAGAGAGAGAGGGAGAGGAGGGAAGAGAAGCAAGCATTAAGGCATTGAAAGACGATTAGCAGACTCCATTGACCATAGGGGGCGACCTAAAATAGAGTCTTCAAATTTTTTATCGAATATCATTCGTTTTGGAAAAAGACGCTAATGGAAATGTCAAAGGTCACGGAGAAATGATGCGAATGATGAGACACTTAATCGGAAGATGACTTCTGTTGTCATCTGCATCACATCACACACACACACACAGTCACACACACACACACACACAGTCACACACACACACACACACACAGAGTGTCTCTTGGTGTGTCTGTCTGTCTGTCTCTCTATCTCTCTCTCTCTCTCGATGGATCTTACACTTGCCCCCCCCGTCAGAATGAGAAATTCTCCACCCCTCAACCCCCAACGAATTACACAAATAGAAATACAGGTTGATGGGAGGTGGGTGTGCATGCACCGTGCAACGGCGCTTTGAGGTTTCAAGTGAATTACAGCAGTCTAATTAAATTTGCCATGCATGGTGCTGCATGAGCCCAAAACAGTCATACATAACTCAGAAGCGAGTGTCCAGAGTTGAGGGGAAGCAATCCCTGAAGACCAGGAGCATCACAGGGGTCCATGTGCAACAATTCTCTAAAAAAAGCAGAGACTCTTCTGCGAGATGGTATAGCGCCAAATGAACATATCGTCTGTATAGTCTTTCGTATAATAATGACCTGAAAACAAGTTTAGTGTTCATAAATAATCAGCGTAATAAACAGAACGAGGGACAAACTGGCAATCAGTCATACAGACAGAAAGAGACTGATTGATCGATCAATCAACTTATTGATTGACAGATAGACAGGCAGACCGATGGCCTGTATATTATATGGACAGACAGAACACATGGGAATACAGACAGATGGGCAGATAGACAGATGGACAGACAGATCGACAGACTGACGGACAAATGGACATACAAAATATCAGCAGAAAGACAGATGGGCAGACAGACAGATAGGTGGATAGACAGACAGACAGACAGATGGACAGACAAATATATAGGAAGATCGACAGATGGACAGACAGATGGACAGATATATAGACAGGCAGATAGACACTGTCAGACAGACAGATGGACAGACAGATGAAATTACAAACACATATTTCAGTTGATAGACTGATGTACAGACAGATGAACAGATGAACAAGAAGACGGACATACAAACAGGTGATAAGGCGAATAGATGAAAAAGCAGATTAATGGCGAGACAGACAGATGGACAGACAGTCAGGCAGACAGATAGATTTACCGACTGATTGACTAACTGACTCACTGAATAACCAGCTGACTGACAAACAGAATAGCAGGCATGCAGACATGTACTATACCATAGACATGGAAACACTGCAGAGATCGTATGGAATTGGTGGATGTTGGATAAATGGGAGATGTCATTCAGTGTTGAATGAAGAAGGAATACTGGCGACGAACGAACGAACGAACGGACGGATGGATGGACTGGAAGAAGCTACCATCGGAGTGTCATTCATTGCAGACAAACTCTCTGTTCTCATTCCATCTGCTGGAAATGCCTGGAAATGGAAAAAGAATCGACACTGGATCCAGCGGAAGAAGAGAATGAGGAGGAAGAGGAGAGGGAGGAGGAAGAGGATGAGGAGGAGGAAGAGAAAGGGGAGGAAGAGCAGGAGGATTGAACTGTGGCAGACTACGACGACACTATTCGAACTACGATCGTGACCTGCAGACTCATGAGGGAAAAATGGACGGAAGAAGTGGATGGAAGAAGTGGATGGATGGAATGGAGCGTGGACCACCACGACCACCACCACCACCACCACCACCACCACCACCCCCACCACCACCACCACCAGCAGCAGTAGCAGCTGATGGTGACTGATCGACGAGTCGCTACAAAACGACTGAATGAACTTCTCATATAGTGTATTTAATACATGTATAAAATGTATATGTATATATATATACATGTATATGTATATAATACATGTATATAAAATATATATGCCACATGCAATGCAATCGACCAATCAAACCCATTCACATCCATAATACTCCATTTCTCTGCCCATTCCCATTAATCCATCAACCACCGGTCAACCTGTCAACCAACCAACCAACCATCCAGCTGCTTGCCATCTACCACTTGCCCCACCCCCCATCAGTTCCTTTTGCTGCCTTCATTTTCTGGCTATTATGCATTACCATTAATGCGAATCTTTGTTTTCGTGTTGTTCCTGCTCTTTGTGGAACCAGCTTCCACCTTCGTCATGTTCTTTCTGATTATTTAAAATAATATTAGATCTGAGACCAAGTGCCTCTCTCAGCTTCTTAAGATCGTCTTTCTTTCTTTCTTTCTGCCTCTGTCTCTGTCTGTCTCTCTCTCTCTGTATCTATCTGTGTGTTTCTCGCACTGGAGCGCCTCTGATTATTGTACAAGTGGTGATATGTAAATTTAGAGATACATTACATTAGAATACAATGAACAATAGTTTTTCCATACCTGTACACTACAGTGTACAGTGTATAGCTTCGGTCTTGGCATTTAGGAGACCCTATAATATGCTAACTAAAATTTTCCGACCTATGGCCACCGCAAATCACGATCAATATCGATTGAGGTTAAACGTGGTATAGGTCTACAACTCTACATTCATAAACCATGTCTACTATTTTACTTTTGCCTCTGAGTAAATACTGGTATCTTGAAGAGGCGCTATATAAATTCTCATGATGAATGAATGAATGAATGAATGTCTTTCTGCAAGCTTACGAAAATTATTGTAGGCTACAGTTTTCCAAAACCAAGCGCAATACCAAAGCATGCATGTGGTCTTCACATTTTTACGGAAGACATGCATCTGAAACTGTAGCACGTGTGATCAAACGTGAATCAGTCTCAGTTCTGCCCTTCATTTCTTAAGTCAGACGCATTTCGCGTTGAATCCGTCCGGCGTAAGCACTCTGTCTATCCCCAGCTCTACGAACCACCACAGCCCCACCTCACCACCACTACTATCACCACCACCACCACCACCTCGACCACCACCACCGCCATCACCAACCACCACCACAGCTACCACCACCACCATCACCACCACCAACACCACCGCCATCACCGGACGCATCAGTAGCAGCAGTGGCCGAGAAATGTGCATCAATTTTCCAGAAAATTACTTCTCCTGGCGCTGATGCTTATTCTGACACCGCGGCGTAATGCATAGAATCAGCAATTGCGGCGGAGACAGAGGCCACAGTCGGCGGCGGCGGCATCAGCAGAAGCAGAAGCAGAAGCAGCAAAAGCAGAAGCAGAAGCAAAAGCAAAAGCAGAAGCAGAAGCAGAAGCAGAAGCAAAAGCAGAAGCAGAAGCAGAAGGAGAAGCAGAGGCAACGACGACGGCTGAATATGGATGCGTTGTACGTGCGCGTCGTACCTATGTCAGTGTGCATGATTACCGGATGGAATAAACAGAACCAAACGCATTATAAGTCGACACGCCTATCTACATATATATACATGCATATGTATATGTATTGCATATGCATACATGTATATATATATATATATATATATATAGTTCCTCTATAGTTCTATAATGGATGTATGGCCCTGGACGTATACAATTATTAGTCTTTTCGTTTTCCAGTCGTCGGATTATGTGCGCATATGTGAGACACACACGATGTGAGACAAATGAGATTTAGCTCATTCTGTCTCATTAACCAGTTCATATATAATCTGCAAAAGACATGCACGCGCACAGACAACAGCAAATAATTGTGTACATGTATAGTTACACATATTATATGCACAGACACTGAGACACACACACACACAAACACACACAACTATGCACAAAACTATATATTCACACACACACACACACACACACACACACACACATGTACACACACATGTACACACACGCACGTACACACACGCACGCACAGCGCTTGAAGTGTAAAAAATGAAGTGCCTGGACGCCCCTTAACTTTCCAGTATGCATGCATGTGCTGGCAGTATAAGTGGCAGGAGGTCCTTCAGGTCTGAAAATAAGTGCGTGGACGCCGTCCATGACCGTCCTGCCACACGTTAAGCCCTGCACACATAGGCCTATACATGTATGTATAAAAAATTATGATGATACTTACATGCATGGTGTGTAAATTGTAATCATGATAATTACTGATCATTATAGTTTAGAAATTTTAGAGGTATTGCTGTCAAAAGGTATTTAGATCAAGACTTCTCGTTCTTTAATTGTTCACTTCCTTTGAACTTAACAGCCATATAATTATACTGAGATGCAAGTGCGTGCTTGCTTAGAACCGTATATACAGGTTAGGATTAATCGTAATATCCAAACCTCTAAAGCGCCGCACAAAAGTCAAGCGCAGGGCACCAGCTTATGCACGAGCGTTGAATAGGCTACAGTTCTTGTTCGCCGATGCTTTTGATCATTTAGTCGACATTCAGTCGGTGATGAAATTACGATTTCTCTTTCATTCTCAGGTTCACGTGAAAAAGAGGACGGCACGAAAAGTCTACACACTGGAACTTATAATTGACTCGAAATGCAAAGAAAAGTTGGGAAGTCAATTAGACCTAATAAAGTAATAATAAATTATATGATACGAGGATAATAATGTTGTTGAGTTAAATTCCATTTCATCATGTAAGAACAGGAGAAATTAATTGACTCTAAATGCAAAGAAATGCATAGGCATGGATAATATATAATTATGCTATAGTTTTATCTATATAATACGTGTAGGTGGGGCGTGGTGGTGCATTGGGTATGTTCGTTGCCTTGCAGCCTGAAGGTCGCAGGTTCGAATCCACCTCAAGTCGCCGCGTATACGGACCTTGGTCAAGTCCTTCACTTGCAACTGCTCAGCTCTTCGGCGTGAAACTCCGATGTATACGCTCAGCATTACGATGTCGTCGGGAGCGCCTCTGAGTAGGGAGCTTGAAGGGGCGCTATAACAAGTGCACATACAAACAATGTATATAGATTGAAGCATATAATTATATATCTGTGTTATATAGCCTATATGTAGTACACGACACGAGATTTATATATATATATATTATATATAATTATCTGAGGGCTCTATATATAGTTTAGGCTACTGCCAAAGGAACAATGGCGCTTGCCGTACATCACCCACTTGATATACGCATCCATCAGTTTCCTCCGTTCTACAATAATGGCTTTAATTTCACGTCCAATGTAGACGTATACACAGACAGTAGCGAATGGATTGCATTGAAAGACACGCTCTCATTTAAGCTGTTTTTCCGACCGATTGACTCGACTTAATGGATTTCCTTCTGTCAAAGACTTCGGCTGCTAACACTGTGCTGTCGACAGAATTGACGAGAGAAATAATTCCAGGGTCCCCTCCTAGGCAGAGCAATCACGGGCCCTTAACAATCTTAAAGTTTAATGATAAAAATTGAAACAATTAGATATTATAAAAGTGCAGGTAGGCCTATACAACCTATAAATAATAAAATTTTAACTTGAAGTATAAACTAATTGTAGTTAATTTTCTATGCAACATTGCATGTATTCAAAAAGTTGGTAGACCTAATAATCCAGTGTGTATGTTTGGTTATGTTCCATGCCATGTTATGCCATGCACGTGACATGTTTGTTATTTAACTGCTGCCGTTCACTGGTTTGAATCAACACTCAATGAATTCGTGGTTTAAATAGACATCCTGAATTCGGAAGCTAAAGCATGCATAACACTAACATTTCCGCTTATGATGCAAACGATTAGGCCTATCTAATCTAAGAAATAAGCCTAGTTTTATGTTGGACTTCTAATCGTTTCTGCAGAGTTTTGCTCATAGACATTCATTTCGCTAGTCAATAGCTTTCGGTTGAACAAACTTACCAAGCGTATACATCCTAATAATATCCAATGTGCTTCACCATAATATAGGCTGAGCAAAATTCACCTGAATGAAGCAATATCTATCTAGGCATCAAAGCACCGAAATCTTGCTTGGTCATAACAATATAGCCGGCGGCTTTCCTTCTACCCCCAGTCATCTTGCCGGCAAAATCGCTTCTCACATTTGATGGCAATTCGAGATCTGACTTTTCGAGATTTGTGATTTCCGTGTTAGCCACAAACTGAACATTAGTCGGAGGAGATAAAAACGTTGCCCGTGGCAACCGCTGATCTGCAGCAGTTCGCCTAGAACCACCGCGCATATATCGCCCAATAACACAACCCTTAATGATGTGTTGGCCATTTGCCTCCAGTCAAGGAATCCCATGCCTCAATGCTGACTATTAAAGGGTCATCCGGTCGGAAATAGGCATTATGATAGTACACAGGCACTGCCACCACGTACACACGCAGGAATTCTGTATGCATAGCAATAAATACCATATACATGGTTCAGTGCATTTATTAAGTCATGCACTCGTATTATAATTGCAATCGCAATCGAACATTTATATAGCGCCACTTCAAGAGAACTTCTCAGATGCGCTCCCGACCTTACACCAAACCATAATCAAAGGGAATGGTTTTCAAACGTTTGCGGAAAAGGGGCAAAATAAGACAAAGAAGTATGTTCATTACGGAGACTAATAGGTAACTTATTCCCGAAAGACGACCGACCGACCGACCATATACATGTACATGTAGCAAAGCTTCTATGCAGCACTGTGGAAGATCGAGCCATATTAATTTTAGGCTCAGGTCTGGCCTATTGGAACTGTACAAAAAAATATGCTGCGCATGCAAGACAGGGAATTAAATTGTGAATTTACAGTCTATAACGTGGCTTTACATTGGACATCGATGGGGTGACATAGTAGACTTAAATTACTCCGCTTGAAACTTAGGCCTACGTTGCTCCATTACAAAGCAAGACAATAATAGATCTATTACTCATATCGCTCAAGTCACATAACATATATTTATTCGGTAAAAATCATACAATTCGTATTTGCTTCAAAAATTTCAAAATTTTTCCAAGTTGTATCAGTTTATGCAAGAGACCCAAAAAGGCCCGAAGGACCCGTGAGCTATGATGATCTTTTGGTTGAAAGATGTAGGCCTATCACGGCCAACTGCAAGAATTAGGCATGCAGCAGTAACATTCTGAACTATCATAATTATTTTAATTATTTTAAGCTGTAATGAAAATTAGAGTAGGCTAAACAGGGATCATAAAGATCCAAATAAGCTTAATAGGTGCACACTCTCGGATTTTAATTGTATTAGTAGTCAGTTCCCTGAAATGAGCATAAAAATGTGCACTTATAAGGTCAACTATAGACTAATGACTCCATTAATTATGCAAAAATGGCTTGAGAACTTTTTGCTCATTTTCCAAAGGTTCTAATTATATGCCTATTTATTTATTCATTTCTCCATTTGCTATATAGCACCCCTCAAGGTTTCCTACCCAAAAGCACTCCCAACTACAGCGCGGACACTGCATCGGAGTTTCACGCCGAAGCGCACGAGCAATTGCGAGTGAAAGGCTATAGGTCAAGGTTCGTATACGAATGGCTTTTGGATAAGTTGTATATGGCATAATAGGCAATAGGCATTGAAGAGAGTAGAATAATCAGACATTAGACCATACCAGCCAAACCAAATGCGTCAATTTGATGTTAAAATGCATTGAATTATTTACGTTACACTGCCATGTCTTTTAAGCTTACTATAGATGGGGTCGCGCCAAACAGGAGAAATTAATATGCCTATATACAAGTATATTCTGGGAATCATCATGTCATGGGCAGAGGAAAGGAAAGAAGGGCGGATTCGAAGGACAGAATGGAAGATGGATGGATGAACGAGCGAAAGGACGCACATACGGCAACAGGACGAAACGACGGAAGGACGGATGAAAGGACAAAAGGACAGGCTGACAGGCGGACGGGTGGACGGACGGACGGACGAAAGGGCTGAAGAACTGGCGGACGGGTGAACGGACGGGCGCATACATGGAAGGACGGTTGAAAGGCGGAAGGACGGAGGGACGGATGAAAAGACAAAAGGACGGATGAAAGGACGGAAGGACGTATGAAAAGACGGACAGGTGGAAGAACAGAAGAACAGGTGGACGGGTGGACGGACGGACGCATACATGGAAGGACGGATGGAAAAGACGTGAGTTGAAATAAAATACGTCTCGGAAAGTAATGCAAATCGTTTGTCTTACAAGACGACAATCGCCAACTTACCGGACTTCATGAAGCAACTCCTCTTTCCCTGTTTCTACAACGACATGTTTCGAGTTATTGTCGTTGCTTGAGAGATCATCATTTGTCGTTGTCGCTAGGAATGATGATAGTGATGATAATTAATGAGATCAGTTTAGGAGAGCGGTGTCGAATCTCCGATGAAATCGAAAATGAGAGACAAAGTTGTAGGTTGGTCTCTTGCAATGCTCTTTAATGTCAGCTGGATTGCTACAATCAGCTGCTGCAACCTACATGTATATATATAATAATAGTATAGACGTCGAAGATGATAGAAACCTTTCCAGTAGTCGACGGACAGCTGCTGCAGCTGTTGGCGATGATAACGACGACGATGATGATGACGACGACGACGACTACGACGACAGTCACACTGTGTTAACGGACCGAATGAATAGTTCTTTCCATCGTCAGCATCAGCTATTCAGCAGCAGCAGCAGCAGCAGTGGCACCAGCAGCAGCAGTGGCACCAGCAGCAGCAGTGGCACCAGCAGGAGAGGCAGAGATCTGTCAGTCTTGCTGCATCTCTTCTAACGAAGCCAAACGATGCGCTTGCTCTTTCTACGCACATGTGACCATTGCGTCGTGCCTATGCAGCTGCCGACACGGTCAGTCTGCTTGCCTGCCTGTCTGTCTGTCTGTCTGTCTGCCTGTCTATACATGTCTGTATGTCTGTCTATGTGTCCATTCTTCCGCCTGTATTGTCCGTCTCTCTGTCTGTCTCTGTCTGCCTGTTTGTCTGTCTACCTTTCTGTTTGCCTGTCTGTCTGCATGTCTGTCCACCTGTCTGACTGCACACTCGCCTGTCTGTCTGTCCGCCCGCCTGTCCGTCTGTCTGCCTGCCCGCCTGTCCGTCCGTCCGTCCGTCTGTCTGCCTGTGTGTGACGACGATTGCGTGGAATGTCCGTGGTAGAACCAATTGCGTTGAATGAATGACCGCGAAGAAAGAACGAAGAAATGAATTTGATGGAAGATGAAGAAGAGATGGAAGATGGAAGGAGAAGAGGAAGGAGGAGAAGAAGGAGAAGAAGGAGGAGAAGAGACAGAAAGACGATTGCAGCTTTATTGTCTCATTTCGTTCCGATCAAAGACAGAACAATGGTCGTCGAGTCGAGAGAATTGGAACATCATCAGAGACAGAGAATAGGAAGCAGCATTGGCACTTCTTGCGTCGCAGCCACATGCACATCAGCAGCAGTTCATGATGCAGTCTATGCTACTGCAGTCTAAGATCCCTCCATTCACGTTGATCATAATGATGATGACGATGACGACGACGACAACGATGTTAATTGAATTCTTCTTTCACCATCAACAAAAATTATTCTCTTTTTAGGCAGTTTAATCTAGTTCCTTTCGTCTGGGGAGTCATTTGGGGGAGTCATTGGGGTGGGGGAGTCATTGGGGCGAAGGAAACGACCGTCAGGTGGACGACGACCAAGGTGCGATGATGGAAGGAGTAGATGGAGGGGTTTCGGGAAGAGATGTGCCCCTCCCCAATTAGAAAATTTTCAATTTCCACATTGCATAGGCAGAAGATATTAAGCTGTCATGTTAACCAAATTGTTCTACTACTTCAGTGCTGACATGAGTGGTCTAAAACGTCAGTAAATAGTGCTGGAAAAATTATAGGTTGATAATTTCCTTTGGAGTTTCCACATTGTAATGATAGCATTTTAAGCTGTCATCTTAACAAGATTGCTCTGTTATTATTATTGCAGTTCTGATAGAAATAGTGGTTTCAGATTTCAGAGAATATACTTATAAATACAATAATACTTTCTTTCTGTATCAAGTTTAGCAACTCAGTTGGACTATTATAATGAACAACTGCGGACGGGAGTATAATTAGACTATATATAGGCTATATTTTTTATATACATGTAAGCTTGCTTTCTATCACTGGAATCAGCTTATCCCTGTTGCTCAAGACGGTCTTGAATTGCTGAACAGGACACAATTAGCCGAAGTTGTTACAAATGGTACACAGCCAAGCAAGAACTGTACCAAAATTGGGAAGCTAGGCCTATAGGTCTGGATGTAGTATTGATGCTGTTTTGCTAAGTTAACAAACAAACCAATTTGAATTTTGACAGTTTGATATTCGAAAGATATCACAGGAGAGAAGCCATTTTGGTTGCATAAGAAAGTTTTGTAAACTATTAACCGCATATTATACTCATTATAGGTCCAATATGATTTTATAGAGTATAGGCTTATAAAACCTTGAAGGAGCGCTATACCAAATTGCCAGTAAATACATAAATAAATAGGTGGTCTATTACATTTTATAATAATACAAAATATCACTCATATCACTGGAATCAGCTTATCCCTGTTGCTCAAGACGGTCTTGAATTGCTGAACAGGACACAATAGGATTAACCGGACGGGAGTCATCTACCACCTACCAGAGACTCTGATCAACCACGCCATCTACCAGCTCTACGGGAATCCGATGGTCAACTCTACGTGTTTGCGAGGGCTCGCCACTGGTGACTCTTTCAGCTAACTGTGTTTTGTTTTGCAACTTGTTGTTATTTTTTGCTCGCTATGACTGCTAACTTAACATCATTTCGGCTAGTTAGTGCAGAGAGCGCCTCTGAGTAGATATCTTGAAGAGGCGCTATATAAATTCTCAGAATGAATGAATGAATGAATGAATGAATGAATATCATTCTAATGGCAAATAATATCACAGTATATTATAAAAAATCATGTAATTCAAAAACTCAAAAGAGTAACTAAAAACTATAATCATTTTGCCAAATTTGTCTATGGAACTAAATTCTGGGGAACTTTCCCAAAGAGACGTCTTGATTGAAACTGCTTTCTAGCGACCAATGGTGCAACCATAATAATCCATGAGGTGATCATGACCATTTGGTGAGGGAATGACTGAGTGAGTGAACGTGTGCCATGCATGGCAGAGAATGATACGACGACAGAATCTGTGACAGCCACACCTTGCGTCTTTGTCCCTTGGACGACACTGGCTGAGACGGAGAGTCCCGCTGAAAGATGAAATATGAAGGATGAAAGAAGAGGAGAGGCGAAGGAGGATGAAAAGGATGAGGGTGTGAAGAAGGAAGAGGAGAAGGGACGAACCAGAGAAGAAGAAGAAGAAGAAGTGCATGGAAGAAGAAGATGGATTGCAGATGGCGCTCAGTGTCTCAGACCCTTTCCCGTCATTGTCCACTTCTTTTCTTTCTCCGGAGGCGCTATCCATCGCGACCCGGACAGCGTTGGACATCGGGAGCAGGCAGAAGAGGGAGGGGACAGACATAGGGGGTGTGTGGGCTGAACCAGGGACTGGGTTAGGAAGAATGGCAACGGAGGCGTAGGAGGAGGGTGTAGGAGAAACGGACCAACGATCTGTCAGGACGGAAAACCGATCGCTTCGAAATAGGATCAGAGGAACATTGGAACATTTGCTGTTTGTCAAAGTCATCACATGCACAACCGAATGAGACAAGGCAGATAAACAAAGAGACAGACAGACAGAGAGGCAGACAGACAGACGGACAGACAGGGAGACGGACAGACAGACAAACAGACTGAGACGGTCAGACGGACAAGAGCACAAACGGTGTGTGTAGACTGTAGAGGAGGACGCCTTTCCCAAAATTCTGTTTATCTTTTAGACCTTTGTCGGCTGACTCATTGACCTGCACTAATATTAAATTTATAACAATTATTTCCTTGTTGAAGTTTTGTTGTTGTTAATGTCTGTTTCTGTTATGTGATTATTGATGTGACATTGCAAGTCAATAAATGAACAAAATGAAAATGAAAATGAAATGAACTAGTTTCAGTATCTTTGGGACTACATGTAAGAAATATGCCTTCTGTCATTTCTCTTTTTAACTATAGGCTACTGTTACTGTCCGAAGATGATTCACCATCATCATCATCATCATCATCATCGTCGTCATCGTCATCATCATCCTGTGAGTAGGCCGAAGTTTATCGGATGGAGGTGACATTGAACGGTCGGAATATTAATGTATTTGCACGCCAAGAACCGAAGGCACTTGTTGGATTCGATAATCCATCTTTTCCATTCGATTGATCAAGAGAGAGAGGAAGATGACGTATATGTCTTGTGTGAGATGTGATCGGTTTTGATAGATTGTCTGAGTTCAACAGTCATTGGTTGCGATTGCAGAAGTTTTAAGTTGAAATATTATTATGTTTCAGGCTACCTGTTTGTATCCATGCATGCATGAGTCTGTTGCGCTCACTTGATTTTCCATGAAGATCTCTCTGTATATGTCTGTATTTCGGTCTATTTGTCTATGCCTCTCTGCCTCTCTATCTCTCTGCTGCATCTCTGTTTATCTCTGTCCGTATGTCTGCACGTCTGTCTGTTTATCTGCTGTCTGTCTCTCTCTCTCTCTCTGTCTCCCTCTCACTCTCTCTCTCTTTCTGTCTCTGTCTTTGACTCTGTCTTTGTCTCTGTGTCTCTGTGTCTCTTTGTTTCTCTATCAGTTTGTCTGTCTGTCTATCTTTCACTCTATCTCACACACACACACACACACACACACCACACACTCTGTCTCTCTGTCTCTTTCTTTGCCTCTGTGTCTCTGTGTCTCTATTTGTCTGTCTGTCTGTCTGTCTCTTTGTCTGTCTGTTTCACCCTCTCTGTCTATCTGTCTGTCTCTTTCTTCCTCCCTCTCCTCAATCAGTCAATCAGGATGCACTTGTCTTCATCTGCTGAAGACAAATGAATGGCAGTGGCATAGGCGAGACCCTGGACCGTTCGAGACCTAAAATCGAAATAAGGTAATCGCTCATTCATTACACGCTTCTTTCAACATCGTTTCTCATATGCCATGGTTCAGTGGTTGAGTGGTTCATTGGTTCAGTGGTTCAAGGTGAACGATCATATATATATATACATACATACATACATACATATATATATGTAAATATATACATATATATACATATATACATATATATATATTACATGTGTATATATACGGCTGAGGCGCTACTTCGACGCCCGCAGTTCAACGGCGTCAAGACAATTTCCATATGCACCGTTCATGAAAAGATTTTGTCAAGGAAGCAGCCTGTAAATAGAGGAGAACATGTTCACGAGAAAGACAACAGTTTGTGTATTTGTACATGTATATTATGTACTTGTCATAGCGCCCATTCAAGCTCGATCCCTACTCAGAGGAGCTCCCGACTACAGCGCGAACACTGCATCGTAGTTTCACGCCGAAGCGCTGAGCAATTGCGAGTGAAGGACTTTCCCAAGGTTCATACGCGGCGACTTGATGTGGATTCGAACCTACAACCGTCCCCAGCTGCATGCAAGGCAGCGTACATACCCACTATATTACCGCGCCCCACAGTTGCCGGTAGGCCTACAGTACAGGATATATAGGCTTGTGTTGCCAGTGCATTACAGCTGCGGGTGGGTGCTGGGTGTCTTTTTGGCTACCTAGTAGCACTCTGTCTAGCTGTAATAGCTGCGAGACTGTTGCGAAAGCGTGGAAACGGTGAAATTGGGGTTTTCGCCCATCACCCTGCAATCCATGGTGAGGGGATTCACCAATCCCTCTACGCCTATAGAGTTACAAGCCCAATGGTGTGTGTATGTGTGTGTGTGTGTGTGCGTGTGTGTGTGTGTGTGTGTTGCGTGTGTGTGTGTGTGTGTGTGTGTGTGTGTGTGTGTGTGTGTGTGTGTGTGCGCGTGCGTGTGTGTGTGGGGGGGGGGCAAATGCATTTCATGGTATGAATTAAGTTGACTGCAGATTGATGCTCAATGCTAAATGCGTCTCCTTCGAACACCTTTATGAGCTGTTAACCCTCCAACGCCCATGCAGCGTGTACTAAAATGCATGCAAAACATATGTAGCTGCTGCATGGTTAAAGGGTTAATAAAAACTTAATACGATGCGGCTGTGACGCTATTGAAGAGGAGATGATGAAGACTATGAGCAGCTGCAGCAGCAGTATAAGGTCACCAGCATCAGCAGCTGAAGCATCCATTGCAACGACGATGCGGCGACAAGAAGGCGCATACATGTACCAATTCTATCTTCTCATCTTTCGAGTGCATCCCTCGCAAGATAGAGTATAGACATTTGACGATGAACGTGCATGAGGATGGAGGAAGGGAGAGATGGCGGGTAGATGGGAGGGAGGGAAATGTAAGAACTGGCACACGAAACATTGGCTGGGAAATGGAAAGAGATGGATGAGAGGAGAAAGGGAAGAATCGCGCGATTATAACAGAGGGAAGGAAGGAATCCGAAGGATGGAATGAAGGAAAAGACAGAGGATATGGAAGCCATGAAGTTAGTAAAGAAGAAAATGGACTAAAATTATTAACACAATAATTAAGCAATACATTTTGAAAGAATGAAGAAATGAAAGAATGTAAGAAAGAAAGAAGGAGGGAAGTAAGGAACGAAGGAATGAAAGAAGGAAGGAAGGAAGGAAGGTATGTACAAATGAGCGAACAACCAATGTCTGTCTGGGTGTCTCTTGGTGTGTGCTTAGAGTCTATGTATACGCACACAATGGTCTTGCAGGTTACTCTGACATTTCAGATAAAAATCCATCGGAAATGATGAGGAAATCTTGGTCGTTCTATCGAACGCGTCTCGATGCAAGACATGGCAGTTTGAATGATCCGTTCTGACTGACATCGGTCCCACGTGGTCGACCAGAGGCAGAAACAAGAACAGGAACAAACAGGAACAGGAACAGAACAAGTGGAACAGAACAAACAGGAACAGAACAAACAGGAACAGAACAAGAGGAGAGTGGAGGGATAGGATTGGGAAGAAGACGGTGGGAATGAACCATAGACAAAGGAGGAGAGAAGGAGTAAGAATAGAAAAAGAAAATAGTAGGAAATGCAGGATAAGGAAGGAAGATAAAAGGCAATGGGGAGGAGAGGCGCGCAGTATATACTGTAGCAAGATAAGAAGAAAAGAAGTTGAAATAGGCTGTATACCAAAAAAAGTAAAATAATGACACAAGCGTCAGAATTCACCGTTGAAATGTAACTAACGTGGAGATACGATACGGATTTAAAAAACCACTCCACTGCAAAACGTTCAATCTCAGCCTCTTTCCTATCTGCGTGGCAGAGTGTAATGAAAGGCACGAAAACAATCGAAGACTAATGGATGTGTTGTTGTTCGTGATGCAGCGCTTCGTCAAGGCAGGAAGGGAACAATCAGTACGTCTTTTATATCTATGGCTAATGAACGCCTTGTTTATGTATAACATATCATGAGAAACACATCTAAACTTGTAAAGAAAAATAGCACCGCAATTCATTCGCCTTCCTGTAAACAAGTCATTGGATGTCAGTGGCTGATATATACAGGGTGGGCCAAAAAGGCCCCCTAAGATTTTTGGAAATATCTTGACCAAATGGCCCACCGTGTAGACTCGTTTTTCGGTCTAATGATGGTGATCTAATCATTCTAATGCAACCATTGTGATGATGCTTACCCTCCAAAAATGGGTTTACTGTAAATCCAAATTTTCAACACGTTGTCGAGAAATTTTGTGGTAGCCTATAAGGCATGCTATCATGAATGTGCTAATCAATAATAATAAAATGTTCTATTCAGGGCCGGATTAAGCAATGTGGGGGCCCTGTTCTGGAAATTTTTGTGAGAGCCCTGTCCGGGAAACTTTTGCGGAAATTTTTTTTATAGTCGGGGGAAAAAATTTGGGGAAAATCATACCATTTCATCCGCCAAAAAAGTTGGTGACTTTTTTTTAGTCATTCATCTTACCAAATTTTTTCGGAAAATCCAAATTTTTGCCGGAAAATAGTCGTTTCGTCGAAATTTCCTTCAAAAAATCCCCCCCCCCGTTTTGTGGGGGCCCCCCGAAAGCGTCGAAAGTGTGGGGCCCCTGTTTGGCCGAACATGTTGAACATGCCTAAATCCGGCCCTGGTTCTATTCCATGCAGGATCTTTCTTGTGAACTAAACACTGAACTTAAAGCTATAAGCTTACGGAGGATGAGGGAGGAAAAGAGCGACAATGCTGCTTCTGCATATTTATGAATGTTTCAGCGACTCTGAAAAACACACACGGTCCGGTTTCTATAGTTTGCACCTGACGCAATGTCCGCCATGCAGTGTCATCTGAGACTAAAATAATCTTATCAAGATACACAAATAATTAATCTAAATTATCGACTCTCTGGAACAACAGACGACTCAGATGTTGACCCGTTGACTCAAATGTTGACCCGTTGACTCAGATGTTGACCCGTTGACTCAGATGTTGACCCGTTGACTCAGATGTTGACCCGTTGACTCAGATGTTGACCCGTTGACTCAGACGTTGACCCGTTGACTCAGATGCTGTCCCGTTGACTCAGATGTTGACCCGTTGACTCAGATGTTGACCCGTTGACTCAGATGTTGACCCGTTGTCTCAGATGTTGACCCATTGACTCAGATGTTGGCCCGTTGACTCAGATATTGACCCGTTGACTCAGATGTTGGCCCGTTGACTCAGATGTTGACTCGTTGACTCAGATGTTGACCCGTTGACTCAGATGCTGACCCGTTGACTCAGATGTTGACCCGTTGACTCAGATGTTGACCCGTTGACTCAGATGTTGACCCGTTGACTCAGATGTTGACTCGTTGACTCAGATGTTGACCCGTTGACTCAGATGTTGACCCGTTGACTCAGATGTTGACCCGTTGACTCAAATGTTGACTCGTTGACTCATCTCTGTTTCTCATTCCCTTCTCGCACGCGTCAAGACTCCTCTGGCACTCCGTTTGATCTAATCTACGATTGCCATGTCATGTCAAGCCTTCCTTGTCTAATCTAATATGATCTAAACCATTTTAATGATATATGTAGCGCTGTCATAAAATAATAATGCACGATCAGCATCAGAGGATGGGATCATTCTACCGGTGTGTCGGTCTTTCTGCCTTTGCGAGTCTGTCTGGTGTGTTTGTCTGTCTGTATTTCTGCCTCTGCGAGTCTGTCTACTGGTTCTTCTACGTATGCGTTTATATCTGTTTGTGTTTACTTGTCATTATAATTATGTCTCTGTCTGTCTGTCTAATAGCCTATAAGATGGAAGTAAGGAGCGACTTTGCGGTCAATCTATCGGACGATATGATTGGGATTGAATATAATTATGGATCCCTTGGCATTTGTCTAACGAATGCATGATCACCCTGTTCCACCTTCTCCTCCTCCTCCTCCTCCTCCTCCTCCTCCTCCTCCTCCTCCTCCTCCTCCTCCTCCTCCTCCTCCTCCTCCTCCTCCTCCTCCTCCTCCTCCTTCACTTCTTACGATCAGTCTTAAGAAAGCTCTTCTGCAAACGTGAGAACGAGATTCATATACTTGAGTTAGACATCTCAAACAACGAGACCAGAACCAATCCCGATCGCATGCTGTGACATAAACATCGAGTCCATCAGCCAAATTAAAGTGGAGGCATTCATGTAAGCTATAGGCAACAATTCTACAAACATCCGTATAATTATACTATATATAGTAGGCCTATACTATCGCCATGCATATCGTCTGCTCGTGTTTCTCACTCACTCGAAGTCATGGGCGGAGTTTGGTCTCAGTTCTTGGAGGGCAGTAGTGTAGTCCTAAAAAATGAAGTGGGGGAACGCTCTTTATAATAATATTATTAGTAGTAGTAGTATTATTAATATTCCATTACCCCTGGAAAAAAATGAAAGAACGGCGTTCCCCCACATCCCCCCCACTACACCACTGTTGGAGGGGCTAAAAAATAACTTGGGTTTCGGGACACGAAGACTTGGTCCAATTTCAAAAGAGTAAAATATAAGCTGGTAGAGCTTTATAGGCCTACATGTAGGCTATAGGTATATATCGCTAATAAGCCTAAAGCATCATTATGTAGCCTATCCCTATTCCCTAATTTGATATAATTTTATGGGGAAAATGAGCAAAGTGGACCTGCATAATTTTAGTTTCTATTTGCATCAAAGGTCGACAATTCAAAATAATATAAAATCAGCAGCGATTTCAATCTAATTTGTTCTAATATGTCGCCAATTTCGTATCATTAAATGTAGCCTACTTCCTATAATTATTATAGACATTCGGTGAACACACGAATAATTAGCATCGCGTGGTTAGAAGTCTAGAACATGTCTTGCACGTAGCCTACGATATACCGTAGCATGCAAAGGCCAACAATTGGGTTAATGTAAATGTAAATGTAATCGGATTTTTATAATCGCCGATGCTGTCAGATTTTCTTCACGTCCCCCCTCCTCTGTCCACCATTTTGCCTGGTCGCCGGCGCTGATCAACTGCGCATGCGTCGTTCCTGATATTTAAAAATTGAAATCGTCGTTATTATTTCTCGTCTGCTGTCACCATAGTCGAGCTACGGAAGCGCAGAGGGGCAGAGGGGTAGAGGGGGGCAGAGGGGCATGCGACCAATCTGCATGTCACATTGAAAGAGACTATTTACGATCTCTGCCTATCGGTGATTGGCCTCTCGACATGCGACAGGAGAAAGATGGAACGGAGGGAGGGTCGGTGAAGAGGGTGAAGACGACGATGAGGAGGATACAGAAAACAGGAGACGGTGGTGAGGGTAGAGAGGTATGGGGTAGGGGTAGGGGGTATGGGTAGGGAAGGGCAGAGGGAGCGTTTTGCAAGCGGTTCGTTATTAATCACGGGAATTCATATATATGTATAGGCGGCCATGCAGATAGAGGAAAAATGGGTTGAAAGGGGAATTCCTGATAAGGGATTTAGAGAAGACTCGAGGGAACAACGGGCTGCAACGAGAAAAGCTCGTTTGCATGTTCATAGCGCCCCCAAACGACGGAGCAACGAATGAAAATAGGGGACGGAGGGAGGGAGGTAGGAAGGGAGGGAGGGTGGGTGTCGATCGGGAATCGCAGGAAATACAGGGGACGTACGTATGGTGGGTGAATGGGCGGCGGCAAGTACGCTCACAGGACAGCCACAAATCGGCCATAAATGGCGCTCGTTCTGACGAAACTGTTCAGAGCTAGGATGGGTGGTGGGGAAGGAAAAACAGGAGGACAGATGGAAAGACAAGAATCAGAGGATCGAGGAAGGCGAGTCGGAGGAGGAGGAGGAGGAGGAGGACGAGGAATAGAAGGAGCAGGATGGCGAGGAAGAGAAGATGGAGGCGGAGGATGGCGAGGAAGAGGAGAAGAAGGAGGAGGATGGCGAGGAAGAGGAGGAGGAGGAAGAGGAGGCCAGTGTAGGGCTCTAACGTTGATCTTAATAGACCGTTAGCATAAGGTGATGCAGTAAACGTCCAGCTGATATGGACCGGCTGTCGAATACATTGTCGCCCATAGAAGTCAGGCTGAGCTGATATAGCGCCAGCAGCGGTATAATAATACAAGCGCATAACATTATTATAGTCGGCTTTTGTTACTCGATAATATGTTCACACTTCAATACGACAGCGTTCGCGAGGATTTATAAATTCATTTTTACATTTATGATTATGATATCGCCATCGTCGTCGTCATCATCATCTTCGTCGTCGTCATCATCATCATCATCATCATCGTCATCACCATCACCATCATCGTCGTCAGGCCTGTCAGCTTAATAAATGCGTTCTGATTATGATGATGATGATGATGATTATGATGATGATGATGATGATGATGATGATGATGATGATTATGATGACGATGACGATGAAGACGAAGATGACGATGACGATGGTGATGATGATGATGATTATGATGATGACGATGACGATGACGATAACGATGGTGATGGTGATGATGATGATGATGACGATAACGATGATGATGATGATGATGATGATGATGACGACGACGACGATGATGATGACGATGATGAGTGCAATGATAAATATAATATTATAGCAGCATAGACAACAATTAATGACAACAAAACAACAGCAATATCAATGGCAGCATGCATGGTAACTATATTTAGGCTGGAGAGCAGTCGGAATTAAGTACACATATATATATATATATATATATATATATATAGTAGGATTAAACTCGAATGGGCGACAATCCATTTGGTCGAAATGGGTCAAAATATCTTCGTTTATTTTGAGGACAAAAGTTGGAGGATTAGAGTGTCCTGCAGCCGAAATGCTGCACTCGCTATTTATAGTCCTACTATACAGGAACCTCGTGGTTCAAAAGAGCTTTGCAAACACACGCACACACACACACTCACGCACACTCACACGCACATATATATATATATATATGTATATATATATACACACACACGCAAGCACGCACTCACACGCAGACACACACTGTCACACACACCCGACGTTTTGAAAAACTAATTTAAATATGGCGGCAGGACGAAATTGCTTGATTTTTTGGCGCTTCCTTCTCTGGTTCCCAATTTTTGGTCTTTCTGATCGCAGCACTCCTGGCTTTAAACGTCTGCTTTAAACGTCTGCTTTGTCGATGACGTTCTGTCTACGAAATTTCCTACATATACAATGTCATGTAGGCTATAGGATGCTAGTTGTTATGCTGTCAAGAATCTCGAAAAACGGCCGGAAGCCTCCAGTTGCTTCTCAGCAATTTGTTTTCGTATTCTATATCCACTTCTTTAAGTACCTTGTTTTCCCATCTCCCATGGAGTCGCAATTAGGCCTGCAGTCGCCGACGCCTCCCCCCGTCCACAGAGCGACAAAGGCTTCGAGGGAAGGGTGTCATATATACCCTACCCAATAAGAACGGTATCAGGAATTACCAAGTCTATAGCTTCATGTTTATTATCGCTACGAGGAAACGACGAGCGTTACGTGTATACCGCTGAGAGACCGTCGAGTCGCCGAATGACGGCGATGTGGCTTTCAATAATTAATACGGGAAAAGCCGTTAATCAAGCGCCTGTTCGGTGTAGACTTAATGAATAAACAATTCTCTAATGTCGTCAACAAAGGCACTTCCCTTGATTACATGAACGACGATAAAAATGGTTTAAAGTCGGATCCTGACTTCCAACGTGTCGGACTATAGGAGTGAAAATAATAACTTATAGCTTATAGTCACCTTGAAACCAGCTGCCGTCTGATTCTGCGCACATCTAAATCGTGTTCATCAACCAGGACTCTTTTTGTAGTCTAGTGGTGGGTTACGGTGCTATGGAGCCGGAGAGTTCCAAGTTCAAATTCACCTCAAGCTGCCGCGTATGGGAACCTTTAGCAAGTCCTTCACTCGTAATTGCTCTTACGCAACTACGCAAGGGGTCCAAGGATTATAGAGAAGCTAGGTGTGAGCCTATTATAGGTGCGAGGTGTGAGCCCAGTGTGAGAATTGGGGAAAAGCAACTGGGGGAGTTGGACTATGTTCCAATTGGAATTGGGTGTGAAAAGAAGACTTTACTTTGATCTCAAAGAAAGACTTGGGAGTTGAAACCACCAACCCCCGACAATTCTCACCATTGTTGAAACGCCAACCCCCGACAATTCTCACCCCTGAAACTAATTGTCGTCTCCAACAGGGCTTCTCAAAGGTCGGTCTGCTATTGAGTTGATTGGCAACGGTTTGTATGTTTGTATGTGCACTCGTAAATAGCGCCCCTTCAAGCTCTCTGCTCAGAGGCGCTCCCGAGTCCCTACTGCATAGCGGACACAGCATCGGAGTTTCACGCCGAAGCGAGTGAAGGACTTGCCCAAGGTCCCTATAGGCTACGCGACGACTTGAGGTGAATTCGAACCTGCAATCCTCCGGCTGCAACCTGCAAGGCAGAGAACATACCCACTACACCACCGCCCTCATGCACAAACGGTTGTGCAGAACGTGAAAACGTCAGCGGTCGACTAACTTTTAACTGTGACTGCGCAGCCTCCGCTGCCGTCGCCGTCGCCTCTAGAGACGTGCGCCGTTGTCTGTGTTCATCTGCATGATTGGCTGTGGCACACGACGAAAAACGACGCCGATATATGGTCCCGTTGCAACACTTCTCGTTTGTCCCATAGTCTGAATTGTCTATCTGTTACTGTCGTTGTTGTTGTCGTTGTTGTTGTTGTACAAAATCATTTGGCCAGACAACGAGCTTTTGTGTGAGAGAGCGATCGAGTAGTCTGCGGGCAAACGTTCGCATACAGCACTTGCCAATTGTAACAGCCACTCTGCAATGTCTGCTTGCATGCTTCTAATATAGGCCTATAGCTGGCTGGTTGTCTGCGTATACCAATATAGATTTCTGTATATTATGTGGTCTACAATAATATTGTAAGAAGTCTCATTTTAAAAAGCACATCGGATCGAAGGTCCTGTCGATATACCAGAGAATGCAGGCGATCGAACGATCGATCGACTGCTGAGCAATAGTAGTATCAGCAGCATCAGCAGCAGCAGTAGCAGCAGCAGCAGCAGCAGCAGTAGGAGCAGCAGCAGGTCTGAGCAGGAGCAGGAGCAGCAGCAGCAGCAGCAAGAGCAGGAGTAGCAGCATCGCCATCAGCAGCAGCAGGAGCAGCAGCAGGAGCAGCAGCAGGAGCAGCAGCAGGAGCAGGAGCAGCAGCATCGTCATCAGCAGCATGCAGCAGCAGGAGCAGGAGCAGCAACGGTGTTGGCGTCGTGCTGTCTTGACAAGAAGGATGGACAGTTCGTTATGACAAACGGCGATAACAAATCGGCGTATGCAACTATGCAACTATGCATGTGTATATGATGTATACCAGCGCCATCTCGTTGAATTATTCTTTCTGGTCTAAGACGAATGTGCATGGTCTGTATACCACGACGTTCACGCTGTATAATGCATGTGTATGTATGCTCTTAATGCTGGACAAGGGGTGCATTCTGTTGGTTGGGGCACTTTCTTTGTTAGGCTACACGCGACAACACATCTAAGACGCTTACTGTGTTGGAACCTTAAAACGAAGGTCATTCATTGACAAGAGATCAACGCCACCGACGCTCTCCAGGGGCGTCCTGCTGAACAGCACGGATCGAGCGATCTAAAGTAGCCTAAAGTATAGCCTATGCAGTTGTATCGAATCGTATATAGCCTATAGCTTACCAGTGTCTTACAGGTTATTTCTTGTGATCTCATGCTCAGTTCAACTGTTGCTGGTTGCTGGACAAGTATTAATAGCATCTTTATCCTAATTATAGTTCTTCGTGCAAATTTAGCTTTTAAACTATAGGCCTAGGCTTTGAGAAAGGTAAGAAATACGACAATAACGTATAGGCACAGGTTTGAATAGTTACTGTAGCCTATAGGCCTACTTGCATAGACCTAGACTCAGTCAGTGCTTAAATTTAAAAAAAGGAAATGCCTGAACGCCCCTCACTTTTTATGTGTGCTGACCAAAATATAAGTGGCATGCAGAACAGCATAGAGATTTGAAAATAAGTGCCTGGACGCCGTCCATGACCGTCCTGCCACACTTTACGCCTTGGGCTCAGTATATACAAAGCAGACATTTCCTGTGTACGAGAGAACTCTACATATAGCCAATAAATACAAATAAGCGGCTGTAGACTACACTGGATATCTGCTGCTGGCCCTAAGTATAGATCTACATTATACACGGAAGCTGTTGATTAACGTCAGATCTAAACACAGTCACGACTTCAGATCAATTTCCCTTACGTCGAATTGATGAATTAAGTCCAGTCTTTGTGCGCAGTAATCGCGCGGAGATCGAATCACGTACATCCTACGATGGTGTAACAGCGACGTTGATATGGTGCGTGGCGACGTCAGCGGAAAAAGATTTCGCCAATGCCATGGGATCCCACAGGCATTTCATATGGATGTGCAGTATATACCGGGTGTCGCATAAAAAACGTCCCCAAACTTTGTATGTGTATGCTGGTCGCAGAAAATTGTTTCTAAAATTAATGCTGACGAACTTAAGCAGGTCATTGAAGTAAAAAATTAATGGTCTCTATTAGACGACACACAAATAGGCCTACAGAAGTCAACAGGACAGTGGAAATAGCGTTTAAGGGTCGTTACAAGAGAAAGCGGAGGATCAATCAAACATTTGCTCGCGTAAAACATCATCATTAAACAACTGTGCAAAATTTTGGCCATGGGTCATACAGTTCTAACAACAATTTCTCTCAAATGGTTGAGTATTTTTAGCTAAAATTTGGCTGTGTTGTACAAATATGAATTATGATTAGTTTGATGTACTATGATTTAGTTTATCTTTAAAATTGTTTAATTGCCAGCCTGCCAGGTTAACAACGTTTGGGAACGTTTTTAATGACGTAGGTTTGTGCAAAATATTTTAACAGGTACGACGTTATAACCTTGCCGCAGAGTGTGATATAATAAACATACTCTCTTGAAATTTGACATGTGTGCACAGAAATGATTGCTTAACATTTTGGTGTAAATTAATATTTGATATCTCTGAAATTAGATCTTTGCCAGATTAACAAAGTTTGGGGACGTTTTTTATGCGCCACCCGGTATGTAGGCCTAACACAGTAACAAAGGACACATTTCGACTCCGCTATCATAAGCTTAATGCTCGCAAAACTGTTCGCAGTTGATGTACCGAGACCATACAATCCTATACGATGCTTTCGTGCAAGATTTATACGACGACGAGCAAACAGCAATGCAAGATAACTTGACGTTAAAGCGGTTGGACTGAATTGTCGTTACACAGCAGCACACCATATCAACAATTCAACATAGGATAATGTTATGCCTACACGCGCAATTTAACGTAGGTCCAATGTGGCATGTAGCATAAATGCAGCGAACGTAACATAACATGAGTTATGTAACAGTAACGTAACGAAACGAGTCAGATTAAGTATAGATTAAAAGTAGTCTAAACAGACTACACTCGCAATCCTTGATGTATGGACTCGGCCACGAGTCTTGTCGTCTTCGAGAACAACAACATCTTGCAAGGTCTCGAGTGCGTGCAAGTTCGTGTTTAAAAATCATGGTCTTGAGGCTCTATAAGTCTTGATCTTTAGGCGACATGTACTGATCTTGAGGTCTCATTCTTGCAAGACCAAGACCTAGACCAGGCTGCCAATATCAACAGTGATTAATTTAAGAGCTGTTTTAAGGCGATCGATCGTCTGTCTTATAAGTGCTGTAAAAAGGAAATTGTGATTTTCCAAAGTCAATTGGTATATTGATCTCGAACTATCGATAGATAGGCCTACCGAACGTCTTTAAGACAGTCTCGAAGTTCAGTCATGACTTTGGTTTCAAATCTTGACAAAGATCTGCCGGCAACACACACACGCACACACACACTCTCACACACACCCACACACACGCACACTCACCAACACACACACACACACACACACACACACACACACACACACACACACACACACACACACACACACACACACACACACACACACACACACACACACACACACACACACACACACACAAACACACACACGCACGCGCGCGCGCGCACGCACACGCATGCGCACACACTACACACGCAGACAATAGTTGCCAAGACGCGGTCGGTTTATGGCAGGAAGCCGAGCAGCAGCAGCAGCAGTGGTGGGTGGTGGTGGTGGTGGTGGGTACCTTCGGATGATGCCATAATGCAAGTAGTTACTGCAGTGCTGTTCGATGCGTCCATGAAGCGGGGTACATAGCGGCAAATGTAGTCGTTTAGCGGGCGCTCAACAGCCCATAAATCCACAGACACAATAACAGACGATGCTGCTGCTGCTGCTGCTGCTGCTGCTCTATGTATACAGTGCCACCCGCGATGTGAATTCCGCATGCGCGCAAGCTGATGTTTACTGACGATTCTGATATGGATCAGAACCCCGGCGGCTGAGTTGGCGGAGGGAAGGGGAGGGAAAAAGGGAAAGGTGGGGGAGGGGACATGCGGTTTTACGCGGCTTGCCTACGACCGGCTGATGCTGTCGACCGTGAAAAGGTTATGGGCGCGACAACGTCGTTGCGGCTGCAGAAACGTCAGTGTGCTAAAGCAGGTGGAGCGTGAAAGACGAATGGCGCACGCCAGTTAGGCCGTAAATAGTCGGCGAAATGGTGGCGAGGCAAACACGGCGACGACGATGATGATGACGACGATGACGAGAGCAATGAATGCGACGACTAAATGCAGACGAAGATAACTAAAAATATTGATATAATTTAGAGAGAAAAATAAAAATTGCCACAGCACCTTGGCCGGGTCCGCACAAAATGGTCGGAGAAAAAGAAGCCCAAAAGGCATCGTTTCAACGGAGGAGCCGGGTAATACTGTAACAGAGCGGATTAAATGGAGTAGGCTACGTCATTGGAAAGAAGGCTACGATGTAGTAGCAACATGATTGAATGCCTCATATAGTCCACTGTGCTATACCATGGAAGCTGTCGGGTAAACATGGAAGCCGATAGTATATACGCGGACGGCATCACGGCATACAGACACCAAGTAGGCTAATGCCGCCGCCGAGCAGTCCGTCATTTATATTGCGCCAATCGAAAGTGCCAGTATACTGAACGAACAACTGAAGACGTGTCATAAAGCGACAAAACGATGTGAACCATAGACACACATCGTAGCTAAAGGATGAGAAAGAGGAGAGGCAACTTATGCAAGCAGCGGATCAGACGCTGCTGGATGTGATGACGGATGCTGAGGTTGCCAGACAATGGACTTGTTTGCACTCATTGTTGTTGGGTGGTATTGTATTCGCCGGTTGAGGATGAATGTTGTTGGATGACAGAGTGGATCTTAGACGGAAATCTTAAGAATGATGACTATTGTGACAATAGTCATCATCCGTAAAACAAAGTTCAACCAGAACGTTGATCATGAAGGGTTTAGTTTTGTTGATATCATGCACTCTCTTCTTTCACTTATACCTCAATAGTTTATGATGTAGCTAATAAATAAATAAGAAATAAATATAATTAATAAATATTATATAAAATAGCTTATAAAACAATTTTGAAGAAAGGAGCATTTTCATTTATATATATACCTGCTGATAAAGTGCACACCACAAATTGTTGTACTGTATTGATATAATTAAACAGACTTTACACCACAGATTTAAATCCATTTTCCTGCCCAAAACATTGTGTCTTTATCCAAACTTCTTCATGCATTCAGTATGACTGCTTCAGAGTAAAAACAGCAAACCGAACCATGAACCATAACACAAGCACAGACTATTAGGTGGTCCAATTGTTTCATGCATATTAGGTGGGTGGTCCAATTGTTTCATGCATTTTAGGTGGGTGGTCCAATTGTTTCATGCATATTAGGTGGGTGGTCCAATTGTTTCATGCATATTAGGTGGGTGGTCCAATTGTTTCATGCATATTAGGTGGGTGGTCCAATTGTTTCATGCATATTAGGTGGGTGGTCCAATTGTTTCATGCATTTTACATCCTAAACAATAATGTTAAAGTTAATTTCGTGTCGTTTTCTGCCAGCGCATGAGAAGCACATTTCAGTTGCCAAACGTGTAGCTCGCGTTGGATGGAATTCCGCACCAGTCGTCGATGAACTTGACGACATCCCTCAACTCGGATGATGGTGACGTCTACAAAATAATAAACAGAGAAAAACACAATAGTCAGAATAGTCTACACAATGATAAACAGAGAAAAACACAATAGTCAGAATAGTCTACACAATGATAAACTGAGAAAAACACAATAGTCAGAATGACGAGTGGCTACATTCTAATTTATAAAGCACAACAAAAATAAACATTCAGTTTGTTCACAATGACAGGCTTTTCCTTATCAGTCTCTCATTCTTTAAAAACATTTATTTTTCCCCGGAGTTTTTCATGCTTAGAGCACCTCTGACTAGTCATTCTGTGAGAGGCGCTATATAAATGTACAAATATGATACAATATAAATACAATTTAGAGGTTTCAGTTCCCTGCACAAAACCAAAAATTTCCTCAGTTTGACTGAAGACCTAACTTAGCACGAACAAGGCGAATAAGCATATTTCTTCTCTCAGCTTAAAATGTCGCATACAAAATAACTAAGTTTTTATGCTAAATAGGGTTGACACCGCTGAATGCTAATGCAGGTAACTGAAAATGAGAAACAGCTGCTGCTGCTGCTGCTGCTGCTGGATTGGAACCGCTGTTATTTGTCCTTCATCCAATAATGACCTTTGAACTCGATGCCAATTCTTCTGATGAATCTGTCTGTCAGACGCTGATCTAATACATCACCCGCCTTATTCCAGTTGACCTTTCTGGTCTTTAATACGTCTCTTGCTGATCACATTGCTACTTCTCTTTCAGTTGTGGTCGCAAACGCAGTTCAAGCGACTGACTAGTTTACTAATGCCCTGCATTTCCAATGACAAATTGCTAGCATAAATTTTTTCCCAGGGTATAAAAAAGCCAGTCTGACGTGTAGAAAACAACAAGAAATAAAACACAATATGTAAGGAATGATGAGTAACCGCCCTCCCAAAAAACACCCCATTATCTTGAGTAGCCTGCAAAGCAGGAACCATACATAAGATTAAATTAAATCAGAGCTATTTTGAACAAACTGAAATTTAGTTTACAATAAAACCATAAAACAATGTTAACACATTGACCGCCTACACGCCATGTTAAATGACTGGCTGAAGGACGAGTTGAAAAGCCACAAAAGTCAATTTTGATGGCACATTTTTCATGGACAGACACTGTTGCGCTTGCAGCTCACAAGTCAAGACAATAAGAGACAATTGAAGAATTCTTCCTTTGTTACATGCAACATAACCCCCCCCCACACCACACCCCCCACTCAGTTCACAGAATAAGTCGCAGAAGAGCCAACAGCTGACATTAAGATGATTAGGTGGATAAAGGAACAATAATAGCCGAGCTTATCGAATTAATTCCATGATCCCCGTAGGACATCATCCGCTTCCTTCAAAGTCGCAACTCGGTTTCTTACGATTATGTCGTCCAATAATCAAATCAAGTCATCCAGTTGCCTCAAAGACTTGCGTGATAAATTTCCAAGAGGTAGTCTTAAATATCTCTCGGGCAATTTTCTGCTATAAAAAAGTTATATTAACTTAGGGCTAGCATCAAAAGGAACAAGAACAAACGAAAGATCTGCAGCTGTTTCAGGATTACCACCTGGAAAGCATGTAATAACTAGAAACGTAGGCATGTGTATGGACTATGGAGTAGTGTCTTCCACAACAATGTGCTCTAGAAAACTTCAGATGGTGGTGTTCATTGGACGTACAGATCTCCTAGAGATCGAATAGCAGATATATTAACGAGATCCAATAAAAACTTGAGTTTACCTTCACAGCCAAAAGGAGTTTGTTCCAATCTTCTTTGTTGGCAGCTTTGTTTGGATGCTTGAATTCAATCCTGTTCTTAAGAACTGGGTAACCTAAGAAATCATTCAGCAACATGACAACCATTAAAGCTACTATTATTAATAATAGCATTTATTATAGCATCATGAGCATAGCAATTGCTATTTATTTCAATCAAAGTAAAAGTCATCAATCAGAGTTTGGAATTTAGCCAAAGAGCATTGCTCTGGAAAGGACAGTCGTCAACGGAAAATGATTGTGAGATAATTGTTGTCAGTGTAAACATAAGCCTCATTTGTTACTGTCATTGTTATCATCGTCGTTGTCATAATCCTCCTCCTCCTCATCACCATCATTACCACCACCATCACCACCACCACCACCACCACCACCACCACCACCACCACAACCACCACGACAACCACCACCACCACCAGCACCACCACCACCACCACCACCACCACCACCACCACCACCACCACCACCACCAACACCACCAGCATCAGCACCACCACCACCACCACCAGCATCAGCATCAGCACCACCACGACCACCACCACCACCACCACCACCACCACCACCACCACCACCACCTCCACCACCACCACCATCATGCAGACAGACATACTGTTCTTAGACTGCAGGTTTCCAGGTTCCACTAGGTTACGATTATAGCCATGGATATCTTTCAGCAAGACCTTACCTGTAATGACGCATGGCAGAGACTTTGTGCCACTCTGAGTATCGATGAGACTCGCTTCGTACGTGTCTCGTTCGTCCTTCCTCAGCTGGCGACTGACCTTGCGATCCATCGCAACGGCCAAAACCCATTCCTTCACTTCCTCATGCAGCGTGTCCTTTTCAACAAAGAAAACAATCAGTCAAAAACAATATTATTGCTTTCCTTGTGGTCCCCTTTTCCTACGCACTGAAATGCAAAACACACTTCCACGGTTGAAGCTCACGTCAATTTACCAATTCCACGACAGTTTCTTATGTTTCACAATTGCAAAAGTGTTTTATTTCATTTGTAGCGCCGGTAATATTCGTTCCTAAAGTTGTCTAATCGTAGTAGTCAAATTCAGTGACAACATTACAGTCTAGAAAAACAATGTCAGACTGCTTGCTATCAGCGTCTAATTCCTATCAGCTATCAACCAATCAGCCAACAACTTTGTTCTGCTCGTCGTAGAACTCGCGCTTTGTTGTGAAGTCGACATCGGACTGATTCATGCTTAACACATTGACCGCCTACACGCCATGTTAAATGACTGGCTGTACTACGAGTTAACTCGTAGTAGGTGGTGAACGTGTTAATGAGACTGAATCTATTTATCAGAGTCAGAAAAAAGCAATCCGGTCCAGCTGCGTTTCGGCCACAAGTTTCAGTCATGCTTTGAAACTGATGTCGTTGTGTGCATTTGAACTTGCTGTCAGATAACTCATAAGATCAGATTGGAGACTTTGCTCACATTTCCAGAAACAGACAATGATTAACACTACTTACTTACTTGTGTTGGGACTAGTCCTCTACGTACATGACTGAAAAGCACACTCAAAAAGGATATAAAACTGATAAAACAGCAAGCGAGGCAGTACATAATCTGCATCGATCCAGTAACCAGCAGTGAATGTGCAAAAACTGTTCTAATATAATTGCCATTCTCGTGGCCTTGCACACTGGGAGCGCCTCTGAACGGTTCACCCAAGTAGAGGCACTTTATAAATGTTTTAATACAATACAATACAATTCTCTACTCAGCCTGAGTGTGATTCAATGACCTTGGGCTAGCGATGAACAAATCGCTGCAGAATCATGGTCCCTAAACATATCATTTGGAGAATTGAAACCAATGCAGAAGAACACAGTTGCAGAAGCAGCAAATATATCTCAAGAAATGAGGAGACCGCACAAATAAAACACGCAGGCCTGCACCGAACCGCTCAGCCGTGGAAATGAACGCGGCTGAGAAATCGACTGACCGAGACGTAGGGCTTCTTTGGGAGCGGGATTTCCAGCGGAATATCCGTATCGCGAACGTCCTCCTGATCAAGCTCCAATGACTCATCTTCGATCGCCTGCAATCAAAAGAACATATATCACATGCCATAATTACACCAAATATTCATATAGCTCCCGCGTAGGGACCTTAGGCAAGTCCTTCACTCGCAATTGCTCAGCGCTTCAGCGTGAAACTCCGATGCAGTGTCCGCTCTGCATTCGGGAGCGCCTCTGAGTAGCGAGAGAGTTTGAAGGGGCGCTATAGCAAGTGCACATACAAACAAACAAATGTATTGCGTCCCCATATTACTCTCACTTACGTTTCCTCAAAATGGAAAACATCTGCTATACAATTGTTTTCGAGTTTCTATAGTCATCCATTCTTCACTTTTCCAGTGAACTCAAACTTTGATATCATGCATTGTCTGCTAATTGAAAAACATTTGACTTCATAAACACAAAAATCTTATCCGCTCAACGAATCACTTAACAAAGTACAAATTTGCATTTACAAAAACACACAGTAATATTACACCTGGAAAACAAAGCTAGCAAGAAACACAGTTCTGACTTTGAAATGGTTCAGAAGAAGACTCTCACTGTGTCAGAATCATTGCATTGCTCTTTTCTTAAAAGCCAAGGTCATTTTCCTAAAAGCCAAGGTCATTTTCCTAAAAGCCAAGGTCATTTTCCTAAAAGCCAAGGTCCTTCCTAAAAGCCAAGGTCCTTTTCCTACAAGCCAAGGTCCTTTTCCTAAAAGCCAAGGTAATTTTCCTTAATCTTTTACCCGTTTGCCCCGAGAATATCTGCTGAAAACAGGCTTAAACTTAAAAATGAACCGGTAAAGGGTAAAGCCCAAGGTTTTTTACTTTAAAACAAAAGTGATGACTTGTGAAGACCATCAATTCATAACTAAGACTGCTGGCTACCTTGCTAACTCCTGCTTCGAAAGACTTACTTTTGGACCACCTCCATCAAGTGATAATGTTGCAAACTTTCATGAATTAATTATCTGCGAAAAAACTCACCTCAACCAAGTCGAGATATCTGTTGAGAAAGACGCATGCCATGTCTTCCTGACCAACGGCCTACAACAACAGATAGCATTACACACATTAACATTTAACACCCGACACATCATCGTTTCATCAGTACATTTGTTCATCAACCCATCCATGTCTCCATGCATGCACACATGCATGCATACAACCAACACAACCCAAAACCTACCCACAAGCCCATCAGTCCATCCGTCCACCAACACATCCATCCAAAAACCCTCACCCAAAATAATAATAGCCATTTCCAGGGATGTAAGTGGAAAATAAGAAGTGCCGGTATGGATTTAAAGACCATTCCAGGTTTTTCTAAGGGAATTTTTACAAGTGTACTATCTCAGCCTCTAACGATTAGGGGGTCTGGGGGAGCGTCGTAAGCTCCCCCAGCGGGGTCTGGGGCGGAGCCCCAGCCGACAACGCATTTTAGAGCAATTGAAGTCAAATGAGACCTGTTTTGGCAATACATTTAAGTGATTATTCATTCACCTAAAATTGATTAAAATTTGAATTTTATTTTAAAAAACTGAAAACTTAGGCGTATTACTAGGAAATAGCATAGGCTACACCAAAACGTGCAAAATTGTTACTAGACTTTATACTATGCCCTAGTGTTTTTAGCTTTAGGCCTATAGAAATATACAGATAGAGCAATCATAAACTGCAGACAGTGGAGAGGAGATCTGCTATATCATATGATATCGTATAGTCACTATAGTGTGAATCTGATAAACTAGTATCATAGAAGTTTCCATAGATCGTAATATGGATGTGATGATTCCTTCGTTGTTCGATCAGGACAATGTGTGTCATCAGCAGATCTGCGTCCTTTCTTAATCCAAGACACTACATAGTCGCTCGGCTTAAATTTGGACAGTGGTGGACCAACGCATTTCAGAAAAACCAGTTGTGCCAAGTGTGCCACATTTAACCTACTTCGGATAGGAGTTGAAATGTCGTTCATGACACTGAATGTCCTCTCGCACTCTGCTGTTGATACCACATATGTGTCAACAGCGTGAAACAGCTGTTGGAGTGCATGCCGCATCTTCGGAATCGCCGTCCCTCGGCTGTCGTCCCGGAATTCACGGAAGGCCAAAATGCAGGTTCTTTCGTCAATCTTCATTTTCTCACATAAGAACTTTATTTCTGCTTCGCCAAAGAGAGCATCGCATTCCTTGTCCTTCCAGCTGTCTTTATTTAGCACATCGATGCTGGCCAATAGGTTGTTGTATTTCTGAATGTTGGCCTCACGAGCTTTTTCGCTTGTGCCAACGTTTGAAGATTCTGTGGTCTGCATGCGACGGCGAAGATTGGCGGCGAGACTCTTAAAATATTGTCCCTGTCGAAGTTCGATATCTACTTTTGTATTTGTGCCCAGACGAATCCCTTTGAAGCTGTTTTCCGCAATGCCTGCCTTGGCTTCTTTAAGATATGGACCAGCGTTGTCAGCCATTGATTCCAGGACGCGTATTTGACGGTCCACAAGTTTTTGTGCCCGAGTTAAGGTCATATCACGCTTCTGCAACTCACGTGACAGGTCACCTAATTCAGTAAGTGCGTCAAGCATCACCCCAACATTATTGACGAAGCCAACAGCGGTGAGACGTTTATTTAGGCCACTGTACTTCTGACGGGTTGTGTGGTCTCTCTCTGGATCTGTGGATGCAGATAGAAAGTGTGCATATAGAGCAGGATAGTTTGTCCACACTGCTTTGAGTGTTCTCTCGCTGCTTGAAACCCAGCGTATGTCAAAAACGCGCCCTATTGACAGTATCTGGCTTTCCAGCAACGCTGCACATGCTTTAAGTTCACGCTTGTTCTTTGGTGAAGCGTGGTATGTTGTGTATAATTTGTCGATGAAAGACTGAAAATTGTTTAGCCCTGTAACTTCCTTGTTTGTATCACCAACTGCCAGCTCAAGTCTGTGATTAGCGCAATGCCACACAAAGATATCGGGAAAGTCTTTGAGTAACAACGTAGCTACTCCAGATTTGTTACCCAACATTGTCGATGCGCCATCTGCTGCAAAGCTTATAAAATGTTTTTTCAGATAGGCATCATTAAATCCATGAGAATCAAGACATTTCAAGAGCGACGCAGTTATTGTTTTTGCATCAGCACTTGAGAGCTCAACCAAGTCAAGGAAGAATGTTAGTGGCCCAGACTCATTGACAGCAGCACGCATACAGACAGTAAGAACTGTGAGACCACTCGCTGATGTTGACTCGTCAATTAAAACAGAAATTTTATGTTCGTTGACAATGATGTTGGCAACGAGTTTCTGTCGCATCTCATTCGCGACATGTGTGATGATATTTGTGCAAGACAGGCGTGTGTGAAGTATGCGACCCATGTCGATGCCGTTCAGTTGCTGCAAGTCAATGTCGTCTGGTAGATCAGAGAACGGACGCTCCTTCTTTGCAATTTTATATGCAGTTCGGAAAACTCTGCATGTTGTCTCGTGTTCGTTTTTGCTATGTTTTGCGTTTGCCTCCTGCAGTAAGTTTTTCTTTGCCGTTTCCGCAATCATCTCAGCAGATTGGTGAGCCTTACTGGTTTTGTGATCGTACATCTTCTTACGAAGTGACTGTTGCTGTTCACCGAGTGTACACCCAAATGGTTCAACACGGATGTTCACCCATTCGGTAGACAGTTTTATTCCTTGGAATTGATGAAGTTTTACAGATTTAGCTGAAAAACAAACTGAACAACCAAGCTTCCCGTTTTGGCAAAGCAACCAGCTGTATTCCTCGCATTTTGACACATATTGTTTGAGAGTCCAGCATTGTGGAAACGATGGGCTGTGCTCATCAATATCTTTAACATCTATGTTACTATCGCCTTTTTTGTCTGCGTGCTTACTCGATACCTCAGATACTGAGTTACAATTTTTGGCATCAGAAACGAACGGTAGTTTGTTGACATCAGTACTGTCTTCGTGATCAGATGCAGTTGAAGGAGTGATTACATCATGCGAGCAACATTGACCTACAGCTTGACCTACACTAGTAATGAGGCTGACGTAGTGTGTCTCTCCCACGAGGCCGATGTTAATGATCATTTCATGCTGCGTATCATTTCTACTTACACTATCGTCCTCATCAGTCTGCAAAGTTAGTTCGGTGACATGACCATTATCATGCAGGACGCGAATAGTTCGTGAAACACTCGCACCAACAGCACGCAACATGATCTCATCAACCCACTGACCAATTTTCGACTGACGCATCAGGTATGAGTCGACGTCCTTGTCACGATGGCTTATCAAGAACTGTTCATTCATGAGCTGTGGATGTGAACGAAGGAACGATACTGCTCGCTGCCTGAGACATGCTGTGTCAATGGATATACCCTGAGCAGACAGCTGGTGCACTACAGCATGAAGTCCACAGTCACCATCAGCCGGAACATCAAATATGCTGAAATTTTTCTCTGCAGCCACCTGAACGAGAGATTTCTTTGCCACTTCAAAGCTGACATATTCTTTGGGACTTTTATGTACTGTGATCACTTGTGCACCTTTAAAAATAATTTGTTCACCGGCGTTTAATGACACGTTTAATGAATCAAAATCCAGAGTTTGTAAACTCCGGTAGTCCTACAGAAATAGAACTTCATGCGTATTCCAAGATCGCTATAATAAGCAGTGTCTCAAGCAGTTGTAGAATATAAGATATATATATATATATATATATATATATATATGCGTGTGTGTTGTCGATTCCAAATAGAATCCTGTATATATAAATATATAACTGGCCCAGTTAGCTACATCGAGGAACTGCTGTTGGTAAACTTCGGTACACCTTCAGGCTGTAGGTGGGACAGTCTCTGAGTAGTAGTGTTCTTGAAGGGGGTACATCCCACTTCTGTTTTATAATCAATATTTTGCATCAGTCATTCTCAAATGTTACCATTCTATAATTATTTTCCCACTTTTGTTTCGATACCCATATTTCGGTAAAAATTGTATTTTAGGGTATTTAATTAGGTAGTCGTGCTATTATATAGGATGTGTTTCAGTTTATTTTTACGCTAAAATATATACACTAAACAGTTTGTAGTCTGTACTAAGTCTGTACTAAGTACTAACCTGGAAGTATCTTGACTGTTTTTGGGCTCGCAAAGGACAGTACACTCTGGCGAAGTTTTTTATTTGGAGGCCCGGCAGCCATAATAGTTAATAATAATTATAAACAAAATGACATTATTTAATTTAACAGTATTAGCGTAGTCCGCCACCTACTGCTACCGAAAATTAAGTGTATCGGCGAATATTTTACCGTTAAAACCTTGGCTGCAAGAGGTCAGTAAGTAAGTAAATTGTATGCTGCAGATATACAATAGCAAGTAAGGAGGTGGATTCAGACAAATGACTAACGCAAAAAACCATCCATTAGGCCACTTCGACACTAAAGCACTACTTGACTTGCATACCGTCAATACCGGCATGTCTTTGCGCCATACCGGTATGGCATTTTATCCTGGAGAGGTGCCGGTATGCTTTCAGCCAAACTGAAGAGGTGCCGGTATGGCATACCGTCTCATACCGTCACACTTACAACCCTGGCCATTTCGACAATTTATATGGCGCCATAACAAACCATGCCATTACAAGGGTGCCATACAAACCACACATCCATCCACCCACCCATTCATCCATCCATCTATTCACCCACCCACCTATCCATCCATCCATCCATCCATCCATCCATCCATCCATCCATCCTTCCATCCATCCTTCCATCCATCCATCCTTCCATCCATCCATCCATCCATCCATCCATCCATCCATCCTTCCATCCACCACCCACCCACCCACCCATCTACCCACCCACCCACCCATTCATCCACCCATCCATCCATCCATCCACCCATCCATCCATCCATCCATCTATCCACCCATCCATCCACCTACCCATCCATCCATCCATCCATCCTTCCATCCATCCATCCAATCAAGTGTAAGCCCAAGAACAGACCTTGCACATCATGCCTGCTTCGTAGAAGGCCTTGTCTGCTGGTATGACGTCAGTATGACGAAGTAAAGAGACAGACAACTTGGTTGCTATGGCAGCAAGAGAACTGTTTGGCAGAGCAGCCGATCGTGTGGCGTAGTAATGAGCGATTGTCAACTTCGTCTCAAATTCTTCGTGATCTGGACTATTCGCTTGTTGTGACTGACCGAGGTTAGTACACTATTCAATTATCAAAATAATAACAACAATAAAACTGGATTATTAAAAATTAAACTAAAATCAAAGCAGCTATAATATGCTACAAATCCAAGGCTGCCAAAAATGCACTAATAAATAAAAAAACTCCTCGATCTTCAAAAATTATATTTTTAAAATCACGCAAAATGTCACAAGAATAACGACAATAACACATGACCAAAGCTGACTATAATGATGATGACGGTGGCGGTAATGGCAAAAATGATCATCATTACTCTGTTACGTTGTTGCTGTCAGATTTCTTCTCAGTCAATTGCTTTCCTAAGTCAGATTTATTACTCACAAGATCTGAAAAGACGTCCCGCAAGTCAGACCAGAGTTTATATGACTGAGCCGTGTTCGTGTTCGGCATGCCAATGACACCGTTGAATATATGTCGGTAGATGTTGAAATTCTACAAAGCAATCAGACAGAAATAGATGAAACTCTAATCACTACAACTCCCACGGGGGCGACGGAGGGGGGGGGGGGGGGAAAGGGTGGCTTTGCATTGATTCAAAAATCCAATAAACAATCTTAATTCTAATCTTATATGTATGGTAATGAAGGCTGGTTTATCTTTGTGCCAATCTGGGCGAATATTGTTTTTTATATTATATTCTGTGGTCTGAATATGAGCCGCAGATAACAGTCAGAAAGAATCTCCCACAGAAATCATTGAGCTTAGCAGCATTGAATTCAGGGTCAGCTCCCAAGTGGCCTCTGGAACGCTAGAGCGTATCTGAAATTAGAAATCGTGGACCATTAACCGTGCACCGTTGCCAGAGTGGGCCCGATGTAAATGACGCAACTGAACACGACTGATAGGAAGCACATTCAGCGTGACCAACTTCCGAGGTTCAATTCCCAGAGATTTCGAACAGCCATCAGACTTATTGGGATGTACGGACAAGGACAGTGACCATTAAGAGAATCAATGCCATGCAGTGACAGATGAAAAAGCATCAGCAGCAGCAGCAACAGAAATGCAGCACTTTGTTATTCCAGCACAAGACAATTGCCTGTCATAGAATAATTAATTAAAGGAGGTCTATACAACATAGTGTTCTGGACCGTTATCTCGGCAAGCAAAAGGCCGAAGTAAGGGTTTATACAAATACAGCATAGGATACCTATGTTGGAAGCAATCTCGTCAGTCAGTTTATCTCTCCAACACACTATCCCTCCTTCTATCTCTCAACTATTTTCCTCTAATTCTCTCATCAGCTGTATTACTTTTTCACTTTTCTATCTCACCAAATAGAAGATTATTTTATTAGATGTAATATGGATGAACTCTCGTGTTGTAATTAAAATGCAAACATCTTCTTAACATATTAACGATGAATGTGCAGCCGTGCACTAGAAGTGGCTGGGAAACCAATGCATCTCATCAAAAAAATGTCTATGCTCCATTCAAACAGAGCACATCTGAAACAGTTAACAGTCTAAAAAGCAACAGGATCTACAGTAACTGGTAGATGATAACACAGTTCCAAGTAATGTAAATGTAATTGATACTTAACAGAATAATAATAATAATACCAATAACAAAAAAGTTACGAAAATTTATATGGTGCCGTTACACGGCCATGCTGCTAAAAAGGCGTCTTACAAATCCAGGTATTTCAATTATTAAAATTTGGAAATGGAAGAAACAAGGAAATGCAAGAAGAGGAAGAATGTTACGTCGAATGTTACGTCGATCTTACAGATGACAAAGCCGGTGCTCCATGTTGGACGTACAGACCGAGCGCCTCGACCAGTTTGTCGCCTTTAACGAGGTTGGCGGCGTACTGGGCTACGTACTTGTGCAACAGTTTAGGACTCTGAAAAGACAGAGAAACAAATGAAAAAAAAATAACAACTTAAAACTAAGAGGATCTTCTTACAACTACCCTAACTGAAAAGTTTCAGTAAAGCACAACATGTCAACATGTAACAAAAACTTTCTTTTTTACTTCGCATTTATCATCCTCTGACTTACTTACATGCACTATCCAGAAACACACCAACATTGATTTGCTGAATGCGTAAAAGAATCCAGACTCCAATAATTAAGAAAGTCTGTCATATATAAATGGGATAAATCACTATGCTGTACGACAGATTAAACCTGAATTTGCTGTCAATATATAGGACTAATGATTACGAAGTTCTCACCTTTTTCTCTGCTATGCCAATTGCTTTCTGCCAGTCGCCACGAGCAACGTATTTCTCCAACGCAGCCTCAACATCAACACCCTCGAGCTAACAGAAAAATCGACAACAGTGTTTTACAAATTCATCCTCAAACAACTTATTGATCATTCAGGCTCAAATCAAGATTATTGTATTGTATTGTATTATTACCATTTACAAAGATTATTCAGCAAGCATAAAAATTCTCCCCCTTAGTTATTGTCATATAAAAGTTAGTAATTGTTCTGTTAAAGACAACAATATCATTTAATTTCAAACAGACAAAGTCATATTGCTAGACTTCAACACTTTGGTGATGAGCATACATGTATTAAAGACTACTTGGAAACAATGCAGCTCATTGCTAAAGTGTTAACAAGTATAAAAGTTAAAGCGATATTGCAACAAAACTTATTATGATAAACAAAACATTAGGCAGATGTTGTGCTTTGGAAATGATCACACGAGCAAGGGAAATCACGTAAAGAAATGGGCAAAATTTAATAAGGTATACACATATTACATAGGTAAGGTGCACAATAAGATTGCTGAGATTGACTTACTGTGTCTAACTTGTCTTTGTCTTTCAAATACTGTGTGTACTTCTCATCAACATATCTCTTTAGCCTGTAAATAAAACAATTCACACATTAGTAACTCTCCTCAATTCACAAAATTAACAACATTTGCAACTGCATTCTCAAACTTGTTCTTATATCTTACTCTTCCATTAGACCTGATGTTTTCAATCTCCCTCATTTCATGAGCTGAACAAACATGTAACCATTCAAAAGTGGAGCAAACTAAGTCTGTCAATTAGCAGATAAAACTGGGCATATATGCGTGTGTGGGAGTGGGTGTGTATGTACGCGCACGCGCGCATGAGTGACAAAGCAAGTGACATGCAAATGCCTGGACAGTTGAGTTACTTCACAGAAGCAGGCATCTGAAATCTTTTAACTTCTATAGCACCAGTCTGTCTGACATTATTAAGTTGCTCAAAACCTATTATTTTAGCTGTGGCTGGGCTGGGAGCGCCTCTGAGTAGGTTTCTTGAAGAAGCGCTATATAAATTCACGAAATGAATGAATGAATTGATTGACTGAATAATTGACCACACAATTGTAATACTGACTGACTGAGTGATTAAAGTATTATTACTCTGGTTCGTAAGTTGTCGCAACATTCTTGGCATGAGTCCAGTCTTCGCCTGCGATGTACGCGTCAATGGCTTCCTTGATTCGGTTGACCTTCAGGTATAATTCAGCTGCCTGGTTGCGTAAAGATAAGAAGAAATCAAAGTATACAGAACCAAGATATGCTTCCACAAATCACTCTGTCGTTAGTTATTCCACACCATATTCAAAGCATTAGAATCAGTTACAAATTCAGAATGAGCAAACATGGTTAAGATTACGGTTATTTAAAAAAATTACAATAAATGAAAATGAGCCAAAGAAAATACATAGGCATTGTCACACATTTTTTTCATGAAAACCAGCAAAAATAAAAATATATAAAAATGATAACTGTGCCTTTCCATCCATGATGTATACTTACTGCATTGTATCGGCCAACTTCAACCAGAATTGGACAAACTCTGAGCGCAACCCGCGTCGCCTTGTCTACATCGAGAAACTTCAGTGCCATCTCAGTTGCCTGTACAAGATTTAAATAAATAAATAAACAAATAAATAAGCACATAAGCATGTATGACATTGTATGTGTATGTATTTATAAGTTGTTCTAACCTTCGGTCTTGTTCAAAGTTAAGCTTAACCATCTTTAACTACTACTTTTACCCGTCAACAAACATTTCTTGAACGAGATATAGACCTATTAAATACAGTTCCTACTCCTTATCCTCCTCCTCCACCAACACCTCTTCCTCCTCCATCTTCATTCTATCCTTCTCCATCATCTCCTCCTCCTCCTCCTTGATCATTTCATCCTCCAACAACTCCTAAATCTTCCATTCCTCCTCCATCATCTCCTCCAACACCTACTCCTCCGTCTCTTCTATGTCCTCCTTCCTCCTCTTCTTCCACCACCATGTATTCCTAAACACAACCAATGTTATCATCAAATCAGACCATTCCGCACACTCCAGCCTTACTAGAATAGACAAAAGTGTACATGGAGGCAATGTAGATACACTTTAGATTAGATTAGAGTAGATTAGAGTAGATTAGATTAGAGTAGATTAGAGTAGATTAGATTGAAGACTTTTGTCTTCAAGAGAACATTGACTGACCTTCTGATAGCATTTCTGAAGCACATTTGCATCGGACGTAATGTCAGGTGTCACTCTAACGTAGCTGTCAACGGCCATCGCATACTCTCGTTTTGACTCCCATTCCTGCGCTTGTCTCACGTAAGCCTCGGCTCCTCTACAATTCAGTTTCAATAACAATGTTCATTTAATATTGCCATCATTCATAATCTGGGTCATCACCACCATCAGCAGCATCAGTGTCACCTGGCACAGTAGGAAATGACTTGCAAAAGACAACACAACAAGTTCACATTATGAACTGAATTGATATAAAAAATTACTACAAAAAATGTTTAATTAATAAATTAATCCAATAAAAGAACAATCACTTAGTCAAGGCAGTGTTTTTACAGTGAAAGCAGGACTTTAAAAGCAGGCATAAGAAATTAATGTGAAAGAAGAAATGGAACAAACAGAGTTAGGAATAGAACGAAGAAGCAAGAATGAAAAACAAAAAGGAATAAAGAAAAGACAGCAAATGTTACCAAAGTGGTACACCTAATAGTATATATCTTTCTAGTCAGTTAATAAAGTGTCAGAATCAGAATGGATGGCTGACCTGGTGACATTGTGAGCCATCTCCCTATCATATTCATTTTGAACTTCGGCTAAAAGATTAGGTGAATAGTCCTTGCAGACTCTCAAAGCATCCTGCCACATTCCAGCCTCCTACAAAGCAACACACAGTTTTAAAATTAGCAAAGATAATGGGTTTTATGCTTGCAAGAGCTCGTCTCTCTCTCTACTCATCTTTTACAATGTTGAGGGGGTGCTACAAACAAACAGAACAAAGAACTTAAATTCAAAGACCCGGCACTGACATCCTACATCTAAACATTGGAAGACTTGGGACATATTTATTTTTAAAATAAACTCTGGAAAAGAACATGTGAAAAACATTGAATGGTGCTAAACAAAGTTTCAAATTTCGACAAACAGACAGGCACAAGACAAGAATTCTGCCAACTACTTGTTATAATTGCAGTAAAATACATCTAAAAAATTTTAACAATATTTAACAAAAGCTCCATGATGGAAATAACTTTACATCATACTGCATCATAGGACTACCTTATACAGCTGTACGGCAGCTTCTGGCTTTTGTGCTTGCAGTAGATATGATTCAGCTTTCTGAAAGTCCTTCTCCTTGAAAGCCGAACGAGCAGAGCCAATGAGAATGTCTGGCACAGACGACGGGTCGTACTGCTCAGCCACTCGACGAGCAGATTTCCAGTCACGACAATTAACATACCTTCAGAAAGACAATAGCTCCGTTGTTCAATTCATTTTAACACTTTAGCGACCAGCTGCATTGGCTTCACAGTCACTTAAACTGGTGCATGCTTGTAATTAAAAAATATCAATTAACCCACAAAAAGCTGCAAAACAATTCCTCAGAGTAATGATTTATCATATTATTTTTACTATCATCACTGTCATCGTCACTTCATTATTGAGGCAAATGCCGCTTTATCATCCTTGTCATTGAGTTATAAATCCTGGCTTTTCTATTTTCTGCAAGTACCAGAGACTTGTAAAAGTGACAGCATCTCATCCTGATTTAACGCTTTGTTTGCTAAAAATGTGTTTAACCATCATGCACAAAACAGCCAAAGTATCGGTCTCATAGAATGATTGATTGATGTCAACACAATGCTCACATAAGGACAGCATCTTTAGGAATTCCGGCTTTTATGTATTCGGCTTCCGCTTCAGCGTAGTGTCCGAGACTCTCGTAGTAGTCTCCATATTTCTTCAACACTTCTGGTTGCATTTCTTTCTTGGCAATTCGACAGAGGTCGCTGGCAAATTCAAAATACTCTGGACGGCTGGAAAAAATCAGAAAGCGCTAAATAACAATCGAATCATCATATTAGTAAAAGAAAAACAATCTTTTCTGATTAAATCTATGCTAATCGATGTTTGTCTAACCGTGTGTACAATACAAATCATATTTAAGATGAGAAGCAGAAGAGCAGTCCTCCAAGCTACCCCTGAGGCAGCCATGAGCAGGAGGTGTTAACCACTTCATTTTCTTAGCCTCAGCATATAGTCCTCTCCCTCGCAGTCTAATCTTCCCACCGACAGTGTACGGTCGATGTACTCGTATTTAAACCCTGACCTCTTGGTAAATATTCCAGTGCACCAACCACTAGGCTATAGCTGAGCTCCCCATCAAAATATAAGATCACATATTTCAGTAAAGATACGCAATTCAACTCACTATAACCTTAGCCTAAAGGATTCTAAACGTGCCAATAACTAACAGATTCCGTATGATATAAATCAAACCATGACTCTTGGCTCTGTCAACATTACTAGAAACAGCAGACATTATTAAAACAGAACTAGGGATTGAAAGCACGCAAACGAGTAATAAGCACATGTATTAAGCAAAGCATACGTCAGCTAGTAAGTAACTAGTTACTAACCCTTGGCCAATGGCATGTTCGATGACTTCATCAAAAAGTCCCAATTTCGTCAGAAGCTTAGCAGCCGAGTCACCTCCAACTTGGTAAGACCAGTAGAAGGCCACCCCAAGCGCCTGGTCTGGGGTGCCTCTTGCCTTTGCCACACGGTAACAATCCTCCCAGTTCTTCTCCTTGCCATACATGGCAATCACCTTCGTCACTTTGTTTCCCTCCAAATAGAAATGCTCTGCCTGACGGAAAAGCCGGTCTTGCTCTGACATCTATGTTAAAAAACAGTATAGATTTCAAACAGGTACAATGGTACATATATGCTACATATATGTATAATATATGTGTACAATTGTACATATATGTACAAATATGTGTATATATCATGTATATATAACATAACCAATGAACCATAAGTTTGAGCAAAATATAGGCTGAGCCAAAAGAATAATTGAAAACAATAAAAGACATTTCTTAATGACAGCATATCACCATATGGGGCGCGGTGGTGTAGTGGTGTAGTGGTGGCGTCGTTGCCTTGGAGCCGGAAGGTTCGAGGTTCGAATCCACCTCGCCGCATAAGAACCTTGGGCAAGTTCTTCACTCACAATTGCTCAGCGCTTCGGCGTGAAACTCCGATGCAGTGTCCGCTCTGCATCGGGAGCGCCTCTGAGTAGGGAGAGCTTGAAGGGGCGCTATAACAAGTGCACATACAAACAAACAAACCAAGCAGGTCATTGCCTTCTAACTGCTACCCTCCCCAAGTGACATTTCTTGTCACAGAGGGCAAAATATGCATTTCCTCAATATCCTGGCCATTACCATATCACTGTTACCCTCCCCCCAAGTGACATACCTTGCCACAGAGGGACAGCGTTTCCTCAAGGTCCTGCTTGCGATACTGCTTCGTGACACGTATCAAGTCGTTGTACATCTTCTTATCTCTGTACATCTTGATCACCTCATCCGTATCTTTCACCGTCAAATACAACCTGCATAGAACGCCAAGACCAGTTTTAAACCAAATGATGCTGGTATTTCACAACAAGCATACTAAATGTTGAACACCAACAGTAATTTAATTAATTGGCTCATAATTAGTATTAAAGCAAGAGAACATTTAATGCTCCATCAGTTTTCTTCAATATCTGTCATAAATTTATTTAAATATTTTATTTAAATAAATAAATAAATTTATTCAAATATTTTAAAATAATTTTTAAATTTATTTAAATATTTTATTTAAATATTTTTTTAAATATCAATTGATTCAAATTAAATTCCATTTTTGTACAAGATAAATCGTCAACGTCTGTTGCCAGCTGTAATGAGGCATACCCTGCACAAATATGATGAGATTTCATTGGGGTTCACAGCTTCAAGAACACACCAGTTACGACAGATTCATAGGTTTATTGGAGCAATGGAACAGCACCACAATCAATTTCAAACAAATTGAACATAAAAGCTGTTATTATTCCTACCCACACAAATACAAGAAGACGAAATAAAAAATTAACTAATGCAATCAATGAGGACCAGACACGATTTAAATTACACATTTAAATAACACTAAACGATAATTATTTGCATAAAATATGCGGAGCTTAAATACCGTTCGGCATCCTTGTATCGGCCTTTGGCCTTGAGATCTTCAGCCTGCTTTATGTAGGAATCCTTGATTTCTGATTCTTTCATGCAAGACAAGGCTACCTGATTCAAAAAGAAACATTAAAAATTCACTCTGCAAACCTGACCCATTTTTGGAACAAGATAAAGAATATCAGGAATTTCTGGATATATGCATGAGAATTTATGAGACTTTTAAGCCATTATATGAGACTTTGGAGACTTAATGAGCCATTACATGAGACTTTTTAGCCATCACATGAGACTCTGTGAGCCATTATTAGATGATCTTCTTAGCCTACTTAATTAAACTAAACAAATTAAGCAAAGATATTCTTGTAAGTGTCTTCTATCCTCTAACGCTGGCAGCACATAAAAAGGAATCTCGCTTAAAATCTACTTTATGAATCTCAGATGACTAATCTTAAATCTCACCCTGTAGGCATCCTCCCATTTGCAGGCCGTGTTGTACATGTTGACTGCCTCCAGAGGACTGTCAGCCTTTTGGTAATAACCCTCGGCAACCTACATGAAAAAAGCATACATTAAGATCTTGTAACGCACCCAAAATGAACACATCATCTTTTCCATCATCATTATACTCAGAAACATAATCATGACCATCACCATGATCATCATCGTTGTCATTGTCTTCATCATCACTATCATCAGCGGCAGCAACAAATCATCAACATCACCATCATTGGTTCCATTTGGCAGTGGTTAGTGCGCATAAATTTTATGATACCTATTTCTTTAATTTTTAAAATTTTATTTCTTTCATATTTATCACACTCATTCAGTGCATAACAAATTAACAATTAACTACTGCATTGACTAAAGGAACCAAACTGTATGGCTCACTGTTTGATTATCATGTGGTGTTTATTAGACAAAATCCCAATCACTGTACCTCATATTCTGCAACGTTGGCATAATGTTGAGCCAGTTTCTTGTAATAAACGGCCACTTCCGGTTGCTTCTTAATCACCTGTAGAATCTGACCAGCCTTCTGCCACTGGCGTGATGAAATGGCCGCATCAACAGCCTTCAAGTTGTCACTAGCAGGAGTCAAACAAGGAAAATAAATTAATTTATGCTTTTTATCTTAAATATTTTCTTTAGCAATTACAATATGCTATCATTAATCCGTCCGTCCATCTGTCAAGTGGAACTTGCTGGGTGGAACTTGACGTGCGGAACTCGGGCGAAACAGGTCAACATGGCACATAAATACTGTAATACACATATCTGGTCTATTGTTATTAATTACATGTACATGAATTAGCCGTGCTGACTCATTTTAAAAGACATACCCTGCTTCAATGAAGTGATTGATGGCAGCATCAAGTTGCTTTTGGTGAACAAGGTGATTGCCCCATTCCATCTCCAACTTCACCACTTCTTCAGGCTGAGTATGTCGTGCCAAGTCCACCGCTTTAGAAATAAACAGACAAAGCACAATCCATGCAACAAAAAAGTCATACAAATACAATACAAAGCAACATTATTAAGTTGCAAATTTAAATATAAAACCAGTTCCAGTATAATGACCAACAAATTTGAAATGGCATATCAAGGAATATGATGGTTAGGCTTACAATTTCAACATGCTATCCTGTTCTATTATTTAATGTCTATCATAAGCATTTCTCTATATTCAAAAGATAAATATAATGAATTCTGAAAAGATTTGGCTCACCTCTTTGTTTCCTTTGTGTGTGATGAAAGAACCATGGGAAAAATCATTATTCAAAGTTTACCATTAATTACGTTGCACAAACCTCGTCTAAATGCAGCACCTTTTCGATAGCACTGGATGGCATCATGCGGCTTGTTGAGCTTCTCATAGAGATCACCAGCCTAGAAGAAACAACATGCACTGGATCTGAAGAAATAGCTCAAGACAGTGCACAAACTATAATAAATAGGCTGAATTGTTGATATCATTCAGTTTCGAAAAATGCAGCATTATAAATCTATAAGATGTGTTGTGCACAAGTTTTCCCCAATTCTTTGAACTTGCATCACAGAAGCAGCCAAAGATATGGAATAAAACATTTCAAATTTGTTTTTAAACAATGTTTTCGTTTACAGCTGGGACAAAGCAGAGGAGACCGCAGGCAACCGTAGGGGATGGCGAGATCTTGTCGACCAATGTTCTGAAAAGAACCAAAGGAACTGAGAGAGAGAGATTCGTTATTATTCATGAATAAATTCAGTACTTACTCGTTCATACATGTCGCCTTTGATGAGAGCACCTGAAACGCGTTGGACCAGTTCATCATTGTTCATAAGTTCCTGGATAAAAAATACCGACATTCTACAATTGTTGTCTTTTATTCCATCAAGATAAAACCTACATAACAAAAACAAATCAAAAACTGGAAAGGCAGTTGATAAAACAAAACACAAAAAGTTAAATGCATACAAAAATTCAACAGAACTTACGCTTAGCCAGCCATAACAGAAAATAAGACATCATAAGCTCTCTGGTTCGGAAATACTTTTTATAAAGGCTTGCGAAATTAATTGAAGATTTAGCTTGCTTACATCTCTTCCAGTGATGACCTTCGCTGCTCGAGCTGGCATTCCAGCTTTCATGTAGAGGTTAATGGCCGCTATGTCATCACCCTCACGCTCCTTCTGTTCACCCGCCCTGTCCTCCTGATGAGTCTCCATCAACCATTGGTAGTAGCTGCGACGAAGCTTCTCAAGATCTGGGTGATTCTGCGAAAGTAGAGAAACAATGAGATCTAAAAACCAGGTACTACTGAAATAACGGATAGAAAACGAAAGAAGAACAAGTAACATTATGGACCAGACCAACATGAATAAACTATGTACTTTAAAATTTCAAGGCATGGTTCAAATACCATTTCTTAAAGAAATAAATAAAAAGGCAAGATCGAGTGAGAAGTGTCAACAACTACAAGGATCCTATAGTTCATAACTGTACAACCAATTCATTGTACATCCAAGACAATTCTATGTCTTAACAAAACTCAACATCAGGGTGCAGGGCTGAAATCAATGCTAAATGTCAATAGAAGTTTGATGAAATACTGAAACAGAACAGTTTAGTGTAATTTGCGAGATGACAACATTGGACGTGATTGTGAAGATCAGTGTGTGACCTCCAACAACAGAAGTTCTGAACATAATATTTTATGCATCCAAATAGACAAATCCATGTCACTCAGCTTTTGAATAACACAATGATAAACCGCAACTGGTCAATCATAAACAATCATATGCTATATGAACTGCTGGCTCAACGCCATAACTGGCTACAAACCTTAGCCTCTGCCACGCTGATGGCCTCATCCCATTTATGTAGCTCCTGATACATGGCCATTGCTTCATCCACTTGATTCTGCAACAATCAGCAGTGTGACTCAACCGAAAGAAATGAACAGCCAATCAATACATCTATAAAACACTCATACATGCAAAAGCAATAAGACTTTTTTGTATGTGAATAAATCTTCAGACCCCACTCCTGGTGACATCAACAGGAATTTAATATTAATGTCTAATTAATTTTATACACACTACGTCGGTAGAATATTTGTGAAAGAGGTAATTTCTTCCTTGCATTGATTTGAACTATGGATGCTTGTGCAACTATACAACAGACAATTTGTAAACTGGATAGGAATATAATACCACTGTGTACAACTGTACATCTAAAAAAAATTTAATCTATAATTCGAAATTACTCTTTTATACATATTATATGAACACGTAAAAAAAATTCTTTAAAAATAAATCCATCACAAGAAGAACAAATTCTTAGATAACCAGATGAGAAGCTCACCTGTTCCAAGTAAATACTCTCAGCCAGTTTGAAATTCTTCTCCATAATTGCCAAACGTGCTCGAACTTTGTAATGGTTAAATCCATTGCCACCCTAAAGTAAAATCACAAAGTTCTCAGTCAGTCACTGTCGAATAGACAAGACAAACAGTGAAATGATCTCACACCATTTACTACCTTGTAACAATTAAGGTTTCTGCATAAGAATATCACATTCTAAAACCCTTTAAAATGTCAAATTTAAGATCCACGTAGATTTTCAGTTTTAATAATGCAGATTATAAACAGGATCAGGATTTCTAAAGTACTAGGCTTTCTTCTGGTCTTCATAAAAATTAAGACTTACATTACTTTACTCATAACTGTTAACATGAGCAACATCACGACTCAATTACTGACCATTGTCTTAGCAGCCTCTTCAGCAATTGTGTTAGTCTCATGAAGATAGCGGGCTTTGGCCACATCTCCAAGGGCTGCAAAACATCTGTGAAAAAAATAGAGCAACATTCTATAATATACGGTCAATTGGTCCTGGCACTGGAACATAAATAATCGAAAAAATTAAAGTTGAAAATGTTACTTTGTGGTGTTGTACTATGAGCTCAAGAAAAAAGAGCCTCCTCTTCCTCTATTCTAAACCACATAATATTAGTATGGCCTTCAGCATATGGCAGCAATAAAAAAAGTTGCAGCTATTTATCAACTGTGATTAGCTAATAAACAGTTATTCTAATGTAGACAAAACTGAAGAGGTCAAACCTCTCTGCAATAATGAGTTGTTGGGCATCAAGTGACAGCTTGCTGAGTGTTTTCCACATGGCCTCTGTCTCCGGTGTCATTTCCAACATCTCCAGAAAAGCCACTGCCCTAAAATGAACAGCAATCACAACATAATTAGCAAGACTTGACATAAAACTAACAAGCTGAAAAGTAACAGAAACATTTCAGCGGCTGTGAAAACCAAACAATGATTTTGGCAAAAACGACATGGAAGCATAAGGCCATCATGAAAAAGACACAAACCTTGCATAATCACCATCGTACAGGGCTGTTCCGAACTCAATGAATGTGCCATCCAGCGTATAAGTGACAGTGTTAAGGCCTTCACTGACAATTACATCCGTCCTTCCATCATGCCTTTCCACATCCACGATGTCTCCCTAAGACAATCCAAATCCAGTAACTTAAAGCAAGACATTAAATACCAAACAACAGTTTTAAAAAAACAACAATGAAGCTACTGTTAATACTGTCAACATTACGTATTTTAATACAAGGGAATTTGAACAGTTTACTTTTAACAGATGATGAGCCATGTAAAATGCTTCAAAACCTAAAAACATGGATCAGATTGCGAAATATTTTAAGCTTGAACTTATATTATTGATTTACATGTATGAGAAATTCAGTTTAAATAATTAACAGGCCAGCAAATAAACCTCTAGCAGACCCTCTACAATTTTCATTTTAGACAACTATGACTTGACAACACAATTAAATATCAAATTTGTTCAGATTATTCGATGCCATGTTTTCATTGGTTCGACTTTTACATAAAGCTTTTTAATTAAACTATTACCACAGCATTAAATGATTAGCTGAGTCGAGGTTCCGATTTGCTCACCTTGATTGGATCCATTTTCACTCGTTCAGGCGCATCAATGTTATACCACACACACAGATACTCTCGATTCTGAGCCACGACTACATCACTACCTGGCACCCACTGTAACGAAAGCAGATAAAATACAGTGAAATGCCATATGCTAATATTGCACAATACATACAAAGGTAACTAACTATATAAATTAAGATATCTTTTACAAGGTCATTTAACTCTTAATAAATGTAAATATCTGGAAGCAACAATAATCATGCGATTAATCAAAATACCTAGAGTCCTAGACAGGCATGATACTTTTTAATGTTTATCTTCGAAGGTCTGTTGCAGTATTTTACAGTATGTGATCACAGAAGATTGTTAAAGACAGTTGTCATTGTTTTTATTAAAAGTCGAACTTATATCTAAAATTTAAAAATCTAACCTGGACATATGAACAGTAATTCAGAATTGTGGTCCTGGTCTGAGTTTCAACATCATACAGATGAAGCTACATGGAACAGAAGAGCAGATGCAAAATTATGATTTTAAGGTTAAATACAATTTCAAAAAGCAATTTAATATAAAAAATATACCACAGATTCCAGCCAAGTAAAGTAATTAGAAATGCAATCTAATGTAATGCTATGAAGTGATAAAAAAATAGTAAAATGTGGTCCAATGTAAGGGCATGAAGCGAAAGAAAAATAAAGTACTGACCCGGAGTTTTGAATCTCTGAAGAGAAGTTTTCGTCCAGTTTCATTCAACTGCAAAAACAGTTAATTATCTTCAGCATATTTTCTAAATATTCTCACCTCATTAAAGATGAAATTGTGTCTTCTATTTCATAAAGAACCACCCTGCCTTAAACCAATTAATTAATTGGTGTTTTAAATGGCAGCATTCAACTATAGCACACTGGCTCAATCGATGTCATAGTCTGCAGGTATCCATAAAAAAACGAATCTTTGCACATGGGTATCCAGGTTCCAACACAATACAACACTTGAATTAGTTTATTTATAAGACTTCTAGTTGACAATAACAATAGTAACTCTTACCTCGAGCCAGCCAATCTTTGTGTCATGACTCACATTTCCAACTCTCAGAGCAGTCACCAGATCAACTACAGACAAAAGAAACAAAGATGTCAATGCCCATCATCATCATCAACTGGTTTCCCATATTATGGCATTTTAAATTACAAACAATCATAAACAAAATTACTTGTAGCAGGTGTTAATTGGTGTTTTAAATGCTAACAATAAATTGGTGTTCTGAATGGCTGTGATCGTTGGTGCTTTGACTTACCAATGGCTATTGTTTTAAGGTCCACCAAGTACGCAATCTTCTTATTGTCTGGCGCTCCCTTCTGTCTGCGCTCGTTAATTCGCACGCTATAAAGAGAAACAAATTTTTAATAATAAACAAAATTCAAATTTTTCCGTAATGTGTTTGTAAGTGGATCAATAAAAAGTACACTCACTTCAATTTACTTGATAACTAAGAGATAAAAAGGTGAAAAAGACTAGCTGAAGGAGGGATGAGTGCAAAAAGATGCAATAGATAAAATGATAAGTTGCATAAAAGTACCTGATGAGGTGTCTGCTGATGAATTCCGTTCTGACGGAGCCAAGCACTTCATTCTTTCCATACTCAATAAGGGTGAGCTCGCCAGCATTGAAAATTACACAAGCCTTCAAAAGAAATGCCCACACAACTCAATTCCTTGATAATAATTTTTTAAATAACTTTCAATATCAGATTCTGTAGTCTATGCAAGTTCTTCTCAGTATAAGCGCTGAAGCAGTTTATTCTAAAGTTTTAACCTCCAATAAGTTGATTGGCATATGTAAATAAATCCGCCTTATAAAAACAAATTTTAATAAGTCATACATTACTACTCAAGTTGAAAAAAATATAGTGTTCAACAGATTAGATTATCAATAATAAATAAGAGAAATTTATCTATTATCAATGACAGACAGTAAACTACTATCCCTGAATTACGTAATTTGTAAAATGTATGTCTGTCGGACAAGATAATTACTACAGCTAGCTTGTACATTACGTGCAAGTTGCAAAGTTCTTTAAACTTACATTTTCATGGTCAAAAATGTATTTCTCCTTCCCACCAGATCCACGCCATGGCACCTTGATGGAGTAAAGCAAAATATATGGCAAAAGCAAATTTGTTAAATTTATTCAAATATCAAAGTTGTCTAGGAGTGCAACCTTACAATGAATCACCCTTCAAATGCTGATCTATAACACATGCCTATAATTAATAAACTTTCATATCAACATATGCAATCGATTTTTAAAAGAAAATATAAACTGGCATAATTATGCAGTCCTGCAGAAATAAACCTAGGATTTCATGTAACCATGTACTGCCGTGGAGCACCTACTTCACTGAGACTCTTTTTTGCCAAGTCTGCCAGCATCAAAGTGTCTGATGTGTGAGCCACCACATACTGATCTCCACCCATGATCTTCACTTCGTCAATCTCGTAGGCATAGTACGACTTGAGGCTGATACGGGATCCAGTAGATAGATCCTTGATGTTCACTTGGCTTGGACCGACGTGTGATACCTCAAACTTGTTTTTGTAGAGCATTTTCTTGAGACAGCAGTCAAACAGTTCGACTCCTCCACACAGAGAGCCCTTACAGAAAGTAAGTAAAACTCAAATACAGCAGCAAGAATTAAAGCTATCACACTCATTTTAATTCACTGCTAAACAACAATGTCATTACTGAAATTGTAGGAAACGTGCCAACTAATCACATTTTGAAACCTTTAAAAGGTGCTAAAAAGTATTCAGATGCACAAAACCCCAACAAATTAATTATATGAACATTGAACAGTGCAATTCAAAATTTTCTTTTTTTCTGATTTTAGTCGCAGGAAATCTGAATTTGCAACAATAAATAAATCCTTTTGACTAATCTACATATTTTTGAAAGCATTTTGACCAACAGATGCTTTGATAAACAAACTGAAATGCAATATGCTTAAAAAGAATATACATGCTTCAAAATATCATACACTGATAAAACAGAAAGATAGATTCATAGTCGGCAACAAAAAAAAAGACAGGCACTGATTGAGAAAATTTTAAAAGCACAAAACATACAGCAACCAATTTGGATCCATCTCTTTTCCAGGCGAGTGCTGTGACAGTGTAGAGATTGGTGATCTCCTTAGCTTTTCCTTCATCCCAAAGTCCCTTGCGTGGACTCCAGTTAAAGACTCGTAGCCTACAAAACACAAAGTACTATCTCATAAAAAAGATTCAACAATTTTAACCAAAATCATTAACATCATAAAGCACTGAATTAAGTTTAAACTTTTACAAACAACCAAACTTCTACTAAGGCAACAGACAACACATAAAACATACGGCTCAATCCATCCTGCTGTGGGAAGTTTTTGACAGGCACAAATATAAATATATACTGATTAGTGTGGTCCATGTGACAATGGTAAAAATCATCTTTAGCAGAACTTTGCTCCACAAGTCTAAATCTGTTCTACCTCTTCTAAGTCAGATGTGTACCAAATTTGAAGCTGATTGGAGCACGTTTAGAGGTAGCTTAAATCCTTACAATTTCCTCATAATGATTGTTTATTGAAAGTTATTACATTGCTATCTAACACTCAGAAAAATCATTATTAGAACTGCTTACTTACATAATTTTGAACTGTTGGGTTACACTGGTGTTTAGAAATACCAATAAGTCATTATTAACTATACTCCATTGCGTTCTGATTTCATTGACTTCCTGCTCCTCTGATTCTGATGACGAGTTCCAAGCTCGTCATACTAGCCTGAAATCCCAGCCAAAGCGCGCAAAGTTCAATATCCTTACAGATCCAAATGTCACTGCTGCTCTGGACCGAGTCAATGTACCAGACCGAAGTGCCACATATATTCTTGGTGCAGTTGCACAAGCTCTTGGTCATAATGTCAATACGATGACTTTGTCAAGAAGTTCCATCCGACGATCACGTTGCAAGAACCGTGAAGAGGAGGGTGAAGTCATGACCAGGGCGGTCATTGGCAATGTGCCGCTGTTCCTGCACTGGGATGGTAAACTTCTGCCTGACATTACTGGCAAGAAAGAAACAGTCGACAGAATTGCAGTACTTGTCACAGGTGACGGGGAAGAGATTTTGCTGGGAGTTCCAAAAAGTGGTCGTGGAACTGGTAAAGAACAAGCCAAAGCCTGCCTGAGCACACTGGATGAGTGGGGTCTTCAGAATCGAGTTCATGGATTAGTGTTTGATACCACTGCCAGCAATACTGGTCTCAAGAACGGTGCCTGCACTTTTATTGAGAATGCGCTTGAACAAGTATTAGTGTGGGTGGCTTGCCACCATCATGTCATGGAACTTGCACTTGCTGCTGTTTTCGGATCGCTTTTTGGACCGACTGGAGGACCATGCGTTGCTATGTTCAAGAGGTTTCAGCAAAGCTGGCCCAGCATTGACAAGGCGATATTTGAAGTGACATATTCATTGCACACACTTCTGCTCTTCGAGAAGAAATGGTAAAATTCTGCAAGGCAGCGCTGGAAGGATCACATCAAAGAGCAGACTCCGAGAAATTCTTGAAACTCAGCTTGATTTCCTGGGTGGTGAAAATGGGTCAAGGGTCTCGTTTCTGGCGCCTGGAGCTTTCGATCACGCGCGTTGGATGGCAAAAGCCATCTATAGCCTTAAAATATTTCTTTTCCAACAGCAGTTCTCTCTAACTGCCAAAGAGAAGCGCAGTGTAAAGGAGATGGCACTGTGTGTGAGTCTCGTCTATGTTCAATTCTGGTATGAGGCTCCTCTGTCTATTAGAGCGCCCACTTAATGACATACTACTTCTTGAGGAGCTCAATAAATATCTAAATGTAACAGTGGCAAAGGCGGCCTCGACTGCACTTAGCAGGCATCTTTGGTACTTTTCCGAAATTTTGGTTGGCCTGTCATTGTTTGACGACAGAATAGGAACGGATGTGAAAACACTGATGGTGACAAACCTCCGCCTTCCACGATCCATCAGTTCCGTGAAACGCCTCGACCATCCACCAGAACCCCTCAGCTCTCTTGGCCTTGCATCTTGCTTCACAGAAAGAACTCCTGTCATCTTTGACGCTCCGCACTTTGATGGAAAAGATAAGGCCCAAGGCTTTCTGGCAAAGGATCCTAAGGAATGGCACTATGATACCTCGTACCAGGATGTCTGGACGGCAGCTTCGGTCATGACAGTTGTGAACGACTCTGCTGAGCGCGCCATTGTTTTGATGCAGCGGTACAATTCATCACTGACAAAGAATGAAGAACAGAAGCAGTTCCTTCTTCGGCTCGTGAAACGGCACAGGAAGATCTATCCATCTTCTTCCAAGGCCACGTTGGTGAAGATGACAGGATAGTCAAGGTCACTGAAGGTGCTATCTAAGAATAGCTGTATGTGTCCATAGAAACAATGGACATTCTGAAATCTTCATTTATTTTTATTTGCAACAATTACACGTTTTTATTCAACTCAAATTCAAGCTTACATTCTTCAACGCAGAACACTGATTTTATGCTCGAATGGTGAAAAAACATTGACCTTAAGCTACCTCTAAATATTTATCGATCGCTCTAAAATTTGGTAGATGTGATACTGACTTGCCATAGAACAAAACTGGGGTTGTGGAGCCCAACTCTGAGAAGGTTTTTGTTTTTGGACCACACTAATACTGATAAAGTAAAGAAAAATCTAATTGTTTGGAAATATATGCTGTGTCGCTTACTTATAAATATAACAGGTTTACTTAAAAAATTTAATATTTTTTACAATTATACAGCCAATTCATGGTTGTGCCAATGAACCGCAAATAATAATTTAAACAGCTTCAACGCTTAAAAATACAATACAAATACTACATTGGAGCCAGCAGTCACTTTTAAAATGTCTAGCTTTATAAATTATAGAAATGATTTGTATGATTGTCATTGTTTAGTATATATTAAACTGAACTCAGACAGGCAGAGACAATAGCAGAAACCAAAAGTAAAGTCAACCTGTCAAAACTGCCGATGACAACCGACTGTCCGCTTGGGGAGCAGACGGCACAAGTGAATTCATGTTCGTCCTCTTTGCTGAAGTCAAACTGCTGCATGATGCGACCATCACGACTGTACGCGAACACTCGCTTGTCACATCCAGCGGCAACGAATGAAGTCGAACCCCACGCAAGGGCATACGGGGGACATGGGTGAACGCACAGCTTACCCTGAGTCACAAAAGAATTAAAACAGATACAACATTAATTTTAAAATAGCAGAGCTTGAAGAGCAACAAGCTCAAGCAATGTCAAAGTTCAATAGTAAAAACATTACCAACCAGCAAGTAATGCTCAGTTCATTAGAAATGTCACCTGTAATGAACTAACAGACACACGCAGAAGCCAAACAAAGAATTCCAACCCACAGTCGAGAGCTGACACCATGCTCAGAGTTTATGATCCCCATGTATGTAATCAAGAATGAGCAACAATTCAGTTACTTAATTATCATTCATTAGACACTATTTAAAAAGACAATTGAAGTCAGTTGGTAGTTGGTTCATGTCCTTCTAGCACAACTAGGAAAACTCTGAGTTACTTCTTAACAACAATAACAACGTTCATTATTACTAGTACATAAGAAGCATTACTAACTATATAAGTAATATAATACTGTGGTACTTGCATTTGTGTCACCATTTCCATCGTTTTCAAAGAAGTACCTGACAATTGTACCATCTGCATGACCAGATAGAATGCCTTTTCCATTAGGACTACAACAACAATTAATGTAAAAATCTGAATAAAATGCACCCAGTGTTAATTAAAATAAGCAGTAGGATAATTATGTCAGTGAAACATCATCATGCAAGTATTTAAAATTAAAGCCATATCAATGTATCTTAAACATGTAAAAAATTCCTCAAAACAAATATCAAAATACCTCCAATATAACCTAGTAAGAATTCCTTAAATTTTTTAAATTCCAAAATGCAATCTAGTCTACCATACGTTATATAACTATGACCTATGCTATGTTGCAGAGTGCATCAAGCCACTTTCATAAGAGTCATCACTCAATAGAAATGGAAAAATCAAGGTTTGCCAATGCCCCAACTTCCATAAACCAGTTCTCAAATTGGTTGATTCAGGTCCCTGGTCCCATGTAGGACAGAATTACAGCTCATCTTTTCATGGAAATAAGAGGCTTAATTTGCAAAAAACACTCGAAATGAAGGGTATTCATATACTCTTAATACTATATTAAATTTTATGCAGACAACTGACAGTACAAAGTACCCAAAAAGCAATACTGAAAATGCAACATAAACAGTAATTTTTACAATACATTAGACTTCCAACAAAAATATAGAATTAAGGTCAGACAGTTAAATACTGTGTAAAAAAATCAAGTGAGCTCATAAAAATATGTAATTCCTATACATTTTTAATAGCTATATTTTTTACCTGACGGCGAGTGAGACAACATAGGAGGTGGCATCATAGATTGAAGACGATTTGTTAGACTTCACGTTTGCCATTCTTACCTTCAAATACAACAAAAAGACACAAAAATTAATGTACTTAATCAGCTACTTCAATGTAATGACAAATGGGCAGTTTATAACTACTACTGCTAATTATGTCACTGTTATAGTGGCTCACATGCCATCAACAACATAAGAAATTAACCATAATGGTAAATCCTACATGGTGATTACATGTACAATATTGAATAGAAACAAATTACAACTTACTTTCATTTCAATCTGCTGACCTGTTCTTAACACAGCACTAAAAAGCCATTTGCCTCATAAATATTTTCTGCTTTCATAATGCCCTATTTTTCTCACTATTAAAAACCATTTTAATAAGAAAATTGATGACAAAATAAACCAATGTTAGGCCTACTCCATGCATATACATACACACCACATGATTCAACCTTGCAATCTTGTAAACAATTTATCATGTTACAGTACAGGAGAAAGGATATCATGTTTCCTACCTTTCCCTCATCCGTTCCAAACACAATCTTGTCATCCGGAAGCCACGTAAGACATGTCACTGCGCTGGGAAGCACAAACTTATTGCGGATTGTCTTTTGTTCACCCCTAAAAAACCAAGTTGCATACGCTTGAGTTGTTAAGGTTTGTAACAACAACAAAATCTGAGGTGTGGTCACTGGTCAGGTGAGGAGCTGCTATTGATTCAAATATTTGCAAGAAAATGATAAATAAAATGCATTAACATACTTACCTACACATAAAACTCATGTGCATACATACCATATTATACTATTTTTTGGATTTATAAAGCGCCTCTCACAGTACAAACTAATCAAAGGCGCTCCTAATGCAAAGATCCTCCTGGAAAAAGAAAAGTTTTAAGGAAACGTGCAAGAACTTTAATAAAACTGAAGGCACATAATTTCCCAATAAACACAAACCAATCGGATCCAAGTTTGTAGACAAAGATGATGTTGTCTGTTTGTCCAACTGCCAACTTTGTGCCATCTGGTGAGAATGCCATTGCCTTCACCATGTAGCTTTTCTTTCCATACTACAATCATACCGGATCATTACATCAGAGTTACATCGCCATGATCCTAATAATGAACCTGATCAATCAAATCAAAATTAGTTTATTCTGAGAAATCAACCATAAACCAAAGTGGGAAGAACAAGTGCATGGTATAGAGTCAAATTAAGTTGGTCAACCATTAGTAAAGCTTTTGACTCGTAAAATGAACTACCTGGAAGGTATGAATTTCTCGCCTTTAGGCACCTATGCCACCAACAGACTAATCCCAATAGAACTACCATATCACAGGACTTAGCAGATCTTCCCACATTGTGATGGCACCAAAATCAGCATTACTTTACAGACCAAGTTCGCTGCTGATAAACTGCACCATCAATTGAAAATTAAATACACATTAACAAATTATAATGAGAAGACAAGGCAGAAATAGTCAACAATCTCAACATATAATTATTACGGTACAGATGACAGGAAGATATTCTTAAGGCTTTTCAAAGCTCATAGAAATAGCATCCACCAGCTTTGATATGAAGGTGTTTTAATACGAAGGTGCTTCGAAACGAAGATATCGCTTGCAGTTAGAATGCAATGCAAAACTCAACATCAATAAGAACAGTCTGGCTGAATATAAATAATTAAAAGGACATTGCTGAAGCAATACCTTTGCATCGGCTGGTTTTGTAGAGAATTTGTCTCTTTTTTCACCTTGCTCATCATAGAGTAGAATAACCCTGTCGTAAGTGCAGACGGCAAGTTTTTCATTGTTCGGTGAGTATGCCAAACAGCAGATCTTGGCTGCCCCTTTCTACACAAAATCAATCCAATCCACTCGGTTAAACCCAAAACAATAATACAGGTATAAATGGTGATCTTTTGAAAAGCTTGAAAAAGCCACCATTCAATCTATTACTCCATTTGCTCACGCTAGAAATAATAAACTACTTACAAAACCTTAAAACTCCATTTCTGCATCTGAACATCGCACAGTATGATTAAACCGTTCAATTAAAAATTTCAAGGAATTTTGACTTTTATTTACAACGACTTCCTAGAGCTGTTAACTTCCATGGATATAAGAACATTGCTACTGTTATATATTCTTTTCCCGTTCGACAAAAAGTTATTGATGGGGCGCGTTGGTGTAGTGGGAATACGGTCTATAACATGGTAAGACCCAGACTTTGGGTAAGACCTAACCTTTCAAGACTTTTTAAATAATTGTTACAGCCAACAACATTCTCTAAACTGGACGATGACAAGTACATACTGTACCTGAGGAGCAAGAAGAGTTTTCAAGTATTTTAATTGCATTATTTTCTAATATCGTGTAAAATCGCCACTATCCAAGCGTCCCTCGCTACGAAAATGAAGGAATGTGGAGATGAACATCGGTAAAAGACTATGAATATTTAAAGATATGTGTTATCGTAGCGCTATGGTTACTGTCAATAAACATTGAATTCATTTGGCGCGGACCGTCAGGAAACTTCAGATGCTTGCTAAACAACCTTAATTAATCTCAGAGTAATTATTGCCAAAATTTTGTCCTGACAATTCATTTGTGCACAAGTGGAAACCACACGTAAATTCACAAGATGTCTATCTTCAGAGTTCAGACACAGCGCAGTGGTTTATACAGCGCGCACTCTCCGACATCTGTAGCCTCAGTCAAGGACTCAAGGTGCGTTTGTGCGGTTAGCGTGCATGCAAATTTGGATGTAGGCCTAATAGAAACTCCACTAGTACGGTACTTGAGATTCAGCATAGCGTGACGCACTAATGAAATTGGCTGTTAATTTTCGATTGAAGTTAGCCGACGTAGGCCTAGTACAAGGTAACGGTTGACTGGATTTTAGATGGCGGAAGGCAAATGGGTATGTCAAAGAGTACGAGTAATTAATGCATAGACCTATCACGCTGGCGTAGAGAGCGAGATAACGAGTTCGAGCCCCGTAGGGCGGACATGCTTTGTAGGCTGCTATTAGAGCCGATTGAAGCTGGGCAGCATGGCGCGAGACAGACTCAGACAGAGAGTGGCGTTGGACTCTTACGGGCATTGAGCCCAAGGCTATTGATGATGATGATGATGATGATGATGATGATGATGTTGTTGATGATGATGATGATGTTGTTGATGATGATGTTGTTGTTGATGATGATGATGATGATGATGATGATGATGATGATGATGATGATGATGATGATGATGATGATGATAATAATATTAGAGCCGCGTATTGCAGAATGTCTACATTCAGTTAGTACCCGGTAGCCTAGTTAAGTTTGATGTTTAATAATTATGATCACTGCATAACTTGTACATGTAAAGCGCAGTGCGTTTGCAGGCGCTCAATTAAAGAAAAAAATTATTATATTATTAAAAATATTATTAATTATTATAAAAGACAGTCTGCCCAATTCTCTGCCATGTGCCATCAGATTGCATGTGACTGCACTTTCAAATTCATTTAACATAACATTGGAGGTCTGTTAAAGAACAGTAACTATTTACCTTGTTGTATTACTGTATAGACACTGTCAAAGTTCTGTTAAAATCCTGAACTTTTCCATTAAATGCATGGTTGAGCATTGGCATGGTGAGCGACTCAGAGCGAGAGGTAATGAGTTCGAGCCCCGTTGGGCAGACATGATTTGCAGGCTGCTATTAGCGCCGTGTACTGAAGGCCGTCTGTTCTGTTAGTAGTTAAGTTAGATGTTAATTAGGATTACTGCATAACTTGTACATGTACAGCACTGTGTGTTTGCAAGAGTTTCGTTAACAAAAAAATATTATTTATTAATTATTACTTCTGTTAGTTCTGTATTGCTACTTCAGGCACTCGATAGCAAATCGCTGTAAATCTTTCATCCTCCCTCATTATTCTGCTGTCATGGAATATGGTTTCAGTGTCTTGTTCAAGATGCTGCATATTAAATCACTCATTCTATTTTGTATTCCAAAAACTGTGAATTGCATTGAATTGATTATGTTTTGTTATCACATTAATTTTGTTGTCTACATTTACTGTTTAAAAAAAACAGAACTGTATATGGTTGACTTGGGAGCAATAAAAAAATAACATAAAATAAAAAGACTGTACGCCTGCTACAGTTCGTCGAAGTTCTGGTCTTCATTGTATCATGTCAAGGTTTCAGCAAAGAATGTTCATTACAACTGATGCAAGAAAGACCATACATTGCATGACATTATGGCAACTATAATGTGCTGTCTATGTATTCATAACAAGTTAGCAAATTTTAATCACTATTTAAGTGAAATTAAAAGTATTGATAAAATTAATGTACCGGCATTCTAGTATCAGCATTTATATAAAAACACAGATTATCAAAAGGATATTTTAATAAACATTTCATCAAACAAGTCATATTTTCATTGAAGTTGCATGTTGCATCACAATAAAGTTATTCTTTTTCATCGGTTAATCCCGAAAATCCTAAAAAACATATATGTACACCGTGAGTCAAAAAAAAGTAAGCCAAATTGTTTTTCATATATCTCTAATGCCTGATAACATATCACGCAAAAATTTTCCATATATTTAGAGAATTGGACGAAGAATATGATTCCAAAATGTCATGAGATAAAGTTGAACGGATAAAAAGATATGAATCTTTAAACTTCATATGCCGAAATTGCCGTTTACAAGCAATTTTTTGTCAGATTCAATAAAAAAAGTAAGCTAAACTGTTTTTATTATATCTCCAATGCCTGATAATTAATCATACTAAACGTTTCCAGATATTTAGAGAATTGAACCTAGAATAGGATTCCAAAATATCATGTAGGGTAAAGACCCCAAGGGTGAGCAGCCTCCAAATGTGAGCATCCCCCTATATCTCACAAAATCATCATATTCGGTGGCGTCACACTGCGAATATCAATGGTAGTAACCATAAGCACACCAGAAAACGTTTAAATATACTTGTGGACACTCTTTTCGCAAGATGTAAATTATTTGAAACAAAATGATGCAAATGATCTTATTTTTCATTTTTCGTAAATAATCGATAACTTAGTCGTGTATTTGGCCATGGTATAGCTACTGGTATTGTTCGAATCTGTTTAATGTCCACTTTAACAGTGAGCGATAATAAGAGATTTTTCTAGTGCCGTTTATTTACAATAATTTTTTTCTCATACTGACTGCCTGTACCATAATGTGAGCACCAAAGGAGTTCCGCATTGTGAGCATATGGTGCTCACAATATGGCCATCAATTTTACTACACTAGAAGCACTAAAACAGTACCGCAATGTGAGCATCGTGCTCACATTAAGGACATTATTTTTTTACTATATTAGAAGTGACAGGAGGTTTAAACTGAGAAATTGCATGGCAGGGCATGGCAAGGTATGCCATAGCAAAGAATGGTATGGCATGGCACGGCATGTTATGGCATGGCATGTTATGGCATGGCATGGCATGGCGAGGCATGGCATGGCAAGGCATGGCTAGGCTTGGCAAGGCATGGCATGGCAAGGTATGGTATGGCATGGCATGGTAAGGCATGGCATGGCATGGCATGGCAAGGCATGGCATGAAATGGCAAGCATGGTATGGCAGGGTCATGCCATGCCTTGCCTTGCCATGGCATGGCATGGCGAGGCATGGCGAAGCATGGCATGGCGAGGCATGGCGAGGCATGGCGAGGCATGGCATGGCATGGCAAGGCATGGCTAGGCTTGGCAAGGCATGGCATGGCAAGGTATGGTGTGGCATGGCATGGTAAGGCATGGCATGGCATGGCAAGGCATGGCATGGAATGGCAAGCATGGTATGGCAGGGTCATGCCATGCCTTGCCCTGCCTTGCCATGATATGGCATGGCGTGGCACTGCCCTGCCATGCCATTACATGCCATGCCTTGCCTTGCCTCGCCATGCAAGCCATGCCATGCCTTGCCATACCTTGCCATGCCATGCCTTGCCAAGCCTTGCCATGCCTTGCCATCCCATGCCATGCCATGCCTTGCCATTCCATGCCTTGCCATGCCATACCTTGCCATGCCTTGCCATGCCATGCCTTGCCATGTTTGCCATGCCATACCATGCCATGCCATGCCTTGCCATGCCATGCCATGCCATATGATGTTCTCAGTCCTTTGATTGCATAAAATAAGTGCGAAATGTGAAAATAACTTTTTTTAGCCTTGTCCACAATAATATGGACATTACTGTAATTATAATGCAAGATAGTGCAATATTTGTGTGTGCTCACATTAAGTTATGGCACCCTAATGTGAGCACTTTTTTCAAAATTTTATTTTTATTATAAAAAATATAATGTCAATTATTTTAATTTATAATGGTTATATGTTGTACAGACATATATTGTACCTACCTATTGCAACTATCAGAAGTCTGCTATATTCTATCAGTTTCCTACAGTTTCAAAATTTCGTTAAGGTGCTCACCTTTGGGGTCTTTACCCTAATAAATTTGAACGGATATAAAGATATGAATATTTAAACTTCATCTCCGGAAATTTCAGTTTTCAGCAAATCTGTTTTGGTGTTCGCTGCAGTTTTGATGCCTGATAGTTCCCAATTTTGGTCTTCAGTGATCCTGGAGTAAAATTTTACGAAATATAAAGTGTGGAGCGTGCATAATGAAAGACCGAGTCTACCAGACAACAATCCATGATATAAACGATCTGAAGCAAAGTGTGGGATGGTCTGGACCAGAGGATAATCGACGATGCTGTTGCATAATGGCGCCTGCGCCTCAAGGCTTGCGTGCAAGCTGAAGGATGACATTTTGAGCATCTTATTTAATTAAATAATCAAATCATACTGTTGGGGTCCTATTGCTAGTTCAATTATCTACATATCTGGAAAATTTTAGAATGATTGATCATCAAGCATTAGAGATATGAGAAAAAGTTTGACTTACATTTTACTGAATCTGACAGAAAATTGCTTGTAAACGGCAATTTCGGCATATGAAGTTTAAAGATTCATATCTTTTTATCCGTTCAACTTTATCTCATGAAATTTTGGAATCATATTCTTCGTCCAATTCTCTAAATATTTGGAAAATTTTAGCGTGATATGTTATCAGGCATTAGAGATATATGAAAAACAATTTGGCTTACTTTTTTTTGACTCACGGTGAATATACATGTATCATTGCCGGATCAGCCAGTGAGGGCCTCACAATCAGCAAAACCCTAAATAATGCATATTAATAATTATTATATTTATGAATGTTAAAATTTAATTTAAAAATTACATCACAGTTTGGTTTCCAATGTGTATTATAATTATAATCTATGATCAAGCCAAGCAAAGGTTTTTATTATTAATCAGTAAATGCATTCATTGAAAATAATTTGAATTTTTCACTTTAAATCTCTTTGTAGTAACAGTAATTAATTAAAAGGCACTACATCTACATCTGTTCAAGTTTCATGAGACCAACTGGTATAATATTTCAGCAAGGGTCCTAATCTTTATATAGCTTTGGGCATCACCAAGTCTAATTCGACACTGCCATACACACACAGTCACACATGTATGCATATATTATATATATTCATATAGGTCTACAATACATATATATATATATATGCATATGTACACACATATAATATACATAATATACATACGGTTAATAATATCCATGTAGAATTTTTATAATATATATTATATATATTACAAATATATACATATACAATTATATATATAGGCTATCCTGTACTTGATGTCTGAGTACATTATTTAGGAACTGCTGGGTTTAAGTCTTCGACTGTCATCACTTCTGATCTGAAATGACAAAAAGACATGATGCATTAAAATGCTGCAACAACTTTTAATTAAATTTATCAAACATTCTGTCTAAAACATTCTGTGATTTACAAAGCATCTCATGCATGGTTATCATCTGAAAATTTCAGAACATAATTTCAGAAGAAGACAAATACATGTTCCCTGCAAATCAGAAAATTGCTATCTGTGGCACATGTTGTCATCATGATTGCTTAAGACGCCTGTTTCCTCACAACTACACACTGTTACTGTTACGTCTTCATGTTTAACACACTGAACACAGTATGCAGTTTAATATTTTATTAGATTGCGATTAAAACTGTGATTCCTGTTATCGTTCCACGGCCTGATAACCAATCACCTGTGGACTGACACTGGACAGAGAACCACAGATTAAGTAGCACTGTTCTGTTACACTGCAATTCATAAAAGTATTTTGAGAAATGCAACATTTTTTAATTATAACTAGAGGAACAGTATATGTAAGTTTAGACACAGACTGATAAAAAAGAAGTAAAAAATGCTAGATGTAACTCATGTGAGCATCTTTGCTATGATGCATCATCATTATACTTATCTATGTATATCTACAGACAATTGAATATGGTAAATGATAGTACGGGTAGTTGAGGCCACATCTGGGGAATTATACCTGGATTGGAATCCGAGATCTTAAAAAGTGGATCTTTTGTTGACATCAGTGTCTGCAACAGTTTCATATCTTCATTCTCCGCAGGCAACTCATTCCTCTGCAACAATGGTACATACTCTATGGATTAGCGTCAAGCAAATATCCCAAATACGACTCGGATATAACAGTAAAAAATTCAATGCAGCTCCCCTGCCCTGAACATTGCACAGCAGAAAAATGTTTACAGTAAAAAAAAATTCTTTTGCCTAATTTTTTGCAGTGACTCCACTGTATGCATCCAGGTAAATTTTAGCATTTACTTCCAGACAATACTACATAAGCCACACTAGTGAGTAATACAGTTATTAGACATAATAAATATTGAGTTTCTACTTGAAGTGATGCTTCATAAATGTCAACTTACAGTTACAATTACAAATATTACCAGACCTTTGACCAAAGCTCACATCATCTGGACAAATAGAAATAACAGGTGGATAAGCTCCACTGCAGAACCGACTGATTACCCTAAAAAGACAATCTAATTACAATGGGCTGGTCTCAAAACCAATGTTTTTATGCAACTCTCAGCCTTTACGAAGTGGGGTGCAGTGGTGTAATGGTAATGCTCAGTGCCTTGGAGCCGGAAGGTTCCAGGTTCAAATCCACCCTCAAGTCACCACGTAGGGACCTTGAGCAAGTCTTTCACTTGCAATTGCTCGTGCGCTTCAGCGTGAGCCTCCGATGCAGCGTCTGAGCTGTAGTTGAGAGCGCCTCTGAACAGATAGCTTGAAGGGGCGCTATATAGAAATGGAGAAATAAATAAATAAATTATGGGAATACCAATATTTGCAATCAGCTACACACATGGGCGGAGTTTATCAGGGGCTAGGGGGAGCTAAGCCCCCCCAGAAGGCCCAGATTCAGCTTTTTTACCATGAAAATGGTATCTTTTTCCGGGTTTAGCCCCTCCAAGAAGGCATTAGCCCTCCCAAGAACGGAAACCAAACTCTGCCCATGGCTACACATTATGATACTACTTGCAAAGGAGTTCAAGTTCCGTTTACCCATGCAATTACCCAGTCATGCAGAGGGAGAGGATAGGAAGGAAATAAAAGAAATCAGACAGGATATTTTCCTGAAAGGAAACAGTGACCATAATATACATGCTCTGTGTATGATATGCTAGTTATTTAAATACTATTAGGTAAAGGAGATTCATTGACCACCATCATCTAAAGTGTCTCACAATAGAAGCAGCAACCTGGAGGCATAGGCGCATGAGTCCGGTTCCTGGGAATTTCTTAACTGGAGCAACAGGTGGCGAGATGTTCTCCTTATCCTTATCTTTATCTTTATCCTTGTCTTTATCCTTATCTTTATCCTTGTCTTTTGCACTTTTCGTTGGAATTGTGACGGTCGTCTCTTCAGTTGGCTTTGAAATCGGAAATTGGGAAAGCGTCGTTTGATATTGGAGTGCCTTGAGGAAAGCACTGATACCCTTTCCGCCGATCTTATTATCTACAAGTAACAACGTTTTTACTTATATTTAACTGAAAAGTAATGAAAGAATTTATACCCTTTCCGCCGATCTTATTATCACAAATAACAACGTTATTACTAACATTTAACTGAAATGTAATGAAAGAATTTATACCCTTTTCACTGATCTTATTATCACAAATAACAATGCTATTACTAACATTTAACTGAAAAGTAATGAAAGAATTTATACCCTTTTAACTGATCTTATTATCACAAATAACAATGTTATTACTAACATTTAATTTAAATGTAATGAAATAATTGATACCCTTTTCACTGATCTTATTATCACAAATAACAATGCTATTACTAACATTTAACTGAAAAGTAATGAAAGAATTTATACCCTTTTAACTGATCTTATTATCACAAATAACAATGTTATTACTAACATTTAATTTAAATGTAATGAAATAATTGATACCCTTTTCACTGATCTTATTATCACAAATAGCAATGTTATTACTAACATTTAATTTAAATGTAATGAAATAATTTATACCCTTTTCACTGATCTTATTATCACAAATAACAACATTATTACTAACATTTAATTTAAATGTAATGAAATAATTGATACCCTTTTCACTGATCTTATTATCACAAATAACAATGTTATTACTAACATTTAACTGAAATGTAATGAAATAATTTATACCCTTTTCACTGATCTTATTATCACAAATAACAACATTATTACTAACATTTAATTTAAATGTAATGAAATAATTGATACCCTTTTCACTGATCTTATTATCACAAGTAACAACGTTATTACTAACATTTAACTGAAATGCAATGAAAGTTTCACAAGCCATTCAAAACAAAAACAATGGAGACTGCAAAGAAACAGAAAACTTGCAATACAGAAGAACAAGTATAGTTTCAGTGTCCTGGCTCAGGACGCTGCGTATTATATTGGATAGGTCAAAGGTTAAAGTGCCAGAGGACAGCACTTTTAGTAGTTACTTACTGGAAAGGTTGAGGCTGATAAGAGTGAAGTTTCCCTGCAGCAGAAGGACACCATTTCCAATATGCTCCACGTGTTCCAGAAGAGGACTCTGGTTTTGAACAGCCTCCGAAGGCTACGACCAATCAACAAATACACACTGTGTCTGAACAAGCATTTAATCTAACATACGTCTCGTGATTATAATTATTCCACAACCATTCCTACTGGTAAAACTTTGGGATAGGTCTAGATAAGAAATTCGACCACATAATCTGCATAATTCTACATTCTAGAAAAGACTCATGTATAATTTGTATAAAGAATACTTTAGTTGGAAAACAATTCTGTGAAGTTGAACATTTTTGTGCCGTACAGACATTTACGGAAAAAGAGCGCCATAATTATCAACACACACAACTTTTACTTTGCCGGAATACTAAAAAATCCACAAATACTCACACATGATTTCCTACATCTATATTGTAAACTGCCAGAATTTCTCAGCCCTACAAAATCTGTGTCATGCCAACCAGCTTATTTACTGGCACTTTGTCAAATCCTTGAGAGCAGTGTTTGGTGAGGTGAGCCAGTTTCTATAGTCAGTTGAAAATTCGGATGGGCAAACAAATCGAGTCAGTGAGATGCTACTACTAGAAGTGTGGCAGAAATTAGTGGTAAGAGATGGGAATATAGGATAAGAGTTTAATTTGTTTGGGTTAGAACTTTGAGCATAATGTTAAAATTAAAAAGCCAAGAGCAGATTCTCTGCATACTGAAAGAGTAAACTGCTGTACGCCCTTTTAAAGCTTTATGTCCTGGTAAAAACTTATCAACAGAAAACTTAACCAATGAAGCAAAGTAATATTTTCAAAGACAATGTACCCGAGATGTGGTTAAAAATTCTGATTATCAAACGATAACACAACGGCCAACATAACCCAAAGAACCAATAACAAGCAAATAATACATAAAACAAGGTGTAAAAATGCCACAATAAAATTCAAAATCAAAGCAAAGGAGCTGAACAAAATATCGAAATACAAACAGGCAGCATTTGGGATCTTTTCCAAACAACCGAAACTTACCTTATTATCAGCATTATTTGGATTCTGATTGGAAGAAAAGGCAGAAACAGCGGCAGTTCTTTAAACTTGGACATTCAAAGCATCATAAACAGTAGCCACTCATTAATATGTCCACACAATCATCATCTTCTATTCCAAAAGCTGCATTATTATTATCACAAACAGTTTTACGTGGAACATCGCAAAAGTTCGCTGAGGCGTAGTGAGTCAGTCACTAGGTGAAAAGCAGTTGAAAGCAATGAGAAATAGCGAGTTTCAAGCATTACTTGAAAGAAAGAGCGCAAGCTATGGACAAACACAAGAGAACAGGCAATGTCTGCACCAAATCTTTGGTAAAAGCAGCAGACCTTATGTGATGCATCAAGTATGCTGTCAGCTACACGTATGTATACTATGTACACGTGTTCCTTCAGCCAGTGCATAAACCCATACTGCATCTCAAGACTTGTCAATTGCAGTTTACATACCAGGCAAAGCAATCACCAAATTATATTGACTACTAGTTTACTTATTGCCAGTCAATGCAAAACCCAATCCTTTCAAGTCATTAATCTTCATGATCATGACCAACAACTCTGTAAACTGCCTGGGTTACCCCCACACCATCCACCACCACTACCAGAAAATTCTGGTAGTATAGGCAGTAATAGTGGTAATAGTTGCAGTTGAATCCAGGTACTAACCAGTATTTAACTGCATCATTTGGTTGCACTGTTGTCAACATGCACTTTATAGCTTTGTACTACAGCATAAAATAATAAAAAATTATAAACTTTAAATTATAGTAAAAGGCAGCACACATTACCTCTGGTTCAGCTGGCACTATTGTCGGTCTCTTCTGCTTATTAGACGTCTTCTTGCTGCTGGACTTTGATGCTTCTGCAACATTTGGTGCTGTGAACAAATTTAAACAATTTCTGAAGTTCTCACGATCGTATCTTCTTTGTATCTTTATGGCAGAGAAAACTATAATGCCAAGCGCTTAACATCTAATTCCACCTATGTCGTAGATGCAAACATAGTTCACATAGTGAGTCGAATTCATGTTTGCTCAGTCGCTTAAAGATTTATTGAGAAATAGTCGTAGCAGAAGAAACTGAAGAATTTTAACAGAATGAAAAAAGTCTACGAGTTTCACATCATTTGAATATTGTAACTCGTCAGATGCGTTCCCCACTTGACAACGCCAGACCAACAGAGATGTCAAAGTTGTAGAAAGTCAAGCGAAATGCCTCTGCTGAACAAGCAGTCAATGTTGCTTAAAAATTTATAAATAAACTTATTGACAGAGTCAATAGCACAAAACATTTATTAATAATGTTGGTAAATTAAAATACTGCTTGCATCAGAAAATAAAATACTCGTTTAGAATGAAGTCAAGTTACCTGACATAAGGCTTATCACATTAGCTGACAGCAGGCAAAGAAAACAGACAAAATACTTCATAAGACAGAGTAGAGCAAATGCCAAGCCTTGTTAAGTGATTTGAGTCATCGATATCAAATCACTTCAAGCGATCAATCAATGAAAACTTACATGCAAATACCAGCAGGAAATTATACACAGGAATATTTTGTAAAGCATTTATCTATGCATCAAGAACAGACTATAAAATGGATGAAAGAGCAATTCTATTATGTCTGTCTAACATTCTAACCTAGCTCAGTCCGCTACGGTGCAAGCTTCATCTCAACTCACTTAATCATCAGAATAATTATTATGTAATGAGGAGTTTTGAAGCACACCAAAAGATCTGCTTAAAATACATTGATTCACATTTAAGTAGATTTTCCAATACCAGTAAATACTGTGAAGTGTGCTCGTTTGTCACATGCAATAATGGGCAATAACTGTATAATTATCGAGATTCATGTGATTAACATCCTTTAAGTCGGCAAATGATAACACACGAGCCCATTTTCATCGAATATAAAGCCAATGCTCTCTATCAGAAGAAAAATTTCATAGAATATAGAGCCAATGCCTTTTATCACAACAAAAGTTTTTTCTTTACAATGAAATACATCTCAATCTATTTAAATCAAATGCCTGTACCTGGCATGCAAGAACTATAAAATTTCCTCTAAAAAGCAAATTATCGCTACTGGCAAGAAGCCTTGAATATGCGACTGGCTGAAACTAAGCACCACTTCAATACCTCCTCCAGAACAGCTGTTCTTTCGAGTCAACAAATCTTTAAAATATAAAATCAAAATTAAGTAAGAAATTTATAATACACTGCACAATTCTCTTTTTATATCAGCATCATGAAACAATGGGCATACTACAAAAGATGACTCATGGAAAATATTTTTACACAAGCATCGGTTCAGGCTATGTTCTAAAAACATTCAAATTCATAGATCTATAGAACAGTACAATCCCTATCCCGACACTATGAGAACTGTAAACAACATCACGCTGAACCATAATTATTATTATACAAAGCTATTAACAAAGCTACATGTATAATTGCATATCAAGAACATCAAAGCCCAAATAATATGACACTACCGGATATATTCAACATAACACGATATGACATAATGCGATATCCTTAGACCTTAGACCTTAGTCCTTCCACGCATTTGTAGTGCATCGGGCGACACAGGTCCTCCACGTCACTCTGTCCTCTGCAGCTGTCTAATGCGATATATGACGTGAAATAAAAAACATAATAATATAAGAAATTTAATGCTGGTCATACACAAGGCATCAACTGGTGGCACACGGAGATGGTAGCATGGTAACACGCAGCACACGCTGGTACGAAGATCACAAGGGTATGGATTTAATGCCTGTTAGTCCTATAAGGTTGACTCAGCCTTCCACTCCCTAGGGGTAAATCAAAATCAAAGTGAACAGGGCAGATGGACACCTTGCAGGCTGCCATACTGTCAAATTACACTCCTGTAAAACCTGTCATCATCTGTTATTACAATATCATGTAATCCCTTCTCAGTTTGAATTAAAATGAAGATTATTATTATTATAATTATCATGATCAGGTTAATACCCAGAAAGTCACTATAATGATTTAGACAGAGAGAGAGACAGCCTATGAGATCAGCCAAGAAAAAGGTTAGTATTACTAAGCAGAAACCAAAATGACATTTGAACTAAGTGGACAAGTGGACCAACCAAAACAGCTGATTCGCCAGCAGCACTTCTATTTCTTGGTGCAGCCAGAGAAAAAGGTAAAGCAAACAAACTAATTGAATAGTAATATAAAAGTCTGTGGAATACGGATTGATTTTTTAAAGCAATGATTTGCATATGATTTTCAACCATACTATGGTATGGTTGGGCAATGTGTTGGTCTAATAAGCCAAAGTTGAAACAGATACTTTTTGATTGAGAAGCCAGTGCATTATACTGATTAATACACGTCATAATAAATACAATAGTATTATAATCAGGTGAATGGGTCTTTAGTATCTAAGTTTCTGGGTTATCAATTAGTAACACAATGGTTATGAGAATAGCTTTCAAGAACATTGATAGAAATGGAAACACATGAATACTGAACATTTGAAGTAGTACACTAATTTTGAGTTGTACACTAATCATGAAAAACAACTGAGGAGAACAACAATACATAACAGATTTTTCAGACAATAACAAAGTTGCTTCAAGCAGGGTTTTTCAGGCAATCAGCTTTCAACAAATCAAACACAGAACTACGAAACTATTCATCTAAACAACAAATTAAACACTGGTTCACATGAACAACTCTGACAAAAAAACCTACAATCCCTATCAATTACAATTCGATTAAGGGTTCATCAGAGGTACATAAGAGCAGTAGGTCTAAGGGGTATATAAAAAAGACAAAGACAGAGATGCAAAGAAGTATGGGAAATATATGAATGCTGGTGTGGGTTTCCAGAAACATAAACTGAGGTTTGTGAATGCAAGACAGCAAGATATGTTAACGTATGAAAAGATAAATATAATATAGTACTGTAACATTGTGTGATATACATGTATATGCAAAGCACAGGAAAAAAATTAACAAGTACTTGGTTTCAAGTAATCAGTCAATTCATATTTGCCTGATTCAAGTACAATTTCCAAATGCATTCTAATGAGGACTGAAAGGTTGAGTCCAAAACTATATAAAAGACCTTTCTTGATGGTTTACATGGCCTACAACAAGAAATCCTCATTTTCACCTTATGCATTGGCAGTTGAACTGCTGACTGCAAAGAAAATGGTCGACGCTTCGTAAGCAAAAGAAATCATGATGGGGGAAAGAGATGAACTCGAAAAGTGGGCTCAAAATAAGACAGAAAATCACCAGAATTTCCAATGTTAATTAGCAAAATTTTAGCAGGTACAGACAAAAAGAAAAGTTAATTCAATCAATTTATGCAATCAATTGATGCAATCAATGGAACCTGCAAGAGACAGACAGACAACAAGCAGCTTCAAGCAGTTCTCAAGCAGACTTTGACAACATCAATGCTTGCGAACTGTTACGAAAAAACACACGGCAGAACAGTTCGATTCTTTTCCAGCCTACCTAGTTTCCAGGAACTGCCCGCTAAAACACACCGAGACTAGATTACGTCACAGGAAAATATATACGGTAATACATGATAAAAGGTCGGTAAATCTGGAGACACAATTAAACACAGTAAAATGACTTGCTGACAATATCTATGCAACTTTCAAGTGATCAAAAATGCAGCAAGAAATTTAGTGGATGCGTGCGTTTGTGTGTGTGTGTGTGTGTGTGTGTGTGCGTGTGCGTGCATGTAATTTCATTTACGACAATATAATAACAAGTGAAAATATTTATCTGTCAAAATTTACATAAAACAAACATTCTCTCAAGAACTCATCAGCGCTAATTAAACTAACAGCAGTTACTGAAATGCATTTGAAAATATCTGAACCAGAAATTAAAGCGCTCTCAAAGAAACTTTTAACAGAAACAATATTTGTGCAAAACAGTATTAAATAGAGATAATTTAAGGAAATAAGGCAATCACCTTTCTTTGTTATCTTTTCCGTTTCTTTAGTCTTTCCTCCCTTCGCCTTTTCATGCTTACCATCGTCATCTTTTCCACCCTTTACATCGCTCTAGAAAACAAACACTGTTTTTAAACATAGCAAACGATGAGGTAGGATTTCATATACAGCACAGCCTATAAATTGCTGACGTGAAACACTCTGAGTTAAAATTGGTTTTAATTTCTTTCTTTTCGACTATCTTTGTTAATTTTTCTTGGGAATTTTTTACTTGGTGACCCTTCCCTAGCGGGATGTCCATCCCTTTAGGGCCCCCCCCCTTTGTAGCCATTACATGCATATTTTCTACTTTTGCTGTCATCTTGTGTTTTTTTAGTTGCAATAAAGTGAATTGATTGATTGATTGATTGATTGATTGATTGATTGATTGATTGAGTGCACCTTGGAATAGTTTTATAATTGACAATCATTAGTACCAACCTTCTTCCCACTCTTTCCAGCTTTCCCTTTGGATGCGCCAGCTTGTGACGACACTTGGCTTCGAACACTTCCCGGTCGATCATGCCCATCCCCTTTCTTGCCGCTAGGAGCAGGCTGCAAAGTCAGGAAGCAAATGGAAATGCATTACACAATTTGTACCAAAAACAAATTTGAAAAGGCTACAAATAATTCTCATAATTATTGCAAAAATAATTTTACACAATTGCAACATACTAGATCAAACAGAGTCCTGAATTCGAATTCTAAAATATCTATTAATTACCAAAGAAGAATTCAGGCTGCCTTACCGTCACAATTTTTCTGTCAGTATTAGATGAAAGTAACTTCCTTCTCTCAACAATTTCCTCGTGTGTTAGTGGAAACATCGATATGACCTTGGATAAAAACAACATCAGAAAAAAACTTAAAATGAAAAAAAAATCCAAAGGAGCAAATGAACAAAATCAAAAGCACAGATATGCCTTGAACATAAACCTTTGGCACAAACAAACAATTTCTTTACTGTAATAAAAGTACTCTTGAACAATAAGACACATAAAACCTGTATGGAATCAGTTGACTTGAGTGGCGATACGAAAAACAAGCATAGCAATTTCCAAAATAAGAAAATTAAAAATATAAGTTTTTATTTCTATGATGTAAGTCACAACTAGCAATGAAATCAATAGTGTTAAAGTTTTCTTGATGATTGACCTATGTAATAATGTAACATATCTCATTAGCCTCAACAGAAATAAATATGTACAAGAAAAGCGTCCAGCAATCATAGCCATCAAATACCTCAGCAAGTTTTGCCGCACCGGCATCTCCAATGCGATTTCCACCAAGACCCAACACCAGAAGCGTCCGATTTGTTCTCAGTCCCTGAAAATTGAAAAGGTAGAGAAATCATAACTGGAAAGAAGAAAGAAGCTACAGCTCTTCTTATCACGAGACTATGCTGCTTCTTTAGCTTAAGGGTCTTCAGGAAAAACAGTTTTCTGTGAAATCATTTGTAGGTTCATTGGTAAATTAACTAATTCCCTCATTAAAGAGATTTAAAAGACCAGTGCCTCTTCAAGACTAGCGTGGCCCTTATATATGGAAAATATTTAAACTTTAGATAATTTTGACTCTCACCCTCCATACTGTAGCTACACTGTAAAAGAAACGTCCCAACGAAATATTTTTGCATTTGGGTAATATTTAGGCTGTGCTCAAGTCGTTTTCATATTTATATTGTTCGAAAATCTCGTTTGCAACTGTAATTGCTTATTTCTGGTATTTGTTCACTGCCACTCATGTACTATATTACATGTACAATCAAGACCATCTACTCAGAAGTGCTCTTGACCAAACACCGGCTAAAGAGAAAGTCTTATTGCTGTTTAACGACCCCCCATGTCATAAAAATTATCAGCATTGTTATCCACCCTTTTCTAAACATAGGACTGGTACTGCCAATGCAATAGTATATTGTATTGCATTGTATCTGACCATTTGTAAAGCACTTCTTGCAGAAAGAGCCTTTCAGAAGCGCTCCCATGCAGGGGCGGAACCCCCAAGAAGGAAAAGATGCTATATATTATTTATGCTAGGTATAATGTATATATATTACTTACGTTGGCCAAGTACTCGGCTCCTTTGTCCGTGATTTTGTTTCCTGTTATGTCGAGAGAGATGAGTTTCTGGTTCTGCTTTTCCGTTGTTCCAAGAACTTTTCCAAGTTTCTCCGCACCAAAGTCCGTTATATCGCAGTAACGCAAAGACAAGTTCTGCACGCTACATTGAAAGCATAGATAATCTTAGTTCAAAATTAAAGAATGAACAGTTCTTAGATCTATCATTAAAGCCAAACCATACCCAGATCCAGGGCTGGTGTATGTAATATGTAATGGTCACAAGGGGGGGGCCCTAAAGGGATGGACATCCTGCTGGAGAAGGGTCACCCAAGTAAAAAATTCCCAAGGAAAATTAACAAAGAAAAATAACTCACTACAGATTATTGTTAAGATTAGAAATAACACTACAACCTGTTTCTCATAATTCTACTCTTCTACCACCCATCCTTCACATCATAAAATTTATCATTATCATCATCTTCGTCAGCTTGATGTTCGTAATTTTAACGAGCAATGTTATAAACCACAGTAACTAAGTAACATTAGATTTTTATACTGATTAAAACTTGAATTTTCTATTTAAAAAACTTTCACTTACAAACTGCCCTCGGTGATCAGTAAATGCCATACTTCCGATTTCACAGGATTGTTGTCCAGGATCAGTGTCCTAAAAACATCACTTCTGCGATTTAATTCGTACTTGTCTCACATGTACTCAAGCATAGACTTTAGACAGCCATTCGTTATTTCCTGAAAGATCTTAAAGTATCTTACTTAAAGCTTAACTCACAATAAAACGCAGTCTTTGGCAATAAAAAGTTTTGTTTACCGGTATTTAAATAACTTAGTCCAATTAAGTCCAAATTATTTAAAACCCTAGAAAAACAAAGCCATAAGACATTGGATAAGCTCATGTAAAAAAGGATAGGTCCTGATTAAAAGTTCCCAGTGCAAACATAAGGCTCTACAAATTAAACATTGTAAAGTGAACATCCAGTTTACATTTACAGAATTAAGTGAGGCTATACAGCAGGTTGAAAAGTCTACATGGAAAAAACAATTTTTCAGGGCAAACCTGAGGTTTGGACAACTGCAAACAAATGTGCTCAGCATCTTGAGCGTTTCATCATCCAAACCAGTGTTCCAAAGGCTGGAAAGGAAACGAAAGCATCAGAATTCAGAAATTTAATGCAGAACATCAGGGGCGGATCCAGGGGGGGCTTACCCGGCCATGGCCCCCCATTTAGAATTCCCATGTATCGTGGCCCCCCCATTTGGATTGAACATGCTGTGGAACAATGTACATATTGTACAATTTGGCCCCCCCCCCCCTATTAAGAAATACCCATGCATTGCGGCCCCCCTCCGATAATTTGGCCTGAAAACAACAAAAAAATGGCCGGATGACTACTAAAAAAAAAAAAAGTCATCAACTTTTTTGGCGGAGAAAATGGTATTATTTTCCCAAAAATTTGGCCGGATGACTAAAAAAAAAAGGTCATCAACTTTTTGGGCGGATACGAGAAAGAAAAATTTTCCCAAGGCCTAAATTTTTTCCCGGACCCAAGACCAAGAATTTTTTGCCCCCCCCCCATCCAAAATTTCTGTATCCGCCCTTGCAGAACATAACATACATATGTCCACAGAGGCATAATAATAAAAAATTCTTTATTGAAACAATCCGGTTGACAGACCGCAACTGGTTACAATGTACAGTTATGCAGCTGAAAGAATTCAAAAGAATGCAAATAAGAATCAGTGCATTTTTTCATTTTCTTATTTTAGAATTGTTTGGTCATTCTTCTGCATCTATCTTTGTCGTAATAAATGTGTTCATAATAAAAACCACTAAATGAAGAAAAGTTGTCAATGTGATTGCTTGTTTGCTAGATTGACACAAAAATAGTGTGTTAGGTTGGTCTAATTAATATTTGACTTGACTGACTTTTTATTTAACAGTTTAATGTCGAGCTGTGTTGGCCTCCCAGTCACTCTAGAAGCACAACATCGGCATCTCTTTCTAGCTCGTCTTTCTGGTCTCTATGGCAACCGGAATCGTATCTTTCCTTGAAGATAAAATGCAGCAATTGGACAAAACTCGTGTTCAGCATTTATTTTTTGAGCAATGCTTTAGAAATTTGGATTTTACAATAGTTACAACTATGATAACTGTGTCTCTGATTTCTACAATGTGAGCTGAAAAATTGACCATTACCTTGCAAAATTCTAAAATCTTATGGACTTGATAAATACAAAAAGCAATAAACTTCAGGAAAGCAGCAATACCTTATGCTCTGCAGTTTGCTTAACGCAGTCCAACACGGACCGAGAATGTTCATCATGGACACATCAGTTTTCCAGCCTGGCAATTAATAAAATCTTTCACTATAAACAATCTGCCTAAACATAACTTCAAACATTAAACAATCAAACTGAAGATAAGCACAGTCACATCAAAACAATAGAGACTGTAGACGAACATACATTGTGAGTTGTCTATTTTAATAGAATAATAAATTAATAAACAATTTCAATTAAAACACAGCATCAAGCATAATATATTTATAAAGCACTGTCCAAATGTGTGCATAAAATGAGGTTGCAACAGTGGCAATAAGGCATACTGACAAGAAGTGTTTCATATCTGTTCACTGATCTCCACGTTTGCATTGCTTTCTCTCCTCAGCAAAAAGTACTCAACCTGGCTCATTGTAAGTTCATAACAGGTAGAAACTTTTGTTTGAATTACACCTTCTCAGATGAAGTCTATATACTTACACCAAAACATACAGTATCATAGAAACAGAAAAATTTTCATGCTGTGCAAGTTGTGTTTCAATACATAACATTGCATTACTTTATGATAAACTTACACAGATAATACAAATTTTCTTCTTTGATTAGCAGACACATAAAAGAAAAAAAATTCTGATTTTAGTGGCTTTGGTCAGCTTGCCACTGACCTCGTATGTAGATTTCGGTCACCAAATCCTGTTTGTCTACATGCTCCACCTCAACCTGAATACATGGTCGAAAGTACTCAAACTTATCCTTCACTGCAAAGGTTTTTGGGGGTGGCTCTGGATGCTCTAAACGACAATAACAGAAACATGAATGAGACATTAAAACTATCAATTATGTATTAGAAAAAAGCACATGACAGAAAAACATACTTCAAAGGTATTAGCAATTAAAAACCTCATCAAAGCCAAAGTGATTATTTAAAATTTAAAAGGTCATTGAATTGACCAAGCCTGAATTCGACCAAAATGCAGAATACACTGCATTGCACATGACGAGTGAGAGCAAGGACAAGGCGATAGCAGCCTGAATAATAATAACTTCGCAGCATCGCGTGGCCCAATGGAAACCTCTTGCTCTCATACTCCCATACTGTGACCTGACAGTGAATGCATTTAGTCCAATTTTCTGGAACACATTCCACCTGAAATGTTAAATTTTCTAGCTAATAACCAAGAAGCAATTTCTACTAAACTTGATACATCTTTTTGATCTGTTACAGTTACACAGCCATGTTTCAGTGCTTCATCCACACATGCATCCATAACATACCGGCATTTTCATGGATCGGTTGAAGTTCTGGCTCTGGTTCTGGAGGAGGTGGAGGCTGATTCTTGTCCTTTCCACCCTTTCCAGGTTTATTAGTCTTCTCTTCCAAAACTGGCAGTGGAGGTGGTGAGTGTGGCCGATGTGGCCTTTGTTTCACCTCAGGGATTTCAGTCATCTGATTACGGGTGCAGAGCCTTCGGAAATCCAGACTAAAGTTACCAGTGCAAACATATGGCTCTGCAAATGAAACAGTCTTGAGTAAACGTTCAGTGTACACTCATAGAATCTTGTAACTAGATTTTACAAGAAAGTATTAATTTATTTACTTGTAACTTGGTTGTGTTTTATTATTTTAAACTCACAGATTTTAATTTATCCATTTTTTCATTTTTATAAAATACATATTATATAAACATGTAAAACATACACAGCAGGAGTTGTCTTCCATTAAAACACTATATTAAAATTGATCTGGCCAGTTTCTATGCACATAACCAAATTGTGCAATTATCCGTTATACTTAAGAGTTTTGACTCTAATTATATTCTGTAAGGCCTATCCTGCTCTTAGTTGTATGTTAGGCGCCCTTGTAATGGCATGGTTGTGTTATGCTGCCATAGGAAAATTTGTCATTGTTTTTTATTATCATTATTATTTCAAAGTGCAGCAATTCTAGCCGTATAATAGTCTTTGGGTTTTACTTGAATCTGCAGTGAAACTTGGACAACAAGACCAACCTGACGATTTACTTGCATCCTCCTCAATGTCTTGGTTGATGCTTCCTGCCTTCTCTCTTTCATGGGTGATGCTCCTCTCCGGTTTCCTCCCCGTGCGACTCTTTTTCGGACTAAAACATCAATAGCAAAATACCACAACGTAACTTCACTCATCTGCATGTGACACAAAAATGTACACATTTTCTATATACAGACCATATGGCCATGAGCCTACACATTTTTCAGTGAATGGCTTGAGTGAGATCCTTCACCATCTTGGCACGTATAAATGGTTGACACAACAGTGTACAGACCATAGATTCAAGCCACCTTTGACATGCATACGACGTACGTAGGTCTATTTCTGCAACCATAAGAGACCACAACTGAATTACAATCAACTAGATATTCATTCAACAACAAAGTTCATATACAATCAAAATAAAGAAAGGGCAAAAATATCTATATTGCGTGAACCCGACAAAACGCTAGCATTATACAAAGCTTCAACAGGTCAAGTGCAAAAAATCCATAAAATAGCCAAAGTACAGAATATGAAATGTTCATAAGTTGCATCTTAAAGCTGTAAAATGAAATGCCATATCCTAACTGCTAACTGAAGTGAAAGAATAATATATACCCAACATCATCCACCATTTCGACGGATGAATCAACTATTCACAATACAGGCTACAACTGAAAATTGATCACAATTAAACATAATATATTATATTTACCAAATCTGTTCATCTCTAAGAAATGTAACAATTCTATAAGCATATAAACTAATTGCCTAAAAATAAAATAAAATGCAAAACTTACAAATGGTTATTACAAAAATCAGCTTTAGTACTGCTAACTTGAGGCAATTAGCTTCATGTACCTAGCTCAATTAGATGGAGAGGTATGAAGCAAAATACACTGCGCTGTACATGTAGAACGTACAAGTTATGCAACAATTTTAATTAACATCAATCTTAACTACTAACAGAACAGACAGCCTCCAATCAACAATTTTTTCTATCCACAATTCGTACTAAGTGGGTAAAATCTGCGAGTTCCGTGACATCACTCTGCTTACTTGACCAGCCCCTGTTGAAAACCTAAATGATTGTTTTAGCATGCACTGAACAGGCGCATACATGGCACTGTGATATCATAATGCTCCTCGAGTTCAATTATGGGTCTTAAAAAGACCCGAATCATAGACTCGACATTATGCTAAACATCATTTAAATCTTTCCTTTGCACAAATGCGGTTCTTATCATAAAGAAACATCGGTAACTCATCTAGATACGAGTATCAAACTATTAGTTCAATAAAATGTTGAATGTTTACGTTCATATTTCGGAAATTGAGCACATAGTTTTACGCGTCCAATTACTACGGTAACCATGGACCCATAAAACACAGGATGGGAAACTACTCGTAAATCGTAATTTTTTCATTACATCGTGTGGCCGCTTGTAGACGATGACGGGCGTTCAGCAAATATGTTAATCACATTTCTAAATAGTAAAATAGACAAATAATTATGTTTGTGAGATAAGCAATTGCCTGTGGAAATTAAATTACCATATTAAAGTCACAGTTAAATAAATCGATATATAGTGCGACATCTGTGTTTGAGCGTGCAAACAAAATCTTTTCACGAGTTGCTCGAAATTTTTAACGATGGCGCATGCAACTAACGCTCACCTCATCTGAACAACTGCTATACTCGCATCCAAGCTTAGAAAGTCAGCACGTAAATTAACAAGGACTTGGTAAATTAATAATCGACTGGTTTAAGCGGGCTATTGCAATTAATCACTGCTGACTCTTTTTATTTGCGTGTATGACATTGAAGTAGAAAGATTGACTGGAAGATTGCATGCGAGTCTAATCGCAATTCATTACATTGAATCGCCTAATCATTATTATGAATAGTCGATTTATCAGAACTTCAGACACGCTAGGCCTATACATAAGACCATATAGCCTAGGACCTATATATTTAGACTATAGGGCTATTAGGGCCTATATAAATGTGGGGCGCGGTGGTGTACTGGGTATGTTCGTCGCCTTACAGCCGAAGCTAGGGTTGAAGGTTCGAATCCACCTGATGTCGCCGCGTATAGGGACATTGGGCAAGTCCTTCACTCGCTATTGCTCAGCGCTTCGGCGTGAAACTCCGATGCAGTGTCCGCTCTGTACTCGGGAGCGCCTCTGAGTAGTGAGCTTGAACGGGCGCTATAACAAGTGCACATAGGGCCTATACAAACAAATAAAGGCACATAGCCTAAGTCTAGGTCTGTATTAATAATTAATTGCTAGGCCTACTTAGGCTACCTCAGGTAGCCTAAGTCAAGCCTTTTAGAGTCAGTTTCAAGTCTTCAAAGCCCAATTTCTACCCTATCATCTGCATCTGGACTCGATTCCACACCTTTCCATAATTCCATTTTGTTCTTCTTAATAATAGGCCTAGGCCTATTATCTCGACCATGTCAGTAGGTCCATCTGTATCTAGTATTAGTCTATTTATTTAGCGTTTGCAGTTCTCGCTAAGCCAGCGCACAGCATCGTCATCAACAATATGCAAAGCGGACAGTCCACCAGAAAACCAGTTAGGCCCTATAAATCTGCAGTCATTGACGACGTGATACATTGTCTGCACCTCTCCGCAGTCGCAGAGAGGGTTCGTATCTAGTATACATAGCCTGTATAGGCCTATCTAACATATTGAGGGCATAGCCTAGGCCTATATATATATATATAGGAATATATACTGCTTCTCGGAGCACAGCCCCATTTCGCCCCCCCCCCCACACCCCCGACGCCCCCGTTCCTCTACTGCCATTTATATTTTCATTCTGCAGCCCGAGTTCAGTTGTCTATGGTCTATAATTGTCCAGCTATATCGCGGCAACTAATTAAATTAGATCAATTTATTGTTATGAACATCGCATTAACTGCTGCTTTAGTCTACCTGATGTTAGACGAAGTTGGATCGGATCGAATACTCGCTGTGGCGGAGACTGTAGACTCGTTGTCCTCGCCCTCTTCCTCCAACAACACAGGTAGAGAGTTGCGACGAACATCTTTATGAGCGACTCCTGCAGATGTCGCCATCGAGAAGTTGGCTGAAGCCAAAGAGACAGTATTATAATTATTAGGCCTACGGCCCTACGCAATCGAAGTTGAAAGTGAATTCCCTTCAAGCGATCATTAGCGATGATAGCCAGCGTTTATATCGACGATGTTGATGCTGCTGCTGCTGATGATGATAACGACGACGACGATGCTGATTATTAATATTATTATTAGTAGTAGTAGGCTTATTAGTATTAGTATTTTTATTTTTAATGATAACGATTGATGATGATGACGACGACCAGCGGCGCCGCCAGGATTTTATTTCTGTACGCACAACTTGCACAAAATAATTGAAGCGAACAGCGATCGATACGAGCTTATATTCAGGGGCGGATCCAGGATTTCTGGTTAGGGGGGGGGGCGTAAATACTAGGGCCTACCAATCCAATCCCATATATATACATACAGATACAGTGCTTAAAGTGTAAAAAGGGCCAGGACGCTGTATTGTAGGCCTAATTGGTCGTCAGTGGCGGCGCCGAAGGCGGGAAGTTGCGAGTGCCGAAGGCACGAAGCCCATCCCGACTAGAGGGTCTGGGGGAGCGTCGTAAGCTCCCCCAGCGGGGTCTGGGGCGGAGCCCCAGCGACCAGCGCATTTTTGGCTGTTTCGACCTTAAATGGAGCCATTTTTAGGCTCTTGTTTGCCAGCTATTTGTGAACGACAAAGTCGCGAAATTTTTAAGAATAAGTCGTTTTTCAGTGTCGCAAGCTACCAGGTTAACAATAAAAATCAAAATGTTATTGTAAAAGAGAAAGGTTTTGTCTTTACAGTAAGCTCCCCCAGCGGGGTCTGGGGGCGGAGACGCAGCGACCAGCGCATTTTTGGCTGTGTCGACCTCAAATGGAGCCATTTTTAGGCAGTCATGTTGAACCTAGGCCTATATATTATATCTTTCTTTGGGCGCATAACGTATAGGTAGGATATAGGATTCTCTCGTGGTAGTATGGAAATTCAAACTGTCACCCAATAAATTTAGACCATGTGACAATTATATAAAAGTTTGCGCCTCTGAAATAATTCCTGCGGACGCCCATGCTAAAGGCTTCAAATTATTACCCCCTTCTAAGCATTACCCCCCCCCCTGCAAACTGTAATTTGCATCAATCGTCGCATTTATTGGACAAAAAGTATCAGAAAAATAATCCCGCTTCTTGTTTTGGTCTGAAGATTTTCATCCGTTATCCCACTTCGTGGTTTGGTTTGTTATAAATATTTTCATCTGTAACTAAAATACTAAATCGCCGCTCAAGTTACATGGAGAAATGGCTTCGAGGCTATTATTTTTCCGAGTAAAATATTGATAACAAACCACAGTGGGATGACGGATAAATCTATGCAAATCTAGTGTCCGGGGGTAATCTGAAACCGGTTACGGTACAAGTTGCCGGGGGTGATGTTTAGTAGGTGCAATTTGATACCTTTAGATCGGCATATTGCTATGCTATCGTCGCCTTGAAGCCGGAATTTTCCAGGTTCGAATCCACCTCGCCGCGTAAGGACCTTGGGCAAGTCCTTCACTCACAATTGCTCAGCGCTTCGGCCGGAGTAGAGAGCTTGAAGGGGCGCTATAACCAGTGGCGGATCCAGAACTCTTCCAAGAGGGCGGGGGGGGGGGGGAAATCTTAGAACCTGGGATGGGACAGGTGAAACAAATTTCGAAATTTGGTTGTTGGTCGAAAATAAATAGGGATCAGTCTTTAGCTGAAGTACTTTTCAGCCGCCCAAAAAAATTGATGAGGTTTTTTTAGTCATCTGCCAAAATTATTTTTGAGAAAATCATACCATTTCATCGGCCAAAAAAGTTGATGACCTTTTTTTACTCCTCCACTTGAAAACCGACTGGGGGGCCACGTTCCATGCCATTTTCCGAATAGGGGGGGGGGGGAATATGCCATTACACCCATATGCATATTGCTAATTTCATACCAAATGGGGGAGGGGCCACGTCCCATGGCAGTTTTAAATGGAGGCCATGGCCGGATTGCCCCCTGGATCCGCCCCTGGCTATAAAAAGTGCACATAAAAACACATACAAACAAAAATTAAATTTAAAAAAAAGTTTTAACAGTTTTACATCCAGGAATCCCAGGATCCATAGACCTCTAGGGCCTAGGCGGCTATAAGACGCTCAATGCCAAGATGGCTCTCTATTAGAGTGTAAGTAAGTAAGTAAGTAAGTAAGTATATTCTATAGATTATAAAATTTCAATAGAATTTCATCGGTTATAATAAATTTACAATTTGTGAAAAAAAATTTTTGCCTTTCCGCGCTGTACGCACTTGCGTAAGTGCGTACGCCTAACGGCGCCCCTGACGACGACGACGACGACGATGATGATGATGATGATGATGATGATGATGATGATGATGATGATATGATAACAGCTAGAGAAGATATGACGATCGATGCTGACGCTGTAGGTCTAGGGCTAGGCCTACATACCTTGATGACCAAGACAACAACTGGCAGAAGATGTGGGCTCACGATGTTAATTTCACTTCTGGAGATGGACGAACAGATGAAGCAGTTCGACTCTTTCACTAAATCCTCTCGACCATTGTCCTTTTCAAACGCGCAGAGTAAAACCGTTAGGCCTATAATTATTATAGGCCTAATTATGATAGACGCATATATTATGTAGCCTACTATTGTACTTCTCTCTCTTTTACTCCAATTGAAGTCAGTCCAGAGAATCAGTGATGCGCACAGTATATCTTAATTCAAGGAGTTGCTGCAGGTCCACTGTCTCTGCAGTCGTCATGCCAATTGCAGGCACTGTGTCGATCGATAGATCTATGTATCGATCTGAGAAGGATGAATTCAATGATTGCCTGCAGCGGGGGCATGAAGACCGACCAAAATGATGCAGACGCACGCCCTTGCATCGACTATCTCCCTATACCTATAGGCCTTATATCAACCGCTTCATCCGTTGTATCAAATAAGCTAACCTCTATGATGGAGACGGACACGTCGGACAGTCGTGAAGTATAATACGACTCAATCGAAGCTTCGAGTTATCGATACAATCATCGATGCATGCCACCGTTGCCACGCGTGGCACAGTGCGTGTTCAGATGGCTGGAAGAGACTCGTCCTCGTCTACGAGGTGCCAGAGTGAGAATTGCGAGGGGCTGGGAGGTAAGTGGGCTCAACCCAGGGTAGGCTATAGTCTATCACTCTGTCTTATCCTTTTAGGACCCCAGACCCCATAGGGTCATAGGACAGTCCCAACACCACGTGGATCACACACTAACATCCCCCCACACTAGTTATTTTTCTACAATAATTCTCATTATTGCGAGGTGCGATCGAAGGAAGACAGTTTTACGAAACGTGACGACCTTTGATCACACCATTCACACGCATTATGACGCATAGCGGCCATAGATCTACAGTATATAACGCCCTACAGGCCTACAGTCCTACGTACGCTAGTCTTCTCTGAGTCCGACACCTACATGTAGGCCTAAAGGGAAGAGCGTGTCCCAAGAGAGGTCAAAGCGGGGGAATGCTCTGAAGAATCACGGGGAGAGATGAGGGAGCAGACTTAAGCAGTTGAGGATCTTGCTCTGCACAGTCCCCTTTAATTATTATTCGCTCAAAGAACACAAATTCACATGCAAGCCTTTAGTTTTGGCCAAACAGATTTGATTTTGAAAACACAAACCAATACGAAATAACAGTCACACACGAATGGGACAATTAGCACTTCAACTTCAGGGCAAATACGTAGTCTATCCGTAGGTCTATAGTAAAGGCTACAAACCTCTGTCGACATGATTGTGTGTCACTCTGTGTGTGCGTATAATTATGTATAGGCCCTATGCTCGAGTGTACACTGAGTGCAAACTTAGGCCTGCATAATTTTATGTTGCCCATAATAAATAATTAGGCCTAAATATGTAACGATCGTGGATCGTTGCAATATATATTTTATTCCTGCTTAATTTTGGTTCGCACTCGAAGTTCTATATTTAGCCTATTAGCGGTTACGTCATATCCATGTATAGATATTGCGCATTAAAAACTGCACTGCAGACGTGGCGTGAGGTGAGCTGTGGTGCTCTTGGCCAATCACGAGGCTTCCCGCTTGTCACGTGGGCCGGGTGGCGTCGGTGCATGAGTCAGTTGAAGGAAAATCGTTGAGAGTGAAGGACGTGTAATTTTCTTAGTGAAAGATTAGCACTTTGTGTGCAAATAATTATTATATCTGTTCTTCCGCGATTAAGTTGGAAACGGATTTCATTTGTTTTGCTGTGTGTTACCTTCTGAGTTTCTTATATACATTGATCGATATTCTGAACTGTCGTGGGTTGAATTGAAACATCGCAAAATATCTGTCTACCGCAAGCTGGACGTTCGATACATAAATATTTCTGGATTGACAGGGAAGTGAAACTACATTATATTAATCTGACTATCATAAAAATCGTTGAGATAATTTAGTAGAAATACTAGGCCTCTCTAAAATTATACCTCGTGCGAATAACCCTTTCGGTAATTAATAAATAATAAACTGTTACTCAGAACTTTAAACGCGAAGTAGTCTGTACAAATATTAGGGCAATAAATACTGTAAAATGATCCCGAGGAGATCTTTCCCTTGTTACACTAAATACTGTTAAAAGATCCCGAGGAGATCTTTTCGCTATTATAATAACAAACTAGATGTCAGCTGTTTATCAGGCGTCTTTAGGCTGTATTTGTTGATGTACCTTAAAACATTCTGTTTTAAATGCTAATTATAAATAATAAATTAAGAAAATAACTGGAAGAAGTTATTGAATTGCTAGTCACCAAATACAATGTCAGAAAGTGGATTGTCAGAGACAGAGGAGGTTGAAGAGAAGGAAACAGGGGAAAGGGAACAAGAGGACTTCCACTCAACTCAGTCAGTAGAAATAAATGGGGACCTTTCGGATAGAATTAAGGAGCAAGAGGAGAAGATGGAGAAATGGTCTAGCTGCCTAACAGAAATTATGGAGCGCCAGAAATACTTCGAGGGTTTGGTCTCTACCTTAGTGAACAATCAGGAGGGAATGGGAGAATTGAAGAATGAGTTAAGTAGCCTAACTGAATTCCTTTCGAGGGGAGTTGGGTCCCAAAAACCTGTTGGGTGGGAACTGAACCCAGATGAGCCATTTCGAGGGGCTGTCGTCGTCGACCAAACGACCGTGGGACTATGTCCAGCCGCCACTCCTGCCGATCCTGGTACCGTATTTGGTCTAAGGGCCCAATTCTCCCCGGAAGAGGGAACCAAGGCGATGGGCCGGGCCCCTGAGGATCCATATCCATCTAGGGAACCTGAGGCAAGGTTTGTCCCGTCCGACCACTGGAAGAAGTATACTCCCGCCCAACAGTTAGCGCCCTCGCAGGTGGCCTTGTTCGAAATCCCTGAAAAGCAAGAACTAGGATCAAGAATAGGTGGCCACCTGGCGAGTAGACCAGTCGCTACAAATACATACATGTAGACTCACGTGATATTATATATAGGCTACACTGAAATATATGCACGCACACACACACACACACACACACACACACACACACACACACACACACACACACACACACGTAGAATACGCATCCATGCAAAAAACACACATGCAGGCTGCATGATGCACTTGCACTTCTGCACGCGCACGCACACACACACACACACTCACTCACTTACACACAAATATATATATATATATATGTGTGTGTGTGTGTGTGTGTGTGTACATATAAAAATTATATATATATATAAGCTTATATCTTTATGCAGCAGCAGCACTGCAGCATGCTGCATGCAGAAGACCTCTGCTGATGTTCGAGAATACGAAACGGGATTTTCCAAGGGTTTCAGAATAGGGAAAGACTAGCTATAGAAAGTATAGATACGATGTCAGATGATCGGACAGTGGTGGTCTACTTAGTTTTGCATTAATAGTAGGAGGCCCAGACATAATTATGTGAGCATCTTACCATACCGTACATGTAGGCCTAACTTGCAATAATTATTGGATTATATTTACAAAGCATTGAAAAGAAAGAGAAAATTGATTTAAACTCTGCTTTAGAGTCTAAAGTTTAGACCTACTCAAAACCTAGCAGGTAGCATTGTCTTTTAGCTATAAGCCTACAGCGAAACGTACATAAATTAAGTTGACGTGTAGGCTATAGGTCTACATCTCGGCCTTAACTATTAGACATTTAGGCTATCAGTTTGGTGACAGGCCTGCGCGTAGTACGTACTCGCCGTGAACTGCGTGCCATGGCTGGACCAGCAGTACTGTAACGGTTTCTGTTCGCATAACCCTTTAATGCCGAGATGGTAGTAAATGGTATGGGAAATCCTATACCCTCCGGCATTAAAGGGTTAAGCTTTCATTAAGAAGGCTGGTATAGGCCTATGCAGGATCTTCAGAGGATCTGTTAAGCGCGGACTGAGAATCTACAGTTTGTCGTCTATGCTGGCTGAAACGAACTGGATGTGAACTTCCGACATTGACTCGCATTGTAAGTATTACTTCAATAGGCCTAAGCATAAATGTGACTATTAGTAGTAGCCTAAGAGTAGTCTACAATGCATTATCTGCTTCGCCATAATTGTCAAGCCTGGAACAAGGAGGAGGGCACCACACATGATCTTTGTTTTCACCCAGTGTCGTTAAATTGAAACTACTACTACAGCACTGTTATCAGAGGCAGATCCAGAGGGGTCAATCTGGTCATGGGCCATGGCCCCATTAAGAATTTTCACAGGACGTCCCCCCTTTATTAGGTTTCAAGAAGCTTTCAATCCATGCAGCAAGAAAAGGGTGAGAGAAGAAAAGTAGCATATGACTAAGAAAACCAGGCCAACAAGATTATTTTAAATATGGTACACCGTACACGACTACACGTACAAGAGATTTCGATGAAATGACTATAAAAAAATGGTCATCTGCTTTTTCGGCCAAAGATCAACGAAATTTTTCCCAACCCAAGGCCAAAGTTTTCCCCCCCCTCTTCGAAAATTTCTGTATCCACCCCTGACTGTTATTAGGTTCAGTGACCTCGAGACTGACACAATAAGTTTGAGACCGAGACATCAAAAGGCCTGTCTCGAGACCGAGACACTGTCTCGTTAGAGTCGAGACCATACACTCTGTCTATAAGTAACGATTGAGATATTATATTGTAGAACCAAGTGAAAGATTGCATTTTGCCACGATTCTTGGTACATTGGAATCATGTCTGACGACAGAACCGTCTTAGAATTTTTGTCCAAGTGTTGGGTTCCTTTCATTGTATCTGAGCACGAAACTTACTATGCTTACGGCAATACGCGTATGCACGATTTCCTCAGAGACTTCAAGGTCAACCGTGAGATGGACATCTTAGTGTTGGGTCTTGGTGATGTAAGACACGTCATGGCAACAGTTGCTGGACTGAGTCAGAGACCTCCATCTTCAGCTGGAAAAGTTAAGGAGATACATTTCCATCTGAATGACTTTGACCATGATGTCATAGCCAGAGATGTAATCCTCCTGGAAATCATAAATAAACTAGATCCTGAAAGCAAGTCTGATGCAGAGTTTCTTTGGAGTGTTTGGTACAACGCCTTCATGGTTAAGAAAGATTTTACAAGACTGAAGGCTGTTTTGGTAGATCTCATTGACAAATACACCAATTCCTGCCGAGACAGTGAACGAATCTGCAAATTCGGCGACAAGCAGTCTCTCAAGTCTGTCTTAAAGACATGGAATTGCTGGCTAAACAAGAAACTCGACCAATCTTTAGTCAAGCAAAACCGACTCAAATCATTAAAGGATGCTGGTTACACTATGTCTATGAATGATAGTAATATTGCACGTTACGCATCGATGCAGATCCATGTCGATCGTGGAATCAAAGAGTCAGATGTGGAAACTGTTGGGAAGGAAATGCTGACTGCTGCCATGGAGGGATACGTTAAGTTTTCAGCAGGACAGACAAACAAAAACAACTTTGTCAATCCGACTTTAATGCGACCTGGCTGTGATGAATGGTGCGTTTTTGATGGAGCACATGCACCCGCCTGCTATTTACCTCTGGAAAGGTGAGCACTGAGCAAACAAATCATATCTCTTGGCATTACAGTGTGCTGCATGTTTCTTGTTGTTCTGTTTAACTGCCCAGTTTCAGTTTGCTTGTCACTGCTTAACTATTTCCAGGGAAACCTGTACAGAAATTGAACTTAAAACTAGAGCGTTGTTCTTGTTCTGTTTCTAAGTTGACTGTCTTTGTAAAAAGAAGAATGTCAGCGAGTGAATATTTTATTCTGCTGACCACTACCCAATTACCTTTTCTTCTGTCTTCTGCTGTTGAGCAGGTTTGTGACATGGACGACCTCGTGATCCCCTCTGTCCTGCACCTTCCTCTTGGTGCGACCACATCAAGATTGTACTTGACTTATATTCAATCTTTCAGGAAGTTTCTGGAGAAATCTGCAACAATACATGAGGCCTGTCTTGAGAAACTGAGAGAAGTGGTTGCATATTACCTGAGATCACGGAGAACAACGAGAGTAAGAACTGTTGAAACTTTTCAGCAGGAATTGAATTGAAGGCTACAGTATTGATTTAATATTACAGCAATGAACTTTAATATATTCTACTTTGAGAGCTTTTACACATACACTTGGCTTATCTATATTCATTCTGCATTTTGAATGCTTAACTAACAATTGAATTGATAAAATAAAAAATTCCTTTAACAGTTTAAAGATTAAATTTATTCTGTTCTGAAAAGATTAATGGACGGCCTGCAAAATGTAGGCCCTATTGAGAGCAAGAAATAAAATGTTTTATCTTCTTCTTGCCCAAATGCTGTTAAAGTTTGCAGTGTGTGCTCAAATCAGTTACACACATGTGATGCAGTTACAGAAAGCTGGGTGCTGGGTAATAAGATATAGCAAGCACATTCCAGTATATAGAAAAAAATCTTTGAACTAGGGTAGCATATGCAAAGTTTCTTATACGTTTTCTGAAACCAGTTATGTGCTACACACACAAGAGTATTGTTGCTTGTATATTTGTTGCTTAGGTGACATATACGTTGTGGGCGACAGATATGTTTCATCTGTGTCATGTTTTGCTACCATCGGATATGACGTTTGACTTCATCTTCACTAGTAACTTGATAGACCATGTTGGACTGCTGAATCTGCTTATCATCACACAGCCACGTCTAAGGAAGTTAGAATTTATAACAATGGCTTTTATTATTCATTTATTTTCATATATAATTAAAATACTTTGTTTATCATAATAATTCCTAAACTGATAATTAATTATAGGAGTTCATGATGTCATTTATCTATTTCAAGCACATGATGCAGTTGAGCTTGTTGGGTTACCTTGGAAATATTTTTGTGTTGTTTACCTGCTATTACAGTCTTAAGTCTAAGCTTTAAAAAGTCTTCGAAAGCTTCTAGTATTACTTGCAGATGGTTTATGTAAATGACGTCACTGATATACTTTAAAAATATAATAATATTCAAATTTAAATGTAGGGACAATTATATAGCACATTATTTTTTACATTTAAGTGATTTTTTAAAGTTAAACATTTTGATGTTTAATGTGAAGTCACATTTCTTAAACCCCCGTTGTCACAAATCGTCACAGATAGGCCTACATGTGTGACCCGGGACCCCCTATGTTCATAATGTCATTTAATGATCTGTCAACATAAGTTTCGTGAATAAACGAAATGCATATAATATTATTTATGGACTGTCCTTTGATCAAAGCTGAGCTATAACAGTGCATGAATTGCATACTATTATAATATTATAAATTAAGTGCAGGAGTACTAAGATATTTAAGCTGAATTGTATGGTCACTATTCTGCGTTGGACACCACACACAGCTCTCAATCAGTGCTTTTAACCGAAACATTCAACTGGTCTGTGAACCACGAGACACCAAAAGAATTCCTTGAAAGGCAGCTTCCCTACTCGAGTCTGCTACTGCCGTCAATATTAGGTCTGAGACTGGCTGAAGACATGGACCTCGGATCAGTGTGAGTTAAAGCCTAGAGTGTACAACAATAATTTATTCATCTTAGATATATTCAGCTACAAAAGAACAGTTTTATCCTATTCCTAGAAAGGTGGTTGTGGTTTGGCAAAGTTATGAAAAGCTGTTGAGTAAGTGATGTAAAAATGGAGCAGGAACGAATTACATGTAGCCTAGGCCTAGTCTACGACTCTAATATCTTTGCTGTAAAGAATATAGAATCATAGATGCTGATATAGACTGTCTTTGGAGTATTTTTGATCACTTGGATATCTGTATAACTTAATATAAGTATAATTATGTTAACTATTACATCGAAATTTAAAATGTTCGTAACTTGGGAAGTGGTAACATTTTGGAATCACGAACCCCCTTATGATTTTTCTTGGGTGCTAAGAAATATTCGTGGTAATTTTTTGGAGGAAACGGTCGAGTGGATCAAACGTGTTTGTGGAACGTACATAGTTAGTTAGTTAATTAGTTAGACATATATATAGTTTCTTTTTCTTCCTTATGTAAATAGATTTGCGTGTGTTATACAATTTATAAATAATTATTATCACAGTGAACTACAAAGTTTCTACAGAACAATGTATGGACGACATGCAGATCAAGAATTTATATACTGGACGAAAAGTTTGAGCCAGGAAAATATACTGATCAACAGTGAGACTTTGATATTTCACAGATTGATTTAAAGCCACTTATATTAGGTAGCCCTATCTCTCAAGTTCTGTAATCTCTCTGAGCCTATGTAGAACAGTAGGCTAAATACATTGAGCCTTTGCAATGATCTCCAACACTGATATGCTGCCACTGTCTGATTCACTGCATTTGCAGTCTGTTATGCAGTCTGACTTTATCAAATTCTTTACATTGGTCTCCTCAGGAATTTGATTCAAAACTGAACTCGCATACATTTCAGAAATGTTTATAAGATTCATCCAATTTGCCACTTTGCTATCAGTAACCGAATATTGCCGACTTTTACATTTCTTACGCTCTCCTGACAACTAGAAACTCTAACTTCTTCACGGTGCGTCTGCCTTGTTTGAGAGCTTGTTAATAGTCTAGTACTCCTTATATAACTAGGTGTGGTAGCCTACTACCGTCAACAGATTTAAAGCCGAATTTCGTAAAGATGATTTGATAAGTTACAATGTGAATAAGCTGGTTCCCGCGACTTAGCTTTTGTGGGCGCTGTAGAAATTCCGAGTTTACGATGTGATTGTGGCATGTCTATTTTAGTAATAGAGTTGCTACAGTATGTGTAGGCCTACATAATGATGATCAATCCATAAATGGATTTCTTACGTAACCGAATGACATGGGATGTAGTGTGATGGGCATAGATTTGTCTGGTAGTACCATAAACAGATTATTCTTTACAGGTAGGCTAGATTAAAGGTACACTCGAGTATAAAATCCTAGATGTGTTTCTAAGCTTAACAGTTATTAAGCATTTGCTAACTAATTTCTGTTTATTGTAGGTGATGGCATAAGCAGCTTGTGCTTTTCTCTGTTGTCTTCCACATTCTGGAACGAGTATACTTGCTATGTGGAAAGCAATGTCCGGCAGACACCATTGGCGATTATGTATTGTTTTCAACGTCTGCAGCATATGATTGAAGGTGGAAGTAGGTAACATTTATGTGTAGTTTTTATGTAAAAACGCAATTAGATATGACAATAATTGAGAAAACAACACCAAGTATCTTTCTGGTCTAGACTTTTTTAAATCAGTAAACTGCTTATCTATTATTCAACAATTGCATTGATCCAGAAGACAAGACAAACTTCATCAGCCAAAATGTTGTTTGTAATCCAATAATTAAAAATTGTAATCCAATATGCCACCACGAGAATAGTTATATAGTGCCCATTAAACTATCTAAAGTAGTTGCTTTAATTTAATTTAACAGTAAGTGAAGAATTTTGCTGTTTTTTGTCATTATGTGATATGACTGTAGGGTTTGGAAATATATACTGGCTTGGTAATTTACAATATGATTGTGGTTATATCCATTTTAGTAACAGAGTTGTTGGAGTATGTGGATGTAATGATGAAAAGTCCACAAATAGACTTCTCGCGTAACCGAATTACATGGGATATAGTTTGTTGGGCATATGGCCTAAAGGAACCCAATGGAGGTAACTTCTTTTTCTCTACTTTGCAGCTTTGCCAGTAGCATAATAGCTAGGAAATAATTAGGTGTCAAGTTCTACGATACCACTTGCATTTGGCTTTAGGGAATTTGAAATAAACTGCATTCTAATGGTCTAAGAGTTGGAAAAGAGCATGACTTCCACATTCCACTAGTGGCTATATATAGGTATAGGATATAGGAGCTCTACTCAAAATATGCGGTGATACTTCTATATTTTCTAAATAATATGCCTTGATATGTGTTCATAACTACCAAGCACCATATTAAACAGATGAATCCACTCAAGAAACTCTTTAAGTTTTCTTTAGGACACAGCTATTATTAAACAATGGGCATGTTTCACTGATATGAGGAGAGCGTTGTCAAAACCATTCTGTACTATAATTATTATAGTACAGAATGCTGAGAATGGCACCACCACCCATGTTGATAATATGGATGGTGGTGCCAACCAAGCCAAATCTTCATATTGTTACATAATATAAAACATATTTTTCAGCTTGTTATCAGCTGAGTGGTTCTTATTCTTCTTCTTTTTTAGTTCTATGAATACTGTAATAATAGTCTTATTAATGTCTACATTCTGAACGGGATGAATTACATTAACAATTGCCATAATGGATATTGGTTTTGTTCGAATGCCAGTTTCGTTGGCAGCCTGTAGTCTGCGTGTTCTTCTCTGTCGTCATTGCTGATACCCTCGGCTTTTTCCCAAAGCTTCATGTCTTCTATTCCCAAAGTTATTCAACATTCTAACGTGCAAGTGCAACCCTACCCTCTTGATTTCGCCTTGCAGATCAGGAACTATAAAATGTTTCATACCATGGGTGCTTTACAGTGTCCTTAGCTGAACAATTATTTTATTTTTGTAGGCCTTAATCCTTAATTCACTACTCAGCCTCTTAGTTGTTTTTCAATATCCTGACTCTAAACTACAGATTTTGTACCTTGTTGCACTTGTGTCAATGAGTCTGTGCAATAAAGCAATAACATCGTAGTACCCGGTAATAGTAGTTATTGCATTTTAATAAGATAAGATGGGATATGAATATGTAATTCTATCAGATTATTTTGATAAAGTAGTAATAAAGGCTATATTTACTTACTTTCTATTTTGTGTTACATAATTAAATTGATGTGACTTTTGTTTTGTTTAATAGATCGGCTTTTCATAGTGAGGATCCCTTTCCATGACATTTTCTCATCTGCACATGTTTTACTGATGAAAACATGCTATTCAATAAGCTGCAGACCGAAACTTGATTGCAGTACCTCATCAGTAAGTTAATAATAATGCTGATGATAGTAAAAAATAATAATATTAAAGAGCAATATTATTGCTATTATTGCTGGTCACAAGCCATCACCAAATGATAAGACTGACGGAGGACAGGAAGCGTTGGAGGAACATTGTACATGATGCGGCCGACCCTCAGATCGAAGATGGCTGAGAACAGAACAGCCATCACCTTCCCGAGGCTCCTCTATCCATCACTCTCCAGTCTTTCAAACTCATCTCGTTGCTGGAAAAGTAAATTTTGCATAAATGTTGTATGAAGGGACATGATGTAAGAAATGGCTATGTATAAATTTATGTCCAGTAATGCAAGTTCCCATACAAAGTACATGCATTGTAGTAACGCGCATCGAGACTACCAAGTCAATAAAAAATATTGAGTAATTATTTTAAACAACGAGAACCATATTGTATCAGTCTTTTCATGTAAAAAGCCTTTTAATTTCCATATTTATTTTATAATCGGTAAATTTCAAGTTCTCAACTGTTCCATATCTTGATACCAGTACAGACAATTAACTCGGTACAAAGAACCTCAGTGAATGCTGCATCTAGTGTAATCATTACTACAACTGCAATTATGTTGCTAGTACACAGATATAAGACAAGAATATTATTACGTGCCAATTTAGTACAAGTATTAAGTGCAGCAGTCGCAGGCTTACAGTGGCAGGGCTATCAGGGCGCAGTGTGGGACAAGGGTGGCACCTTGTCTCACATTTAAAAGCTGCAGATGCCTTGAGACGGCCCTGTGACATGGTGACATGGTGAGTGCATGCCGCCATCAAATAAGCATGTGGCCCCCGCTGCCTTGCGGGTTTGTGACCACCAAAGGCTAGGTCCACAGCCGATAACTGTGGTTGACGTCAGGAAAGGCATCCGGGCAGAAAATCACGCCTCAATTTTTTCAATGGATTCGTTCATTTGCTGACCCCCTCCTCAGCGAGGGATTAATCCTAGCCGGAAGGAAAAGAAGATTAAGTGTAATTGCATAACTTTTACACAAGAAGGATGGATAAAGATAGCGATGTCAAGAAATAAGCACCTTTGAAACAGTGGCGGTGCCACCATATGTCAGGGTAGGTCATTTGACTTGCTTATTTTACACTTGACCTGCCTTATGACCTGCCCAAATTATTTGGAGAAATGAAATCATTGTGTTGTGGAATTTCAGCTTGATCAGACCAAGCGTGGACAGATCCTCACTCTTTTTCAATACAATGCACACGGTAAATATTTTGACGTTCCCATACTTGAGAGTGCCTGGAAGGCATTGCCAGAAGATGCTACAGTATCGGTTTTTGACGTTGAAACGGAAGGATCCATGCTTGGTGAACTTAAATACAAAAAAGTTCAAGTCAAGAGAAAAGGAGAAGTAGTTGCAAAGTATGACCACCCAGCACAAGTTCACTCCGCCAGTGCTCATACTTCATCTCTCAACGTACTACCGGTAATATCAGTTTTTCCCCAGCTAATACATATAATCATACACTGTTTCGCATAACTTTATACTGCATTTTAATTTAAGTCAGCTGTTTAATCGACCTGCATACCAGTATATTATATACATAATATATATAGTTACCTATATATATAATCATGTATGCTGTGTAATCTTATACCTAATTTGGTCCGACACAACTCACTGGCTATCTACATGGCTACAGCATGTGATTTTCTTGTACTTCTGCCATACAAACATGAGATCTTTCCATGCCTTTTACCTCTGTCTCTTGCTGGTCTTTGCTTTTCTTTAAATTTCATCAGTCTTTCATGGGTTTTATTTGGCTGGGACACTAATAGTAATGATTGGATGTCTTGAAGCGATGTTATTAAATTACCGGTAAGTTGGATCATTTAATGTGCTACAATAATGTATTTTACTATTGCTATCTCATTAACATGATCTATATTCAATACAGTGGGAGAAGACTTCATGTGGTTTTGTTTTAAAATTAAGTAAGATCATTAAATCATTTTGGCATTGTTCTTGTTTTAGCCTACTCAATATCTTTAAGCGATATCTAATGCTGAACTTATTTATTTTTTAGTTCTATCTATCAGGTTTGGTTGGGCAGAATAAAGCTTTTTCTTTAATTGATATTTGATTTATTTTTAAGCTTTCTTTACCTTAACTGTTTACTGATATTATATATATAATCATATATAAAAATTATACATGTATATATACTTATTGTTAAATATATATTTAAGTATGTGGTTTTAGATCTTGATTTGTTCTGAAGATGCTGAAAAGTATGAACTGCCGAAGTTCTCAGGAGGAGATAAAGCAACAGAAATAATGTTGGATTGCATGTGCAAAACAATTGTCTCAGCTGATAAGATTATTGGTGTTGAAAGGTTAGTAAGGACACAAAGTACATTATCAATCATCTTTATTTTCATCCTGAAGGTATGAACTTAATCAATTGCAATATGTAGCACCATTACAAAATTGCTTCAACTTACATTACATTAGATGTGGTCCTTCCAAGTGAAGACGATTACACTCAAACAGAATGGGGGGTGCAAGTAAGTTCAATTGTAGCTCCTGCAGTGACCACCAAATGGTCTGGTTATATAACTTCCTAATATGTCTGCTTTTCAATTAAGGTAAACTGCAGTTTAGGTACTTTAATTATTTTGGCGATTCAATCCAACTGCTATTGAAGGAAATCAGTTGGTCAATCTTCTATTTACGAAATCAATCAATCAGTCAATCACAAAAATTTATATAGCGCCCCTTAAAAAATCTCTACTCAGAGGCGCTACCAACCTAGGCATGGTCGAAAAGAAAAGTCTTGAGAGGACGATAACAAGAACCAGCAAGTCACGAGGAAGCGAGTGGAGAGCCGCTGGGAGGCCATTCCAGATAGCTGGACCCACCATGAAGAATGCTTAGTTTAGTTTTGTCAATCCGGCTTCTAGTTAAGCAAAGAAATTATTTCATCAACCCACTTACTGTTTAAATAAATAGCTGATTAATATTGCAAAGCATGCCACTGAAAAATAATCAAAGTGTCTAAAGTGCAGTTTTAACCAAACTTTATTAGCGTCTTTTGGATGTAAGTCATATACGATCCTTTTATCAGGCAAATAGAGGCATGTAACAAATGAAAGTTCATGACTAAGCACAAAGCATTCTCTGGCAATTATATACACAGTTTTTATCCCAAATATTCTTCGTTGTAGAAGAGTCACAGTTGAAGTGCCATATGTGTTCTCGTGTGTTGTCGACACCTACAAGGTGAAAAGTGTTGATAATTGTATTCAAGCAATCCTTTACAAACAGAAGACCTTCAACACGGGACAGACTGCATTACCCTTTCGACTGATTGCCGACAGCGAGTTGATACCTTTCACCAGCGGTCAAGACATCAAAGCGTACATAGAAGAGACGATGATCTGTGATCTCATGTTTTGCTCACCAACTGACATCGAATCCAGAGCAAAGGCATTTAGAGGACATGACTTGCTCACTGACGATGCATTCTTGGTTCTACGTCTTGTCATAGAAAAACTGTGGCAAATGGGGTCAAACAAAGACAAGATGCTGGTATTTTACTCTATTATAATTATATCTATTAGCTTGTAGACTATCCAGAAATTAAAATTCCTAAAAGTACTATAAAGTTCATATTCAGTCTAAAAAAGTACTCTTTGATATTATAAGTATTTAAAATATGTTTTGTCTGTGACCAATCCTCTTTGAATTCATTTATTTGAATTGTCTAAGCCAGAGGTTCTCAAACTGTGGTACGCGTACCCCAAGGGGTACGCCAGGCACCGGTAAGGGGTACGCGAAATTTTCCAGAAAAATAAATTTTTCTTTGAGTTTATGGACTTTGTGTCCTTTTTTCTTGATTAGAAATGATTTTTAACGTTGCTTTATGTAACAGCATCGTCATTATTTCTTTCACAACATGGGATTAAACTCACATAGGCCTACTATAAGCTTATATTATAATGCATGCAACATGTAACATGTTTATATTTAGGCCCAGCTGTCACTATAAATTTGAAACAAAATAATGTACAGGGTGCGGCCAAAAAAAATACCCCAATACGAAAATTGCGATTTCTCAAAAACCGCTGAATATTTTGTTACAAATATTTTCATTCTTATTCGTAACATATTTTTACATATTCTCTAAAAATTTTATGCCAGTATCTTTATATTTGTGATAATGACATCAGGCAGAAGAAAGAACTTCATTTTTTCAACTGAACACGGTATTCACGAAGTAGGAAATCATATTTTTACATAAAATAGCTTGTGGTGTGCCATAATTACGTCATTTCTGCTTTGCGGATCGTGTTCTTCACCGATGAAAAGATCTTTTACATCAATCCACCAATTAATAATCAAAACAGCCGTGTCTGTGCATAGAAGAAAAAAGCCGATATCCATCCAAGCGTCTGTTGGTCGAGAGAGCCAAGTTCTCTCCCCACATCATGGTTTCTGCATGTGTCAGCTATGAGGGTAAAGAACGCTTACAATTCATTGACGAGAAAACCAAAGTCAATGCTAAGTACTACGTGGAGAATTTTTTGCCTAAGCTTGTCGATGATTGTCTTGGGAAATCAGTTCACTTTTCAGCAAGATGGAGCGCCCGCTCACGGCGCCAAGCTGGCCCAAGATTGGTTAACAAGTCACTGTTTTGACTTCATCGACAAGGATTCATGGCCACCAAATTCCCCAGATATGAACCCACTCGACTATGCTGTCTGGGGTGCGTTGCTTGAGACTTACGACAAACTTACCACAAAGCCAAAGAACATTTCTGAACTGCAAAATACGTGGCAAATCATTTGGGCTGACTTTTGTCACTTGAGACCATTCTGAAGACCCTTTGGGCTTTCGAAAACGCCTGCAAGCTTGACTAAAAGCAAACGGTGTTCACTTCGAACATTCATTGCACAAAACTTAACAGTGTGGCCTAATCTTGTCAAGAACAATAAGCAACCTTAAATTTTGTTACATTTCTGTTTGCACCGTTACTTTGTTACTTATTGCTGTCACTAAATGTCTGTTGAAACGAAAATTGCATTGTTTCACTTCAGGGTTGCACCATTTTGGTGTTCATGATTTGAATTTCGTTAGATTTAGCCAAGTTGTAGACAAATATGTGTCAAATAGACTGGCGAAGTTTTATAACAAAATATTCAGCGGTTTTTGAGAAATCGCGATTTTCGTAATGGGGTATTTTTTTTGGCCGCACCCTGTATAATTGGTCGAAAGAACCAAAGCCAGAAATTCTCAGCACATGCACTGAGCGCAGGCTATTATTATAGAGCTCAATAAGGATATCTGAATAATTGTTCTAAGGATTAATTTCTGGTCGAGCTTTAAAATTTGTGATTCCTTTCAGCACGTCATATAATTATATGTTTGAAACTAGTTTTTTTTAACCGTATATCCTTGCTATAAGAAATAAATATGGGATAAATTTGAGTTTTAATTGACAAATAAAACCAGATAATTTTTTAAAATATATGCTAGTCAAAACAAGCAAGCAGCAATATAACGCTATGATGATGGTTCTCTGCCCGAAGGCAGGTTCATTGGCTTTTACGATGAGATGAGTGAGGTGGTTTCCCGTTGCCTTCCCCACAGACAATGATGGGTAAGCAACTTGCCCAAGGTCGCTCCGCAGCAGCTTGCGCCACCGCCTCTCATGCGTGCTAGCCCGAGATATCTAAATCTCTGAGTGTCAACTCCCAGCCCGTGGCTTGAACCGCAGTCCGTTGTATCCAACAGACGAATGCCGCTTTCGCTTACCGGTGTAGCTAACTAGGCCAGTCGATAACACTATAGGTTAGCTCTTTCTTATAGGGATTATAGACCAATTTCCCCTTTTTGTTGATACGATTGCATCATTTGTATGATTAAAACTTTGCATATTTTCAATTTTGCTCTCTGTAAGGGTCTGTATGTAGGCTATACGACTCTAATAGGCCACGCCATACAATGATTAAAAGTAGCCTACTTTTTAGTTGTCACTGCAATGGTGACTAGGCAATGGCATTTTGTTTCTAATCTGACTTTGCTGGGGGTACGCCACCATTCGATTTTTTTCCTTGGGGGTACAATGAAAATAAAGTTTGAGAACCCCTGGTCTAGTGATGTGAGCGTGAAATATTTCATTTGAAATATTTCATTTCTGACAGTTTTTTTTGAAATATTTCAACGCCAAAAATTTTTTTTAAAAAAAATGTATGTTTTTTTTACATCTCTAGTTGACGATGATAACAAAGATGATGACATGGACGATGATGAATAACAATGAGGAAATCTTGTAACTGACAGATTTTAGCAGTATAATTACTATTAATGATGGTTTACTCTGTCTGACTGATAGTACTATAATACTATTTATGTTTGTGTTCTAAGTTCTATTCTTAGAACTTTTTGTAAAATTTTGTTTGCCGGATTATTATTGAGTCTAGTTGACATAGTATTTGTCATTTATAATTTGTCTTGTAAAGTCACTAAAGTGTTTCGAATTCTATACAATTGACTGTGTCCTTGGCTAGCAGAATTTAGCTAAAATCACATTTATTTCATTTATGACAAAACAAGTGATTAATAATAAATGTTAAGCATAACAATGAACAATAACATGTAGCCTACTTTATTAGATCAAACTGTAATTTGTGACATTTGGTGAATAAAACATGTTTTTCAACATATAATGTAACTCTCATAAAAGTCATTCTTAAAAACAGGTAATTAAAAATAAATTGAGTATCTCGAGGATGGTCATCACTAACACAATAATGCATATAATACAGGGGTGTCAAAGAGCTGGCCCGCGGGCCATTTCTGGCCTGCCGATGATTTTATTTTTGGCCCTCGGAACCTTCCCAAAAGATTACAAAATTAGAGGATAAAAGTTCAAATTTTTAAATTTTACAGTCAGTGCCAAATATCTTGCAAATCTTCATGATTTATTCTATGTAAACCTATATAGTATGCCTATCTTGTTAGAATATGACTCCATTTTATACATGGATCGATAGAAACAAAAGACAAATTTCTACAGGAGCTTCGACACCCTGGCCCGCCACTTGTTAGAAAAACTTCACCCTGGCCCGCCACTTGTTAGAAGATGCTCACCCTGGCCCGCCACTAAAAAAGGTTTGACACCCCTAATATAATATGTAATATGAGAAATAAATAAACTGTTATTATGGTTGTAATTAGTTGTAAAATGTAAAGAAAAAAATAATTTGAAATATTTCAAAGAAAACTGAAATATTTCAAATACCGGTAAAACTGAAATATTTCATTGAAATATTTCAATGCCAAAAAAAACATGTTTTTTTACATCTCTACCCTGGTCTAAGCGTTTATAGTTTTTGCTCTAAATTGCGTTTTGGTCGTCATTCTTTACCTTACAAAGCTTGAAATTTTTTTACTTTTACATACAAATGTGCAGTGACTGTTGTGTGTGCATAAAAAGTGAAAATGTGCTTTCTTTGCTTGTGTGTAGCAACATTTGGTGCAATTGGAAATTGAAGAGCAAAGCGACACTTCAAATTGTATGATCCTGAACGTGGAAGGGTATTATATGTACAATGGTCTTCCACTTGTCAGGGTGAGATACACAAAGACTGACCAGAAATCAGCGGCATTAAAGGCAAAGAAAGAGATAACGACAATTAATGTCAAAGATTGGAAATCTGTAAGACTTCAATGAATATTCAAAATCTGTGTTGTAGTTTTTAAACAAAGTTTATAGCATAAGAGCCAAAATTTCTGTAGCATGTTTTACCCAATAATTATCTGTAACATCGATTAAACTCACGATTATTGCCATTATTATTTTGGGGGTTATCGGCTTCACTTAATTATATGGCATCAGATTTCATTTGGTTTCATTTTGTTACTCTTTTCATTCAATGAATGTTTGGAAACAGTTAGTAATAGTGCATCTATTGAAGGCCTACTCCTAAGTATCATTAGAAATGTAATATACAACATAGTACAGCATGTGTGAACTATGAGATTACCGGTAGACCTATATATATTGATGTGGACACACGCTCATGCTTGAATTTTGTTATCAACTTTTTCTTAGTTAACTAGTTAAGTTTCATAAATCTTAATCATCTCTCAATATAAACCAGTCACCATTTCACTGTGTGAATGGGTAACCCTGTTAGCTGGACTTCCGTCTCTTAAGGATGTTTATCCCTTTGTCTTCAGTTTATTTATTTGTTTTGTTTACTGTATGTTGAAAATTTGCTGAAGCAAAAACATTTATGGTTATGATTATGGTTATGGTTAAGTAAATCTTCCATCTTGAAGCTAAGAGATCTGACTTAAATACTTAAAATAGGCCTACCAGCAATTTGTGTTTGCTTAAAACAAGGAGACATTGATGCTTGTGGTGAGCAATCATTAATTTTGTAGACTACATTTAATATTCTAGTGATTCGATTATTTTACCATATTTTGTCACTACAGCTCGAACTGACAAAGAAAATTCTATATACAAACAGTTTGAGGATGTCTCAGGATATCACAGCTTCTGAGAATATGGCAAAGCAAACACCTCAGTCACTGAATACTTACCTGCAAATGGTCTTTCCACGTCAAAAAGGGGAAGACATGAAACTAGCGCTATATGAATATCCTTCAAATTCTAGACTGGTGAAAGACTACATTCAGAAAGTGTATTCTGCTACAATCCGAAAGGACTTTGTAGCTCCCAAAAAAGCTCACAAGATATCTAAGAAGCAACAGATGGACTTTTTAAGGTCATTGACTGCTGAACTTGAACCAGGTTATGGTATTTTTTGCAGAAATTCTAATCAGTTCAGTTGAGTAGATAAGGGGTAATCCCACTATCTTCAATAAAAGTCATGTAATGTTCATTCAATGCTTACTGATGATTATCATTTTAAATATTATATATATACAAATGCCAAATCAAGTCACCAATGCCTCGTACTTATATATATATGGCTGCCTTTCTCGGAAGTACTGGTCTTATCATATTCTTCTGCTGAACCTGGTACTTCACAATCTTAAAATCAAAACACTACTATTTAATAATTATGCGAGCAATCAGATAATGAAGTATATGTGCATGCGTGTGTTTGTGTGTGCGTGTACGTGTGTGTGTGTGTGTGTCAAAGTGTGCCTATACATCAGAGTAATTGTAAAATTGTGATTTTTATGTGTTCAGGAAATGAAATGTCGAACTCCACAAGTTCTGTACATACAAGCAACTCAACATTGAAACAACAAGCATCCTGTTCACTGTGCAAGAGCTCAGTGGCAGACCTTAAGACATGCTCACGCTGTAAGTCGGTCACCTACTGCACTAAAGATTGCCAGACAAAGGACTGGCCCAAGCACAAGAAGAACTGTTTGCCAGCAATGCGGAAGACTGAGGATGGTCCAACCAAGAAGGAAAGCAGTTCCAAGAATCCAGATAACGTTGATGTTTCACCAGAGAAGCCTGCGATCCAGACTTGCAATCTAGCTGAGTCAAAGACCAAGGATGATTCTCTTAACAAGGAAGAGGATGAAGATGGTTCTTCAGCTGAGCATAGGTTGGAGAATAAGAAGAACAAGAATGAGGATGATTCTGCAACCGAGTCTAAAACCAAGGATGGATCTTGTTTCAAGGAAAATGATGCAATCCTTTCTTCTTCTGCAACAGGAGGCAGCAAATCCCCTTCTGCAAAATTTGAGCATTGCAATACTGGTGGTTCTTCTAGAGACCCACACAACGAGGATGAGTCTTTTAATTTGGAAATAGGTGACAATGGTTCATATACGAAGTCGGTGACGGAGGATCATTCAGCAAGAGATGACACCACGATGCAGCCAATATACCAGCCTAGATGTACTTCAATAGAAAAGGATGAAACCGGTCATTGCTCTGCCCTAGTGGCTGAGGATCTTTCTCATGCACAATTGCCAGAAAAACAGAATGACATTGAAAGAGAAGAAATATCAGATAAAGCCATTGCTTCAAAATCTGTTGAATTTTGTCTGTGTTGCCGGATGGAAAAGACAAACATGAAGAAGTGCACTAAGTGCAAAAGTGCAGCATACTGCAGTCCAGAGTGCCAACGCACCGACTGGAAAAGACACAAGCTTGAGTGTCAGACTCAAGAGCTACCAAGTGCATCACCACTGATGAACCGCTGTAACTGCTGTGGAGTGGTTGGCAAAGAGATGAAAAAGTGCAGTCAGTGTAAGACTGTGAGTTACTGCAGCGTTGAATGCCAGCGAAAAGATTGGAAGAACCACAAAACCACTTGCCGACAGCTGCTGTATGAAGCATGCTGAATATTTACATAGCAACTTAAATAATCGTACATAACATCTGTAAGCTTATTGAATGTCTATCAATTTTTAATCGTAAGAGCCACAATTTTTCACTGGTCAATTATGGCTTGCTTAAATCCTAAAGAGGCTCTCCATTAACTTTAAGAAATATAACGAAGTAAACATTTATTTGTTAGGCCTAAAATTTAGTGCTTCACTACTGCAGGGGGAATGAAATTCAAATCATTTAGATTTTTGAGTGTTTCTAATCACAATTATTAACTGCTGTCGTAACAATATAATATTATCGATAATGTAGAACGAACATTATTCATGCAGAGAAAGATTATTTAGCCTATATTAACAGATGCAGACCTTTAAAAAATACTAGCCTAATAGTGAGTGTCGATTTGGCCTACAATCGCTAACTTTTATATATTGATAACTCATAATTTTTCAGTGTGTGCGAATTGTAGTATAATATATCTATATGTTGTTGCTAATATTTCTTATTATTATTATCTATCTATATAAATAAAAATGAAACTTTCCAATAGTTCGTTATGAGTGTTCTCGAAAACTAACGGAAAGATTGTTTCGAAAATTTGACAAAACCTTCCATTCCAATAGAACCGTGTTGTATTATGTTTTTTTTCTCGAAAAAACGCAATCTTTCCCACAAAAAGTGAACTTTGAATTCCGTTCGACCGCCATTTGCAAATTCAACAACAGCGCTGCATTGACCCAAAACACACTGACCAGACAGACGAAGCATGCATGAGGTCGCTTGCCGTGACGTCATAAGAGAGTCGAAAATTTTCCGGCCTTCACCATTCTTGGGCCGGACGGTATGAGGGAGGAAAGGAGCGGAGGGAGCGGGACGAAGAGGGTGGGGAGGGGAGGGGTAGAGGGAGGGGGAGGGTGAGGGGAGGTGGACGGAGAGGGTGAGTGGGAGGGGGAGGGGGAGGAGCGGGCCGAAGAGAGGGGAAGGGGAGGGGAGGGGGAGGGGAGGGTCTTTTTTGCCACAGCAACGCGTGGCCGGGTACAGCTAGTATAATATATAATCTATTATTATTCTCAGTATTATTACTTATTATTATTATTATTTAATAATATAATTATTTTCAGCATTATTATTAATAATTATTATTATTACATTGTATGTTTATCCTGTTACTTTCAGTTATGTTCTAATTAATTAATTAAGTACTAACACTAACTTGCACTATATAAATAGTCATGGAGCTAGGAATCAGAACTGTATAAGCTGTTAGCTTTTTCTGATTCCTTTTGCACTCTGTTTAGTGAGTCATGTTTATTCTGTTTGACTTGTGTGTGTGTGCAATAAATAAACAAATCAAATCAAATCAAATCATGCACTGAGAAACTATTGGAACTATAGCTACATGTATAGGCCTGCATCGCTCGTATACGCTCCTATACCGAATATTCTCCAGGAAACCTCTCCCTGTGTCTCTCTCCAGTTCCGTTGTAATAACTAATAAGTTATCCAATTGTTGCTCAAAAGTTATTCAAATTGACTCAAACTCCCTACTTTTTGTCACAGTTTCATCGACTAATACTCAAGTAACTCAACGTGTGTGGAACTGGAATGTTGGCCTACACTATTCATAGCCTACTTCTTCGACATCACATTCTAATTTATTACAGTCGCAGATCTACATCGACTCTACATGTAGGCCTAGGCCTATGCAGAGCAACCTTAAGAGTCTTGTAAGGCACCTACGTAATCATTGTCTACAGCTTCTTCAATAAATTACATAAATTTCTACCGGGGCCTGTCTGCCTTGTAACCGTTTCACCATTTTGGTCTCCGTTTCCGTTTTATTAGTATAATCATGTATGTATACCTATTGCAAGTACGATCAACATAAGATAACTGGCGGGTTGAGTTGTAGGCCTAACAGGTGAGCTATGAAATATCTTACCTGCTCATGAAAACAGAAATTGACCCGATACCTCAATTTGTATGCGGAGCCTGCATGTGCTCTTTGCAGGGCCGGATTAAGGCATGTTCAACATGTTCGGCCGAACAAGGGCCCCCACACTTTAAGGGCCCCACACACGCAATATAAATATCTTTCAACACTGTTTATTATGGTAGTAAAAATGAGTAGAAATATAAGAATAAATTATTGTCAAATTATCTTAAAACTACTGATTTTGACATAATATAGAGTTACAAATGTTGAGCATATGCACATGTGGGGGCCCCTCAAGACCGTAGCTAGGAGGTGTTTTAGGTGTTTGAACACCCCCGAAATGAAAAATGAAAAATAATAATGCAATGCATTTACTTGCACACAGAGTAAGAACTGCAGTGTGCAATGCATTAGCCACCCAGAACCCGCAGAAGATCGCGATTTTGGGAGAACATGAATTCTGATCGTTTTATGCTGCGGTCAACTTTTGTCTGGCGAAAAATCCTACGAAAGCATGTGATAATTAAAGGTCGTCAGAAAATTAGCCGACAAGTTGGTAAATACCCCCCCACAATGGTGACAAATCAAATCCTGGCTAGGCCTTGGACCCTTATTGGAGTTTCCATTTCAAGGCAGCTTTAAAGGCAGAGATTCTATAGCAAGGGCTTAGTAGGCCTATCAGTTTGAACTACTTAGACCTTTTAAACACTTAACACAGCTTTCGATCTGAATTCAAGTGCTATGAGGCATTTCTGAAAATAAATTGCATATAATTAGGGCCTACATTATTTTGCTTATACGAATTAGGTCTACCACTGGCGTAACCGCGAAAATATAGGCCTATATTAGTTTGTGATGACTGATCAGTGACAGAAGGGCAAATCGGAGCAAATACCTTGGTAAAAATCTTTTGTCTTGCATGGTCGTTGTTCTGCCACAAGACCACCAGAATATTTTCCCTCCCACGAATTTATTTAGGGCGTAAGCCGTGTCTGCATCGTTAGGCTACTTGTAAGCTTACTATCTAGCTATAGTGTCCTGAATATGGCCTACCTTGATTTAAAAAGTATGATTTCGGGGGTGTTCAATCCCTATAATATTCTTAAACCGTAAAAGATGATCGAATAGCCTACTTTAGCACTAGACTGGAATATCATAAAACTGTTCATATTGTAAAAAAGAAGGATCGAATTAGGGTAGGGTGGGGCATAACGCCTAGTGTGGGGAATACGCCCCCGCTGAATATCTTTGCAGTTGGCGACTTTTGGTGGGATTTGATAGCTGCCCATGACAGCAGACGCCATTAAGAATTATAAGAAGCTAAAACGTGACCAATTTCTTGTTTCGGTGGAAGACAGGAAATAAAAGTTTGTTTTTCGTGTCTATTTTCTAATTCTCGTATGCAGTTCATTCAGCTGTAATTAATTTCATGTTTAAGGGATCGGCATGAGCCTTATGTCATTATTTAGCTCAATAAGTGCACAACAGAAATATAGTTTAAAGTTATCAATTCAATTTAATAAAGAACCGACAAAATCAATAATAGCAGACAACCATGGATGTGGGGAAAAGGCCTCATACGCTGTTGGGGCAAAACGCCCCGCACGGGGCGTTTTCCCCCAATACAGATGGAAACGCCAATTTCATCAATAAATTTGGTTAGTTTCATATAATTTTTAATGTTACAAAATATACAGGCCTATTCATATAATTGTCCTTGCTTTGGGCAATATTGTGTAGGCTAAAAGAATGTTTCTATGGTATATAATGCCCCATGTAAAAGGGCTTCTTGCCCCATGTATGGGGCAAGAAGCACTTTTACACTAGTTGAATGCAGATGTACGCCTTCTTGCCCCATGTAAAAGGGCTTCTTGCCCCAGGTATGGGGCAAGAAGCCCTTTTACACTAGTTGAATAAAAATTGAGTTTTTCTCGAATTGGTTTAACATTAAGTAAAATCAACATTTCTACTGAATAGTCCATATAATGCAGCTACGTTTCACCAATTTTGGTTGACTTCAGATGGCGCAACTTTACTGTGGGTGCTGTCAAACGTTAAAGGGGGCGTTTTGCCCCACCCTACCCTACTAAAAGACGAATGTTGATTCGGTGAATATAACACACTTTGCGTCAAATTTTGTGTCCTTTTTCAGTGATTCTGTAAGGTTGGAGCCCCCACAGTTTTTACCGAACAGGGCCCCCACATTTGTTAATCCGGCCCTGGCTCTTTGCATATATCCCAGGCTCTATCAGCTCTAGAATTTCCATTACAGAATTTACCCGTAAACCTACAGCAACCTCTTTGCAGGGTTGTGATATTGAGGTGACGCCGGTGACGGTGTATTCTTCGCTGTTATCCGACCTACCTTTGTGGTCCGGTCTCTGATACAACTGGCCATTTGGCCCTCCGGTCTGCTGGTGGGAGAGCACTCTTTCTTCGCCGGACTCGCTTCACAATTAGACAGCGCAGCGCTTCTCAAATGTTGGGCCCTCCATTTGCAATGATCGAGCCCCTCCACTAGAGATTAGTCAACTGCATGCGTACGGGAGATTTCAGCAGTGCAGAGGTTATTTTAATGTGCAGCTGGACACAAAGTGTGTAGTTGGAAAAGAAATTTGTGCAGTTGAAAATAAGATTTTGTGCAGTAACTCATAGTGTTGTAGTGAACGAAGGACTATAAAAGAGTTGTCAGTTTTGGGGGGGCCGGGAAATTTCAAAATGGTAATATTTTCACGAGATTTCGACGGTCAAACATTTGGTCCGGACGACTAAAAAGGTCGTTTTGTGCAGTCCTAAAAATTTCTTAGAATAACCCCTGCAGCAGTGGCGGGCCAAGATTTTAATTCTGCCCGAAAAATAAAACCGGAATAAATGACTTGGTGGATTGAAATCTCATGGCGGAAAATACTATGTTTTTTCCAGACAAAAATTTTGATATTTTTAGTCATGGGGTTGAAATCCCGTGAAAAATACTATTTTTAGTTTTAAAAAACTATTTTTTCGGGTCTGCTTCCCCCGAAAAAACAGACTTGCCCGATATGGGAGGGGGATTTTCCCCTCTGAACCCCGCCTCGTACGCCTATGGTTAACTGCCAATTGAGGGATATCGTGCACCTATGTTTTATTGGCCATTTGGCCCTCTTCATAGTAAATATACGCCTATGAAGGGTGCTAATCAAAGCCGTAGCTAGGGGGTGTTTTGGGTGTTTGAACACCCCCACCCCCACCCCCAAAATGGAAAATGGAAACAATATTATAACGCATTTACTAGCACATGATGATAAACCCATGAAATAAAACCACGAAAACAGCCTCCGAAATGAAAAATGTAAAAAAAGAATAGAATGCATTCATCACCATCATCATCATCATCATCATCATCATCATCATCATCATCATCATCATCATCATCATCATCATCATCATCATCATCATCATCATCATCATCATCATCATCATCATCATCATCATCATCATCATCATCATCATCATCATCATCATCATCATCATCATCATCATCATCATCATCATCATCATCATCATCATCATCATCATCATCATCATCATTATCCTTGGGTTAACAACCCATAGGTGTCCAATGCACACTTTATCTTTTTCGTCCAAAGTCCGCGGTCCTGCGCAGATCTGCTTAAGCTGCAAATGTCTTGATTACACCACTCTTTGATGTCATCTATCCACCCTCTGTTTGGTCGTCCTCTTCTTCCATTGCCATCCATAATTCCCAGCATCACACTTTTTATCTTCCTGTCGTCCCCCATTCTACATAATGTAGCCTATAATGCATTCACTCACACATAATAAAAAAATGAAATTAGGCGAAAACTGGTAAGAAAGCCGTTTTTAATGATTAAAAGAAGGTCGTCAGAAATTAATTTTGACGATTAAAAAGGTGGTCTGAAATTTTGACGACTAAAAAAATGGTCGTCAGAAATTCTCTCCCGAAGCAACACATAGGCTATCCACCCGAAATCATATCCGGGCTGTGGTCTTGGTACTAATTAGGGTAGGACATACTAGCAAGTTAGCAACGTAGCCTATATGCCTACATTATAGACAGTGGCGGCGCCAGGGGGGGCTAGGGGGGGCTAAGCCCCCCTATACGTGGCTCAGCCCCCCAAACGAAAAAGCCGAAAATGTCTATAACGCTTTCTTCGCAATAAGGAAACTAGACAACGACCAACGGCACCAAAATCAACTATGTTACTGTGGCGAAATTCAAACTTGTCCTGGTGGATCCAGCCCTTCCCTTCCAGTCCGGATTCAGAACAATCCGGACCTCAGCCTCCTTCCTGCCGCTAGTTCGGACTTCCAGCCTCTTCCATCCTCCAGACCGGTTTGGATCTCAGCCCCCTTAATCTCGCCAGTTCGAACTTTCAGCCCCTTCCATCCTCCAGACCGGTCCTGACCTCAGCCCCTCCATCTCGCCAGTTTGGACTTTCAGCCCCTTCCATCCTGCAGACCGGTCCTGACCTCAGACTTTTCATCTCGCCAGTTCGTACTTTCAGCCCCTTCCATCCTGCAGACCGGTCCTGACCTCAGCCCATTCATCTCGCCAGTTTGGACTTTCAGCCTTCCATCCTCCAGACCGCTCCGGATCTCAGCCCCCTTCATCTCGCCAGTTCTGACTTTCAGCCCCTTCCATCCTCCAGACCGGTCCTGACCTCAGCCCCTCCATCTCGCCAGTTCTGACTTTCAGCCCCTTCCATCCTGCAGACCGGTCCTGACCTCAGCCCCTTCATCTCGCCAGTTCTGACTTTCAGCCCCTTCCATCCTGCAGACCGGTCCTGACCTCAGCCCCTTCATCTCGCCAGTTCTGACTTTCAGCCCCTTCCATCCTGCAGACCGGTTCTGACCTCAGCCCCTTCATCTCGCCCGTTCTGACTTTCAGCCCCTTCAATCCTCCAGACCGGTCCAGACCTCAGCCTCCTTCATCCCGCCAGTTCGGAATTCCAGCCCCCAGCTAGTCCTGTACAATCACATACGAAATGGAGTTTCAATTGGCAGCAGCACTCATGGGGAGACTTGGGGGAAATGCCATGGGGACGTTCCACAAGTTTGTAGTCAAGCCCGGCCTTAGGGTATGCGGGGGCCAATGCAGCAAGCGATTCTCTGAAAAGGGTTCTCAAGCATAGCATTTGCGAAGTTGATTTCCTGCCAATAAGGCACTGTAAGCTTATACCACAGGCTTTAATAGTCTAGAAAACTCGAATTCTACCGGTAGGCATAGCCCAGGGCTGAAAGTGGTTTGGGAAAGTTGCCGGGTCTGACTGTGGCGGACGAACCGAAGCCGTTGAACCGAGAATTTTCTGACGATCTTTTTTGGTCATTCGCCCAAAATTGTTCAAATTTCACCCATTTTTGGTACCTGACGACCTTTTTTAAAGCCATTTGCTCATAAAATTTCAAAATCATACAATTTTCACCTATTTATTGTAGCCTATCTGACGACCTGTTTTTTAGATGTTTTCCCAAAAATTGTTAAACTTGCTTCCCGACTGATACTCGGCACCAGCAGATCAAGAAAATCAATGCCGGGTCGCAGACCCTGACAGACCCGTCTCACTTTCAGTCCAGACCTAGCCTGCATGTACACTAGTAGGCCTAGTTGTGACTCGCTTTATTTGCAGACTCGCTCTTTCGGAATCTTTTCCAACACACCCAATCACTTTCATTTGGCAAAATGACCTCAGTAGGCCATTAATTAATGCTGCCAAGCGATTAATGCTGCCAATATCATCACAGTAAAAATTAAGGTGAGTAGCGCGAGGACCTGAAAGCGCAGGGCCCACGGCGGCTACAGACTCGTTCGCCTTTCCCTAATGCCGGGCCTGTTTGTGGTTGGAAGACGGAGCCTCGGAGATGCTTAAGTGTAGGCCAACGGTCGCAACCCAAATATTTCATAAATATTTCAGATATATCATTATAAATTGCTACATGTACAGTGTTATCCATTGCTTATCAATAATGAGCAATTTTGTTAAGACGACATCTTAAAATGCTACCCTTGCTGTGAGGAAATTCAAACATTTAAGCGTGGTGGAGACATATTTTATTGAACTCTAAACCAGGTCTTTCAGCAATGAAATTATGAGAAATTTATTGAGATGACATCTTAAAATGTTACCTTTACAGTGTGGAGATTTAAAAATTTAAACAACAGGAGGGGCACTTTTTGAAGTCACAAACCACGACTATCAGCAGTAAGATTATGAGGTATTTAGATAAAATGGGGAGGGGGTATTTTTTGAACTCCTAAACCATGTCTTTCAGCAATGAAAATTATGAGAGATTCTGCTGCAATGACAGTTCAAAATAATACCATAACAGGCAACAGCTAGCCTACTGTTAGAAAATTTGACAGATTTAAGCAATTGGAGGAGACACTTTTGAAGTCGTAGGCTATCAGCACTGAACTGATGAGTATTTTCGCTATAATGACAGTCAAAAATGCTACCATTGCAGCGTGGAAATAAAAAAAACCAGTTCGATAATGGGGAGGAGCATATCTCCTCCCTCAAAACTCATATCTCTGCTAGTGGCTCAACACTAGCAGAGGGATGAGTCTGCTGTCCTGGCTCGCAAAGCCCTTCGCTCTGCCTTTAGCGGTAAGCTTTTGGTCCCACGTGTTGAAACATCAACTTGTCAGCGTCGCGCTTTCTCAGTTGTAGATCCTTCTGTCTGGAATAGTCTCCCGGCCGATGCAGATGCGCTTGCTAGATAGAGTTGACTTATCAGTGTTCTACAAGCTCCTTAAAACTTTTTTGTTTCACCGTGGTTGGACTGGAAGCTCTTCTGAGTGGATTTCTTGAAGAGGCGCTATATAAATTCTTGAAATGAATGAATGAATGACTAAGCAATGGTTGCAAATTACACAAAAGTATAGGTTAAGCCTTCACAGAATAAGTTTTTTAAATGAGGAAAAGCCCACTACATATGACATGCCCCCTAGGGCTTTCCTATGTATACAGTAGGCCTACCCACATGACAGTATACTTAAAAACTTGTTAGGCTATAGGCTTAAACTTTTAACTTTTGTGATTATAGTAGCCTAAAGTGATAGCAGAATATAATTTCCAGCAAACCAATCAAACAAACAAAAAATGTCTAACAACATGGCGAGAGGCACGCTCAACAGAGTAGTCACGTGACCAACATAGAGGGATCGTCTGATAACTAATGGCCTACTGTCGTTTTTCTAACACCCCCACTCGACAGTACCCCCATCTAACATTAGTTTCTAGTTATCAAGGCACAAGCCAATCTTATCTCTTAAGTTACACAGCTTGTCCCTTGTTAGAGGCTTGGTCATAATGTCTGCTAGCATTAGGTCACTAGGACAGTACTCCAAGTTAATTATCCCACGAAACTGTAAGTCTCGAAGATGATGATGTCGAACATCTATGTGCTTGGTTCTTGCACTGATTTTCTCATTGCTTGCAATCTTGATGCATCCTTGGTTGTCCTCATACAGCGTCGTTGATTCAATGCACGGTAAATGTAGATCAGATAACAACTGTCTCAACCAAACCAACTCTTGACTTGCCAAAGAAGCAGCAATATATTCAGCTTCTGTAGATGACAGAGCTACGGATATTTGCTTCTTCGATATCCATGAAATTACTCCTTCTCCGAGCTTAAACAGGTATCCACTGGTTGACTTGCGATCCGATCTGTCGCCTGCCCAATCTGCATCAACATACCCAATCAGTTTCAGATCTCCAACAGCTTCAAGCTTTAACTTCCAGTTAATTGTTTCCTTGAGATATCTGATAACTCTTTTTACTGCAGTCCAGTCACACTGACGTGGTGAATTGACTTTCCGACATAAAATAGAAACTGCGGCTGCAATATCTGGTCTTGTTGTAGTAGCTATGTACAACAATGCCCCCACTGCTTGTCGATATTGTTCATTTGAGCTGAGCAAATTTTCTTCTCCTGTTATATTTAAATAGTCCACTTGCATTGGTGTTGCACATCCATTTGCATTCGTTAAACCAAACTCAGAAATAATTTCCTGAATTTTATTGATTTCAGAAATCAAGTAATTCCCTTGTTTGTCCTTTTCAATTTGAATTCCCAGGTATAAACTGACTTCACCTAAATCCTTGATTTCAAATTGCTGACTTAACATGTTTGCTGTTTTCTTGATCATCTCTGCATTTCCACAGATCAGCAGATCATCAACATATAACAATATGTAAACAATCACGTTGTTGCACTTCTTTGTATACAGACACAGATCAGCTTCACTTTGTTGAAAACCATCTGATTTCAGAATAGAGTCTATTTTCTGATTCCAACTTCTGGCTGATTGCTTAAGTCCATAAATGGCTTTCTTTATTTTGCAAACCTTTTGCTCTTGACCAATTTCTGTAAAACCTTCTGGTTGAACAACATTTTCATCTGTTATTTCATTTTTTTCATCTTCATTGACTTGATCAATATTTTCTGTAGGCATCTGAGTTTTGACTTCATTTTCATTTTTAACAGGCTCTGATTTTAATTCTGTGTTCTCTGGATTTATCATTACTTCTGTAATTGTCATTCCATCTGATTCATGTTCATCAAATGTTACACTGCGACTGATTATGATTCTGTTTGAATCTTTCAACAGCAACCTGTATCCTTTTGATTGTTCACTGTATCCTACTAGGATTGCTTCGATTGCTCGATCATCGAATTTAGTTCTTTTCTCTTTTGGAATGTATGCAAATGCCTTGCATCCAAATATTCTGATATGTGAAAGATCTGGCTTTTCTCCATTCCACAATTCAAAAGGTGTTTTATCTGTTGCCTTTGTTGGCAGTCTGTTTTGCAAGTACACTGCTGTCATAACTGCTTCTCCCCAGTACTTCAGCGGTAGTGCTGCATCGAGTAGCATACATTTTGCCATTTCGATTATTGATCGATTCTTTCTTTCAGCTACTCCGTTTTGAGATGGTGAGTATGGTACACTTGTCTGAAGTTGAATTCCTTCCTGCTTCAGATAGTTTCTCAGCTTATTTCCAGTGTATTCACCACCATTGTCTGACCTTAGAATTTTCGGTTTTCTTTGAAACTTATTACTGACTTCTGCAATGAATTCTTGAAATTTCCCGAATACTTCATCCTTCCTTTGAATAAGATAACATTTTGTATATCGTGAAAAATCATCGATAAATGTCACAAGATATCTGCTTCCTCCTGATGACATTGTTTTCATTGGACCACAAACATCACTGTGGATCAAGTCCAACGGATGTTTTGTGCGATGTGTACTGGCTTCAGGATATGGTTTCTGTGTGGCTTTTCCTTTAATGCAATGTTCACATTTAATCTTTACATTACATTCTTTGATTTGAATTCCTGTGGCAATTCCTTGCTTGTTAATATCTTTAACAGCGTTCGGATCTCTATGCCCTAAACGTCTGTGCCACATATGAATACAATTTTCATGTTTAGTTTCGAACTTGGCCATGTTTGCAACTTCAGGAATATTCTTGCATGACAACTTGTATAAATTGTTTTCAGATTTTCCCACAGCCAACAACTTTCCATTGTATTTTATCGAACACTGGTTACCCGAAAATTCAATTTCCTTTCCTTTGCTTGCCAGTTGCTTCACTGATAACAAACTTCCTGTTAATCCTTGTGAATATAAAACATTTGTGACTTTAATTCTATTCACTGTGCCATTGTCTAAAATGCATTCCAGAAAACCATTTCCAATTCCATCTGCAATTAGACATGTTCCATTAGCAATGTAAATTTTGTCAGACTTCGTTTGGTCCAGTTCTGTAAAGAAATTCAGATTGTTTGTCATATGGGTTGTGGCTCCGGAGTCTATAAACCAGTCACTTGTTCTCTGACCAATGCCAATTGTAAAACTGCTGTGATTAGTGTCATCGTTGCCTGGATCACTCAATCTTTCTGTTACAACATTTTTGGCTTTGTGTTTTAATTTTCGCTGTTTATTTTCTTGCTCCATTCTTGCCTTCCATACTCTACAATCCACTTTTAAATGACCTGCCTTTTTGCATATGAAACAAGTTCTTGTTTCTCTGTCTTTATGCTGTTTATCATGACGATAGTTAGTGCGATTACTGGGTCTCGTATTGCTTGAGTACATTGCTGATTCATCTTTTGCTTCTGTTGAATCATTTTCTGAATCTTTCTTGCGCTTGTATGCATCAACAAGCTTGTTTTTAACATATTCTAGAGTAAGCTCATCTTCCTCTCTGGCTTCTAAAGCTGTTATCAATGTTTCGTACTCATCTGGTAAACCACAGAGCAATAGAGTCGCCACCTGTTGATCAGTAACTTCTTCACCAACACCACGCAATTGCTCAACGAGTTGCAAGGCTGCACTTATGTATTCCTGCATGTTCTGATTAATCTGTAGCTTTATCTTGTATAGCTTTTTACGCAGATACATCTTACTGCTCAGATTAGATCTTTCATGCACCTTTTGTAGCTCCCGCCACATTTCCTTTGCATTGTTACAATTGCAAATGTGTATTAACTGATTATCTTCAACTGATAATGATATCGTGCATTGCGCCTTCTCGTTCTTTCTCTGCCAACCGTCTGGAACTGGATCAGGCGTGTCGTCATTCACAACTGTCCATAAATCATCTTTAGTAAGCAACATTTTTACCTTGAATTTCCAGACTTGATAATTGCTGTTGTTCAATTTTGTTATCGTAAACTTTGTTTCGTTTGATTCCGCCATTTTATTCTTCTTCTTTGACTAGCTGACTCACGCGACTTGTTAGCGATTTTTACCAACGCTCGAACATAGGTTTACTATCGAAACGTTCCGATTTCTTTTAAAAACCTACAAAGTCGCTGTTCCGAGTCACTGTCTTATTTATAAACTTTTAAGCATTACTTGGTAACTGGCCGGTAGCTGGGCCCATAACCTGATAGCAGAATATAATTTCCAGCAAACCAATCAAACAAACAAAAAATGTCTAACAACATGGCGAGAGGCACGCTCAACAGAGTAGTCACGTGACCAACATAGAGGGATCGTCTGATAACTAATGGCCTACTGATTAAGCCCATTTTAAATTTCTAAGCCCATTTCTTTTACAATAGTATTTTGACATTCTTATACTGGTAGTCTGCGACTCTGCAAAACGCCTTCTTATTGAAGTTTTCATGATTTTATCGTTCATGTATATAGCTGGCAAAAAGAGCATAAAAATGGTTCCAGTTGAGGTCAACAGAGCCAAAAATGCGTTGGCGGCTGGGGCTCCCCCCAGACTCCGCTGGGGGAGCTTACGACGCTCCCCAGACCCCCTAGTCGGTATGGGCTTCGTGCCTTCGGCACTCGCAACTTGGCGCCTTCGGCGCTTCGTAAAAAAATTTCTTTTCCGGCTTAGGGCTTCAGCCCCCCCAAACCTGAAATCCTGGCGCCGCCACTGATTATACACTGTGTCCGGATGAAAAGTAGTACACAACTAAAAGTGTCATAACCCGGTCAAAACGTTTAGGATTTGTCTGAAAATTTTAACACAGCAACAAAGGCCCAATATACACGAGATCCTAAAGCCGATTAGAAATATTCGTGAGTTTGTCAAATTTATGATCGTTTGCATAGGAGCACCGAGAAATTGAACTTTCCAACATGGAAAACCTGAAAAGAAGTGAAATTCAGCTAAATATGGTGTTCAAATTGTCCACTTTGTTCACGGACACATGACCGGGGACTTAGACGCTACTGCTTGATGGTCCTGTCGATGATCACCTGGTTAAACAACTGCCAATCTTCAAACAGACGCGCCCTACGCCCTACGGTTATCGATGTCATGAATACGCGTGAAGGAAAAACGCGCTCCTCAGTACATGTACTCCGGATCAAAGTCTGGACTGCTGGACGACCACAGCTGCGGGATATGAAGCCGAGTGTCTCCAGGGACAGCTATTAGTCCACTACGTCTACGGTAGTGTTTTCGTGAACAAGGAGAACGTTTTCAAGTAGGCCCTATAGCTGAATTTCACTTCTTTTCAGGTTTTCCATGTTGGAAAGTTCAATTTCTCGGTGATCCAATGCAAACGCTCATAAATTTGACAAACTCACGAATATTTCTAATCGGTTTTAGGATCTCGTGTAAATATGGTCACTGTTGCTGTATTAAAAATTTCAGACAAATCCTAAAAGTTTTGACCGGGTTATGACACTTTTAGTTGTGTACTACTTTTCATCCGGACACAGTGTAGAAGCGGACACCCTCAGAAGAGTGCATGAACGGCCCTTTCAGGAGTTAGACTTTAGAAGTTAGGCTATAGGCCTAAATTGAACTGAGTCAAAAGCTGCACACTAAAAGCTCTGACGAAATTGTAATGGACGAAAGAGATCGATGGATGTCTTAGGAGAGCGCGAAATTCTGAAGACAAACATGTATACTCATTGTATAGGCCTACATTATGGCAATGCCGTCATTGCTTCTTACAGCGTCATACAATATAAAATACTTTCATCCATAGCTACAGCTAGTAGGCTAACTTAATTAGTAGTAAGCTACAGAACTGTCGATAAGATGATACAGAAATTTGAAAGTAAGCTTAATGGTTAATAATAAGCTGACTCAATCTTACGTGTAAGTGTTACATAATTATGCTATCATACAATTATAGGCCTATCGGTTGTCGATCGATCTCAAAAAGATCGACTAACGGCGGGTTTTGTCCATACTGCAAGTGATATCATCGACTGAGAGCAGTGATATCTGTGACATCGCGCTGACTATATAGCCCATTTCCTCTCTTGCGCAATTGCACAAAGCCTAAGAGACTGCATTACTTAATTAATATATGTTAGGCCCTATCTCGCCCATTGCTACAAGCGTTAAAGACGTATAGGCCATCCGGTCACTCTAGTTAATTAAGCTAATCGGAAAAGCAATATCTCCGAAAGCTTCGCAAATAGGAGAAACCCAGTTTCGCTTTTCCGAGCAGGATTTTGACCTTTCACAGTTACTGTACTAGTCGTAAGCTGCAGGCGATTGTTCTTGCGGATATTGGCTTGCATTTAGAGACCTACTCGTAATCTTACATACATGTATATCATGTTAACGTTCATAGTTAAAGCGGTTTCACGTAGAACAGTTAGAACTAGCCTAGGCCTACTATAGCTAGCTATCCTACTCAAAATTAGTCAACATCTTTTCGCAAAAGTGTTCTGTAGGCCTATGCTCGAGCATGAATACTTAAGAGAACTTCAGGCTTCAAAGATATTACGCTCGTGAGTTATTATTGACTTATAAACCTCGGTTACTACGTACGTAGGCCTATATCCTGGGTCCAACAAGGAAGTTGCTAGGTCTTTTACCTCCTTGATGAAACTGGCTAGGCCTAGGACCTAATGTAGGCCTCCGTATATACGTTGCATTAGATCTCATACAGAGATGAGCGTCATACTAAGTCTACGCCCAATGTGAGTTATGCCCCCGGCAATTCTCACCCTGGCCTTAACCAGGGCTTAAAGTGTGGCAGGACGGTCATGGACGGCGTCCTGTCACTTATTTTCAAATCTCTATGCCGTACTGCCACTTATTTGGCCAATGGCCAGTACACCTGAAAATGTCAGGGGCGCCCTGCCAGTCCTGGCACTTCTTTTGGAAAGGTTAGGGGAGCCCATGAACTTTTAAAAAAACTTTTAGCCTGTAAGTAGGCTAGGCTTATCTATACGGGGAGACACCGTTCTGATAGCGTTGAAGAACTACCTGGTCCTTACTGACGTGCATTTGAAAATACGAAACTGGTTTTTTCCACAGTTTCGAAACCGAAAGTAAGACCAGAATCAGCAGCAGATGATCAGATCGACAGAACTATAATCATAGATAGGCCTAAATCCACTTTTCGATCTAAAAGTAGCTGCACGATCATACGTGCAATACATGAGGTCGAATTTCTACAATAGTATTATTGCGCAGTGAAATAGATTCCTGTCTATGATCATTGGTGATTCAAGTTGCAGCTAGCCGAAGAAAAGCGGATGTGATGAGTTAGCCTGCGAAAGGTTAGTCATGCAGTGCGTATAAGCGGGTTCGCCACATGGGCGCCCGCAGCATAGGTCAAGGGGGGTCGCGTGACCCCCCTGGAAATCATGACAAAATATTAGCAAGAGCACTTTCTGGGCAAATGTTAGTGGTTAAACGGGACAGCTTGCCCAACAGTCATTGTGTTCTTTTACTTCACCAACTGCTGGGGTATATCGTGTGATTATCTCTACATATTGGGTACGTACTACTTTAACCCGTTACTCAGTCATAATTATGTATATTATTGTATAATAGGCCTGCATAGAGTCAGACGTCAGAGGAACAGTCTTTCAACCACTCAGGTCATCAGGGTATACGGTAATCGGATATGCCGACTATAGCTAGCCACAGACTCGTAGAGGTTGCCGTCAAACCCCATTTAAAGCCCATTGATGGCACCCTAATTGTCTTCCTGTGATGCAGGTCAATATCTGCCAGTCTAATGCAGCCTGGCATCTTGTACCAATATGCTCTCCTTTCTAAGAATGCACAATGTCTCTCATCAAACTGCTCTACATTCTCATAGGACACACGAGTTTATACAGTATATCAAATTTCAGCTGTGGACTTGTGGTAGGCTATACATTTACAGGGCTGTCCAGCCTCTTCTGAATAATTATTGGTGATTCGGCTTGTGGATAAAGCTGTCACGACATTATACCGGTAGCCTACATGTATAGTTTTGATGTTATTATCAAAAATACAGTGACCCTAAGCTTTTGGAGGTAAGCTCATTCACTGTTCATAAATCTTGCTCTACTGCAGTCAAAGTTTTAGTTTTTCTTATACTTTATTTACCTGGTAAAACTCTGGCTGAAAGGTTTGATTTCTTCTGGAAATATCTAAGTACGCCTGCAGGTGATTTGGCAGGAAAAGCTTTAGCTTTGTCAAAGCAAAATCGAGCAGACCTTAATGGTCAGGATCTCATAACAGAAATGGAAGAATTGCCCTCTGTACATAAGGTAAATTATGGATGTGCCCATTGAATCTGCATAACTTTTTAACAGTAAAAATTAAATCCGAGTAATTTATAAATGTTTGCCAGCTTACAATAGGCCAACTGTAGACAATTCAATCAGAAATAACCTCTGCAATAAGATTATTTAGCAAGCTGAAGAGCCTGATTTATGCCTGAAGATGACAGAATTAATTTTCAAAGGCATATATAATGTCTCATTACAACTTCACAAGATCTTCTAGATCTGATCAGATTGAGCCTTGAGACTATAATAGTCTTGTTTTTAAAACTGCCATCAGAAATTTTGCAGAAAAATGACAAGGAATGCTCTTTTATTAGGCCTACAGTCATTCTATTGTGCTATAAATGCAAGCACAAAATACTTTGCTAGTATTTAAAATTGTATCTCAAATACTATAGCATTTAAAATAATTACCATAGCCTAACTGAATCAAACATAATTTATGGTAAGAATTATATAAGAACAAGAAGAAAACATAATATTTGATCAATCAACTACAGGTTCTTGCTCATGTAGACTAAATACAAAATTACAAGCTGACGAAGTTTTGCCCCTGAAATTTTCTGCACCCTGGAAATAAAGAAATGACGTCCCTGCATGGTACTGATTAGTCTATTATAGTTAGTACTGCAGACTGTACAGTTAGTTAGTGTTATTGGTTTTTTTCTATGAATAGGTCTAATATACATGAATAATATATGCCATAGCCTATATCAAAGTCGAAAACTGTTTAAAGACTTTTTAGTTTTGTTGTAAAAGGCTCATAAATATTATATTGCGTTACATTGAGATAACATAGTTGTTTGAGTTGCTTGGTTTTAATGGCATTATTTTGTAATTTGTATCTTAACTCCTCTGGCCACGACCGAGTCGACTGACCCCCCCTGCAAAAAATCCTGCGGGCGCCCATGGTTCACCATCTGAGCCCATCTCAGTGACCTTACGCGTGCGCAGTGGTCAAGGTCAATGCTACAATAGATGGTGTAGGCTATTACATAAAAATTTCAAATTCGCAATGCGCGAGTCTGTAAGTTTCCGAACTTTTGGCATACACATCATCATCTATTGTAGCATTGACCTTGACCACTGCGCACGCGCATGCGAAAGGTCACTGAGATGGTGAACCCGCTTATTCTATATTCATGGCATGAATGGATAGCAGCCTATGACAATGAGCTTTGCTGTCGTCGACAGAAATTAGTTTGGCATAGGTCAGCACTTGAAGGTAAAGGTTACACAACACACACACACGCGCGCGCGCGCATTGAATGAGATCAAACTGTTCGAATAGGCACAATAAATTTCGGCTTCCTAAAATGATGTTTGCCTATTTACTATTATCGCTACCACTGCGTACCTAGTTATGCGCAATAGAGTAGGCTAGGCCATATGCTACAATATGACGATACAATAAGTGTGCACTGTAGGCCTACATGTAGCCATGGTTAGTGTCCTGTAATGCGACACTGAGATTTTTAATTATATATTTATAGGAACGAGATTGAATTTCTTCTGAATTCTTTCTGAATTGAAGTCATGGCTGAGAAAAAACACGCATTTGAGTTTTTGTCCAAGTGTTGGGTTCCTTTCATTTCGTCTGAACACAGAGTCTACTATGCATTTGGCAACACACGTATGCAAGACTTCCTCAGAGACTTCAAGGTCAACCGTGAAATGGACATCTTGGTGTTGGGTCTTGGTGATGTAAGACATGTAATGGCGACAGTGGCTGGACTAAATCAGAGACCGTCCTCTTTAACTGGTGAAGTTAAGGAGATACGTTTCCATTTGAACGATGAGGACCAGGACGTTATAGCTAGAGATGTAATCATTCTGGAAATCATGAATAAACTAGATCCGGAAAGCAAGTCTGATGCAGAGTTTCTCTGGAGTGTTTGGTATAACGCCTTCATTGTTGAGAAAGATTTTACAAGACTGAAGGCTCTTTTGGGAGATCTCATTGACAAATACAGCAATTCAAGTCGTGACAGTGAACGAATCTGTAAATTCGGTGACAAGCAGTCTCTCAAGTCTGTCCTAAAGACGTGGAATTGCTGGCTAAACAGGAGACTCGACCAATCTTCAGTCAAGCGAAGCCGAATAAAAGCACTGGCGAAGGATGGCAAGACTTTATCGTTGAGTGATGCATGCGAGATTGCGAAATATGCATCTATGCAGATCTACATTGATCGAGGAATCAAAGAGACAGACGTGGAAACCGTTGGACAGGATATGCTGACAGCTGCCAGAGACGGATTCGTGAATTTCTCTGAAGATCGTAAAGGTCGGAAAGACTTCGTCAATCCAACTTTGATGAGACCTGGTTGTGAAGAATGGCTTGTTGAAGATGCAGCGTGTGCAGCTGCCTGCTACTTACCGTTGCCAAAGTAAGTTTGCATTGCACATTCTGGATCACTCTAAAAATCGATTGCAAGCATAGGCGTAGGAGACGGGGGTCCAGAGGAGGCAAATCCCCCACAAATTTTGGGCAAGTCTGGTTTTCGGGCAAGCAGACCAGGAATTTTTTTAATCTATGTAAAATTTTCGGTCAATTTTGATCGGGCGACAAAAAAAGACAAAAAAAGGTCGTCAGATATTTTGGGCGGAAGAAGTAACGGGAATTTTTGGGCAATTTCGACCGGACGATTAAAAAAAAGGTCGTCAGATTTTTTCCGGCAAAAGTTAACTTTTGTGCCCCCCCCCCCACTTCTCAAATATCCCCTACGTCTATGATTGCAAGTAACTTAACGATTTTGCAGTGAATATTTGACAAATTATTATGAAAATCAATTGACAAGATCACTCGTTAAAATTACGAGCATGCACATGGTGCAATGAATGACACTGCAGCTTGAGGTGCACTGCAGGAGTGCAGGTTCAAACGGGGGCCCTATGCAACTAATTATTACACATCATATTTTCATAATGGGCTATTCGCTTTCTAAGAATTAAACATTTTAATTTTGTGCATATTATTATTCCTGCATGGTTATAGGCCTATACTGAGGCAAAGACGAAATTCTGAGTCTGCAAAAAGACTTGGTTGCCTAAAACCTGTCACTTCCAGATTATGTTCTATTTTATTTTCAGGGAGTTTTGTGATGAATATTCTACAGTACACGAAGCCTGTTTTGAAAAAATGAGAGAAACGATTTCTTCCTATCTCGAATCTTGGAAAATGACAAAGGTGAGAGTCAGTTAATGTCAACTAGGCCTATAAGTTTAGGAGCACTTAATTGGTTCCGGTGTCACGAAATAGAGTATCCCCCATATTAATAGTATCCCCAAAATGAGGAAAAGTCAAAAATAACACTTCCGCGTGCATTTATTTTTGCAAATTAATTTTCATCTGCTTTGTTTTGAACAATGACACTTACAGGTATGTTTATTCCTACTAGATAATTTGTTTTGCTTTGGTTTTATAGCACTTAAAACATTTAAAACACTTAAAAACACTCGGAGACACTAAATAATTTCGAGTTGCCTTTTTCTGAGCGTTGCTTAGGTCACTTAAAACAATTAGAGTGACTTTAAATTTTGATTAGAGTATAAATTTTTTAATTATACGCATTTTTCAAAAAATGGGATAGAATGGTTTATCCCCCCGGATAGTATAGACCGGTTAATTCCATCCGGGGGGATAGATTAATTCATCCCCCCGGATAGCTTTCAGGGGGGATAATCCTTTTCATGACACCGGCAGTACTGCCAGTACGCATGCTATATAGGCTAAAATTGGAGAAATGCAGATTGTTGCGACTGCCTCTGTGCATGTTCATAATAATTATTGGCTGGCGTTTGGCAGCTCACTATAACGTAGGCCCTATAGGCCTACAGTATACAGTTTATCGCTGTCCAATGCAGCGCCGTAATATTATTGTGCCGCGGGAAATCATTTACGTGTCTATTTTACTCTTGACCTGCCTTATGGCGTGCCAAATATTCTTTAGAATTCTTTAATGTGTAAATTTCTTCTTGAAATTTAATTTCTTAGACCTGCTGAATTAGGCCTACTTTTATAACACTGACGGTATACCTGCTGAAATCGAATATGGCTGGCGCCGCCACGGTAACATTCTCAAAATTGAATAGAGAAGATTACAATTTATGAAGGTGAAAGCAAAAATGTCATACTTATAATTTTAGGCCTGCTGCATTGCGTCTATGTGCACTTTTTTAAATCCTCTTAGGTGACATATACGTTCTGGGCAACAGATATGTTTCATCTGTGTCATTGGTTGCTACCATCGGATATGACGTTTGACTTCATCTTCACTAGTAACTTGATGGACCATGTTGGACTGCTGAATCTGCTGCTCATCACACAGCCACGTCTAAAGAAGTAGTTGATGAAAGAACTTTTTATTATTTAACTTGTTTATTTGTTTTCACGGAATTTCCTGTACCGGTCTATAATCAAACTTAATTAGGCCTAAACGTCTTAGATAGATTAAGCCTGAAGGAAAAGAAGAAGAAAAACGTTTTTGATTAGATAGATACATGTAGATTAACAGCTGGTCGCATGGACTGACGCAGCACGGGTTAAAATACCTTAAACTAAGCTGAATTATAACATATTAACGTGTATGCAGAGCTTAGAGTGGATTATTATACGTCACTATCTTTTACTAGATTAAGAAAGATTCTAGTTAATCAGACTAAATGACACTAACGTGAATTGGTTGTGAATAAGCAATGCAGAATTACGCTAGACTAGCATACTAAACTGCAATGAACCGTAGGCCTACATAGTTGCACCATATGTAGGCCTATAGCTTTTGGTCCGTTACATAATAGCCTCGAGTCGGTGCTTCTAACGGAGTCGCACAACTGGAACCAGATATATGAGACGTTAGAAGAATTCTTTACCAGCGAACTTCGGTGCAAGTACATGCTCTTGCCTTCGCTGATTGGCGTCAGATTGGCTGAAGACCTGAACCTGGGATCGTCGTGAGTTGAAAATTTCATTCCCTATTATATAGATTATTATAGACTAATTAAAAAATTACAATGAAATAGTACGTTGGTACCAGGATTATTGCGATGCTGCACCTAAGAACGCTATGAAACATTCAGATAAATTCAATTAGGCAAAGTTAAGATTCTTGGTTATATAGGTCCTACTTAATTAAAGAATACTTACTTCAATGAAGTACCATACCCACATCAATAGGGTTTCTGTTATATTATGAAGTGAATTATAATTTCCCCCAAAATGAACTGAACTAAGTTTACATTATGACTCTCAGCGTTCTTTAAAAAACCTTGAAAAATAGCATGCGCTTTAGAAATAGATGTCCTTGAACTTTACATCCAAGGAATAGGCTATTGAGATCGAATTTTCAAGTTCAATTTTAAAAAGTTTTTTGGTCGGTATACATAGGCCAAGATACTGTTTTCAGCAATTTGCAAGGCTTCTATAGAACAATGTATGGACGGCAATCGGACACCGAATCGATCTACTGGACTAAGAGTTTCAAACAGGAGAACGTTCAAATTCATTTATCAGGTAGGCTTGTGAATAAGCTGGGGCCCCTCGTTTGGCTTTTGAACAGCGCTTTAGAAGTTTGTAGATTATGCTTACGATTACGATACCAGTTGCGGTCTATCAGCCAAATTGCTGAATAGACTAAACGAAAAATTATAATTGGATTATTTCATTTGTAGCATTGTTTAGGCCTAATTTACAAAGTAATGAAAAATTCAGATCGGTTATTGTGATATTGTTGACTACAAACAGACTATGCGACTGATGCATCATTCTTCATGTCTGTTGTTTAGAAAGTCCTGCAATTAGTGATGCGCTCTCACTCTTGGTGATGTCTACGTTTTGGTGCATGCGGTCGAACAGCACAATAAGCAGTGTCCGACAGACTCCACTGACTCTAATATATTGTTATCAGCGATTACAACATCTTCTCAATGGCGGAAGTACGTATACCAAGACGTTAAACTTCTTAAAGGGTCAAAACAGTATAGGCCTACGTGCAAACTCGCTGTAGATAAGCTTGAATAATATTCTTGTGTTGTTGGCCTATTTTACAACTAAACATTGAGAAGACCAAAGGTGGCAAAGAATATTAAATAATATTCTTGTGTTGTTGGCCTATTTTACAACTAAACATTGAGAAGACCAAAGGTGGCAAAGGACACGACTAAGCCTAATCTGGGCTTGTATTTGCCAAGATTAAGAAATTTAAACAGACCTTAATTCAGAAAACACATTACTTTTCAGTTCATTCTGCCGTGGTCAATTTGAAAAGTTTATAAGCCTAAGCCTAATAGGCTTATAAACAGGCTAATACCTGAACTATAGGCTAATATTGTGTATTTTCGGCATTTCAGTGTTAAGGTTGTTAAGAGATGTCGAGATGGTAATCGACCACAATCCCTCATTGAACTTTTCACGAAACAGAATCACATGGGACGTTGTGTGCTGGTCTTTCGGACTAATGTACGAACGAGGTAATTTATTATTAATCCTCTTCAATTCAGTCTCGTATGTCTGCTGTTTAGCTGTAAACATGATAATAATTATTATGCCGCGCTTCAGAGACTAGACAGTTTGTTTAAAATTTGTAAACATCATTTTCCAGTAATTCACCAATATTTTCTAAAGGTTTCTTAGTTAGCCTAACTGTCCTAACATGTCTATTAAAGTCAACGTGGAAGATCACTGTTGTCAATGAGTTTAAGAAGTTATTACAAATCAGTTGAACTAGGCCTGTATATATATGATCTGCTAAACTTATGCTACACATGGTTGCAGAAGTAATTTAAATATGGGGAAGTTAGATTATTTTTGATGACACTCTGTTTATCTTTTTGCTTGTCAGATCAACTCTACATAGTAAAAATACCATTCAAAGAGGTCAGCTCTTTCTTAACCGATATGGACAAACATTGCAAATTGAACTGCAGACTGAAACTGGACTATAATGATTCATACGTAAGTTTTGACTTAGTTGATCTAAATCTCTCTAACATTAATAGGCCCACTTATCGCTAAACACATGGCATGTAGGCATAGGGTCTATGTGGTAAATCTCGTTAACATAAATAGGCCTACGCTCTCTGACATTAATAGTCCTACGTTAGACTTTAAAAACATAGATGTAAAAAACCATCAAAAATTAAATTTTAAAAAGGGAAAAACGTCGTTTTTTCGAAAAATACTATTTTCAAAGTTCAGCATAAATGCAAACGGCTCGAAAGCAGGTGTTCTTGGCAGATGTGCAACTTGTGTTTAATGTGTCCACCACCCGCTGCGGCTGTGCCCACACAGTGTGGGCCACACTGTCTTGTTCTGAGTTTCTTTGTGAAGTTCTTGATGGTCTTGTTGGTGTGTTCCACAGGTTAATCTTCCCATATCAATTCCATTGAAACCATCAATTCTCTTATAATCACTCTTCGTTATGCCTGCAGATTGTGGTAGCCTATTTCTCCCGTAAAACTCTGCGCGTTTGATAATCCGTCGGGTTTCAATAATAATAATAATAATAATAGGGCCTAGTTACTTTACAAGATCTATAATAATATTACTGGACAATGTCGTCAAAAACTCTAGACTTTTGCAAACGCATGATTCTGCTGACTTTCAGAACATGGAAGAAATTCTTTCCCTGTTTCAATATGATGTCGTTGGTCAACACTTTGAATTTCCGATTCTGGAGAGTGCGTGGAAGTCTCTTCCAAAAGATTCTACAATATCGGTTATCGACTGCGATGGTGACGAATCTCAGTCCTTACTAAAGGAACTGAAAAACCGAAAAGTTTCAGTCAAGAGAGTAGGCAAAGTCACAGCAACTTACAATCAACAAAAGCAGACTGACGATGGAAACGATATATGCAATACAACAGATCAGGTAATCTAATTATATCATTGATGATAAGTAGACTGGGTGAGAATTGACGGGGATTGGGGATTTCAACCCCCAGTCTTTCTTAGAACCCCAGAGTGAAGTCTGTTTTTCACATCCCAATTCAAAGTGGATAATGGTCCAACCCCCAGTAATTTTTCCACAATTCTTACACTGTAAGTAGGGGTCTAGTGTGAGCTTATATTCCTGCTGAATGCTGATGAATCATCCAGACTAGTTGACAACAAATCAGTAAATGAATTTTTCCATTTTTGAATAGTTCCATTTGATTCGTTTGATAGGCTATGTGTGAGTCACGAGCCTCTGAGTAACCTTATTGGTCTACTTAGTATGAGAATTTCATTTAAAAAATGCTAACTTCATGGTCTTGGCTACTTCGCCTCTGCTTTTATACTCACCTATTTACAGCAGAAGGTCCGATCTTCTTGCGTTCGCTCTGTTATAAGTCTCACTGGTATTTCTGCATAGACAGTAGTCTAAACTTTGAAGCATGTGCATTTATAGGTTATCACCAGGGGCGGAGACAGAAATTTTCGAAGGGGGGGAGGTGGCAAGAAATTTTGGTCTTGGATCATGAAAACATTTATCTAGGGTATTTGGCGGCAATGTGACCTTTGTTTTGTCATCTGGTCGAAAATTTCTGTCTCCGCCCCTGGTGATAACCTATAAATGCAGGTTTAAGAGAGCTCTTAAGTTATATCTAACTGAAGAATGATCATTGAACTGTATTAACCTGAGATCTTTCTTTTAAAGTATTCTGGTGCATGATCTGACCTGCAGAGTATCATACAGTGTTTCCCTTTTGCCACAGCTGTTCTGACCTTTGTTTGCTAATATGATCACTTCAGTTTGGAAATCTCAAGCTTGTTTTTCTTTTTATTTCTTAACTGACTAGCAGTACCCATATGTTTGCACTGAGATAATTAGTTAAGCTATATGTATTGAATCTGTTTACAATGTCTGATCTGCCATTCCACCAACGATTGATACTGGGGTTCCTCTGATAGCGGGACTTGTCCCTTTGGGGTTCCCCTTTAAGTGCTCAACCGTATGCGATCCTTTGCTTTATAATGTACTGTTTATTCTTATGATACGCTGTTTATTCTTTCTGTTATGTTAATCATCAATGTTAATGCTATTATTCTGTTTTGTTTTGTCTTGATCAATGTGCAACGGTTGTTGCCTTAATAAATGGTATTTGATTTGATTTGATTTGGTCGAAATGTCGAGAAAAAAGTAAAAAGTACCATTTTCTCTGCCAGAGAATCTGATGACGAAAGTCTGCACTGGCACCTAAAGGGGGGGACGTCCGTTTTTCACACCAAAATACATGGTGACAAATGTGAAAATTTCTCAATGATGGGGCCGTGGCCGATTTGCCCCCTGGATCCGCCCCTGCATGGCTATCACAACGTTTTCGACTTTTCGTCCGTTACGTGTGCTGCCAATAGTTATGAAATGCGGTCAGTTTAGCGTTAATCTGAGTATATAGGCTATGTGAGTGTCACCACTCCACCAATTCTCGTGTGACCTTCAGTCTCTTCGGAAGCTTCTTCGTATAAGTTCGTGGTAGCCTAGGCCTATCCCTAGAATAACTGTTTCATTAGCTAATGGCTAGGTAAAAGAATCTACAGTCTTTCACTGTTTTATAACCAACAACGACGACGTGTTTAATCTTATTATTCAACTCCAAAATCCGATATAAAGTAACGATCAGCAACAACACAACAATGACTACACTTGCGTTATCATAACAACTAACTTCATCAGCCTACTACTAACTCAACTCAACCACTCTCCGACAACTACTACAGCCTATCTAAACAGCTCTCAACACACAACTCTTTCTTCTTCCTATTCACGCTCACCCCTTCTTTCCATCTCTCCCTTGTACACTCAACGTACGCTTGTCCCGACGTCGCGCGCCGCCCGCCAGACAATTGTCTAGACAAATCGCGCCAATTCGCAGCTGGCCTGTCTACGCCGTCCGCTGTCGTACGACAATCGCTGTGCACTGATTAAATTAGCTTACATTACCTCCTTCCTTTCTTTTGAAGAGAGCCAATTAATCTTAAAAATTAGCGAACGTACAGTGCTTAAAATAATACAAACAATTCTTATACTAAATGCATCACAAAATATCTTATACTACAATCTCGATAAGCAGTCCGCTACTACATTCAGCTTTCCCTTCTTATAGTTCAACAGAATGTCAAAATTTTGCAATGATAAAGACCATCTGACTAACTTAGCAGACTTCGACATTGACTCAGTCAAATAAACTAAAGGATTATGGTCAGTGAACACGTTAATCTTGGAACCAATAATAATTTCTTTCAATTTGTTTAAAGCCCATATGGTTGCATAGGCTTCCTTCTCAATCGTCGCCCATCTCCTCTGGGTATCAGTCAGCTTCTGACTGATAAATGAAACGGGACGTTCTATCCCCTCATCGTCCACTTGTGACAGCACAGCTCCCACAGCAAAGTCACTGCTATCACAATACAAATTAAATGGCTTGCCAACCTCGAACATGTATAAAATCACATTTGATAAAACAATTTCTTTAACAGAATCAAAAGATTTCTGGTGTTCCTTAGTCCAAACAATGTTCTCAGGTGTCTGCTTGCTAGTTAAATCTGTCAATGGTTTAGCAATTTCAGCAAAATTACAAATAAATTGTCTGTAGAAACCAAAAAATATCAATCAATTAGTTAACAAGTGTTAGGATTTTTTGGGTTCAGCACCACCTCCTATTCTACCATTGTACATAATCCAGGTTTGTCCGAAAATCTGTCTGCATAACGGTTCAGTACATCCAGTAGCTGTTTCTGTTGCTCGCACGTAAGATGTCGGATCTGTTCATAGTCCAATTGCAGCGATTTCTGTGTCGTCTCTGCATGGTCTTCTTTCAATGGTAGCTCTACCACTGATCCGAATTCGTCGTCCTCTTCCACGATGAGACCACACGATAATGTTCTTGCGATGAACTTCCTCATTTTGTTGGCATGAACGATTCGTCGGCCGTTTTCATTCATATCCACCAGATACGAATACTTTGATCTTTTTTGTAGCACTGTACATGGACCATGCCATCGTGAGATCAATTTATTGGTTGACGTTGGATACAGGACGATGACGTTTTCTCCTGGTTCGAATTCTTTATCTTTGGCCCTCTTGTTGTATTGACTGGCATATTGTTTTTGCTTTTCCTCTGCACAATTCTCAGCGAATATCAGGGCTTTCTCCATGTCTGCTCTTAAGTTCTTCAGGTACTTTGCTGGTTGTACTCCAATGTTTGGCGGTATATTTATTTCTTTGGTCCAGCTTTCCTTTAAGATAGTTAATGGTCCTCTTGGCATTTTTCCATACACCAACAGATATGGTGCCACTCCTGTCGTTGCGTTTGGAACTTCTCTCAATGCCCATACAGTAAACGGAATGATTTTATGCCACTGTCTCGGATTTTCCACAATGACATGATGAACCATCTTCTTGAACGTCTGGTTCCATCTCTCGACTAATCCGGCTGCCTCTGGATGTCCCGGTGAATCGAATCGTGGACAGCATCCCATCAATTTCAAAAATTCTCTTGTAAGACTGGCTGTAAAATTTGTGCCTCTGTCGCTGGTGATCACAGATGGCACCCCCACGTCAATGAATAGCTTCATCAAAGCTTCGCACACAGCCTTAGCAGTCAATGACTTCAGCAAAAAGATTGTCGGCCATCTTGTACATGAATCCACTATGCACAAGCAATACTTATGCCCTGCTGCTGACTTCGGTTCTATTGGGCCTACCACGTCCATAGTCATCCGTCGGAATGGAACATCTTCCCTTGGAATTGGTGTAATCGGCACACGATCCATCACCAAACTTCGTGCCTTCAGCTGACACTTCTCACAGGACTTACAAAATTTCACCACGTCTCGACGCATCTTTGGCCAGACAAAGGACAACTTGATTCTCTCTCGTGTCTTCTTTTCTCCCAAGTGTCCGCCAAATACTGACTCGTGAGCTAATTCCATTACTTGAATTCTTCTCTCTTTCGGTAACACCAACTGGTACACTAGCTGATCCAGCATTTGATGTTTCTTATACATCAATCCATTCACCACGCTAAACTCTGATCCTTTGTCTTCAGCGATCCTCCACCACGACTTCAGTGACTCGTCATTTCTCTGCTGCTCCTCGAATTTCTTCGCATCTTCCAGCTGTCTTTCATCATTCGCATTCTCTGTGAACAAGTCTCTCATACTCGTCTCCAGTTCAGCGTCGCTTCCGGAATCTTCACTATCATTTCGTTCACATGCAGCCATCTCTTCTTCAGTTTCATTGTTTCCAGATGTTGTTCCTTCGTCGTCTTGAATGCTGTGTTCATCTTCGCTGTCCGTATCATCTTCTGGCGAACTTTCGTTTATCGTTTCATCTTCTCCGCCTTCGACTTCTGCTCTCCGACTTTGTGCTCTTGTGGTCACATTCGCTCGTAGTTCCCCTTGCAATACACTCACTGGTGGAATCTCTTTCAATTCTGCAATTATCTCCGGATGTGCCAAGAACTCTTCCTTGTTTTCTTTGCACAGATCCGCTGAAATGCTGGTACACACTAAAGTTAAATATGGCGCGATATTTATTGTCCTGTCCTCTGTAGCTGTTCCTTCGTTACGACCGCTCATCCGCACTTCGATTTTCACCAACTTAGCTGGAATCGGCTCTCCAGCTACACATTGCAAATGAACTCTGCCGATTTCTTCTACTGTCGTTCCTTTCAGTAGTTCCTCGTTGATTACTGGTATCTCGGTCCCCGAGTCAATCAACGCCTCGACTTGCACAGGCTGACCATCGGTCCCACGTATCTCCACGTTTACATGCTGCAACGATATCTTCTTTATGCGTTGACATTCCTCTTTACTTTTTGTTTCTCGACAAATTTCTGCAATGGGAGTAGTCTTTATCGCTTCTTTCTGTATGGTAAACTGCGGCGTACACTTCATTACCGACTTCACTTCTGTTTCACGATCGTCCGGTTCTTCAAACTGGTCTGGTGCATTCATCACTTGTATCTGGTTTACTCGAAGATTTTCTGCACTTCTGCTAAAGTTCTTCCTCATTTTTGCCGCTCCTGGTGCTTGGCAATGTTTTATTAGATGTTTGTCTGACTGACAGTTGTGGCAACGTTTCTTTATAAAACCTCTTTGTTCATTGTTCTCCCACTTGTTGTACGGCGTGTATGATGCATTACCTTCTGTTGGGCGTCCCAGCGGCGGAGTTCGATTGTAGGCTTGTCTGTCCCACGTTGACTCTTTCTTATCTTGCCAATACTGCTTTCCAGAATAATTATCTTTCTTTGCATCATTACTCTTGGCTTGGCTACCGGTGTCTTTGTTATCCTTGTTCCACTTGAATGGTTTTGAACTATTGCCCCAGGGAATATGAAGCATGGGGCCTTCATATTTCGGTTTGTCTTGGAACATCACACCAATCCGATTGTTCACATGTATGTCTGCGAGGTCTGCCACGTTACTGGCTTCCATGCATTCAGCACCTTCTCTTGCTAAGACAAACTGTAGTGGACCCGGCGGTAAACATTCTTTCAGTTTATCTGCCACTAGCAGATCAAACAGCTTCTCGTAATCTTTGTTCACTCGTCTACTTCTGACATAATAATTCAACAGGTTCTTCAACCTAGCCGTAAACATCGTGTAGGTTTCTTCGGCTGTCTTCTTAGCTTCTGCAAACCTTGACCTGTACTCCCGAGCTGTTAACTTGAACTCCTTCAACAAGTGCTCTTTCACTGCATCGTATTTATCTAAATTCTCAAATGACAAGCGGTTCAATACCGTTCGTGCTCTCGGTGTCATCAATGGCAACAACAATTTCACCCAGTATTGTTTTTCCACAGCAAAGCTATTGAATGCATTTTCCACTGTCTCAAAATATAATGGCACTTCCATCATATCATATGGCATCGTAAGTAGCACATGCTTCATTGCATCACCTATCTTCTTAATCTTTGACACCATTGTCTCACTTTCTCTGAGCCTATTCCGTTCTGACTCTTCACGACATTTTCTATCGTCTTCGTCTTTCTTCGTCAGTCGAGTTTGATCTTCTACCCTGCGCAGTTCCTCCTGTTCTATCTTTTGCTGCAACAAGTCTAACTGTTTTCTGCGTTCCTCCTTTTCAATAGCCATCTCATGGAGTTGAGCTTCCCTAATAGCAAGTTTCTTTTGTTCCAATTGCATCTGTTCTTCTCTTTCTCTTTCTGCTTTTTCCAAATTGTCTTTTTCGGCTTGGAATTCTTCCTGTCGAATCTCTTCGGCTCTTTGCAGTTCTTGTAAACGCATCTTTTCCTTTTCTTTCTCACGAGCCTTTTTGTCTTCAATCTGCTGTCTCCGTATTTCTTCATCGCTTCTCCTTGCTTTTTCATATTCTATCATTAACTCCATCCTTCTTCGTTCTGATTCGTCACGATCTATTTTCATTTGTTCTAACTGCAGCTGGAATTGTTGTCTCTGCATGTCTATCTCTTGTTGTCGTATCCTTTCTGCTTTTTCTGCTCTTTCTCTCTCTTCTTGTCTACTCATCATCATGAATTGTAGCAACACCTCCATAGACATCGGTGCCTGAGGTTTCTCAACCGGCTTTTCTTTAGCGCCTCCAACAGCACCTTCTTCTTCAACTTCTTCCTTTGCCCAAATCTCAGCCAAAGTTCTCATCAAATGTTCCCTCGACATCTGTTCAACTTCTTCTACGTCTACACCTGCTTCAATTAATAATTTTACTAGTCTCTCCGAAGACATCTTTTTAATAGCTGCTTGCTTTTGCTCCGTAAGTTTCTCCATCTTACTTCTTTACTTTACTGATGCTAGTCGATAAATAGTAGGCTACTCTTCAAATGTTTGCAATTGACTGACTTCAATTCTTTATGCACACTTCAATAGACAAGCAAGTTTTTCTACCTTGTAGTCGTTGTGTTGTCGTTTCTCACTGTCGTACGGATGCTCGATGTATCGTTGCTTCTCCCGTGTGCTCGGCTCCTCGATAAATTCACAGCGTCCGTTCCTCCGCAACGTCTGTTGATTGGATAGAATCCCTTCGTTCGTAACTTGGCACGTAGACCCGCCGTTCGTAACTAGGATCGTAATCTCACCGTATCGACGCCAAAAGAATATCAGACACCTTCTTCTTCACGACGTACATGTATGTCCGAAGCGGAAATCACCGTCCGTAGATTTGGATACACTATCCCACCGTAACGACACCAAATGTCACCAGTCCACCAATTCTCGTGTGACCTTCAGTCTCTTCGGAAGCTTCTTCGTATAAGTTCGTGGTAGCCTAGGCCTATCCCTAGAATAACTGTTTCATTAGCTAATGGCTAGGTAAAAGAATCTACAGTCTTTCACTGTTTTATAACCAACAACGACGACGTGTTTAATCTTATTATTCAACTCCAAAATCCGATATAAAGTAACGATCAGCAACAACACAACAATGACTACACTTGCGTTATCATAACAACTAACTTCATCAGCCTACTACTAACTCAACTCAACAACTCTCCGACAACTACTACAGCCTATCTCAACAGCTCTCAACACACAACTCTTTCTTCTTCCTATTCACGCTCACCCCTTCTTTCCATCTCTCCCTTGTACACTCAACGTACGCTTGTCCCGACGTCGCGCGCCGCCCGCCAGACAATTGTCTAGACAAATCGCGCCAATTCGCAGCTGGCCTGTCTACGCCGTCCGCTGTCGTACGACAATCGCTGTGCACTGATTAAATTAGCTTACAGTGTGTTCATATTATATTTTAGGTCCTACTTTGTTTTGAAGATGTCGATCAGTATCGCCTGCCGTGGACGTCTCAGTCGAAAGAAAGAGAGCAATTCGACTTAATGTGTAAACTGGTCGTTTCAGGCTCCAAAAATAACTTGGGTCTCGAAAGGTAATTAAGTGACCTAGAAAACAATTATTCGCCAACTACATGTAGGCCTATAGACCTAGGCTACAGTCTTATTATGTAGTGCATAAAGCGGGCCTAATCATGGTAAAGGATTAATAGCCCGACTTCCTCGCTCATCCCACATTTTTGCTTTTATTGGCTTCCCCTTGTTGCTCGGGTTCAACTTAAGGAAGTTAGGTTCTTGCATTAATTTGCCGGTCTTATAATCTGCTGGCCGAGCTTCCAAGTATCTGTGTGACCTCATCCGTCTGCCGACCTCGGCCACTTCTCTTCGCCCGCTCCGCTCCTTTGATTGTCCCGCGATCTAGGACGCCATGGCTCTTAAAAAGAACTCCAAGAAGTTTGGCAGCTTCGACATTGTGTATTGTATCCATAAATCCATAAATGTATATAGCGCCTCTTAAATGCACGCCAATCAGAGGACCTCCCAGTGGTGCCTCGGGAATTACATGCTACGGATTACGGATGGAAGTGAAAACAAATTGCTTTTCGTTTTAGCACAGCGCCGTACAAGTTCTCGTGCGCCGTTGACTTCTATGAGATTAAGTATGCCAAGGAGGACCGCATTGAAGCGTTCCTTTACAAACAGAAGATCTATAACTCGGGACAGTCTGCATTGCCCTTGCGATTGATCGCCGACAGCGAGTTGTTACCTTTCACCAGCGGTCAAGACATCAAGAATTATCTGGAAGAGACGATGATCTGTGATCTCATGTTTTGCTCACCAACCGACATCGAATCCAGAGCAAAGGCATTGAAAGGACCAGATTTGCTCACTGACGATGCATTCATGGTTCTACGTCTTGTCATAGAACACCTGTGGCAAATAGGGACACAGAAAGAAAATACGCTGGTAGGTCTTCGCCTACTTATTTTAACATCGTTGTTTTCTCTTAGCTTTATAGATAGATAACTCAGAGAACAATTTAAATTTCTTAAACTGTAGGCCTAATATAATCAACCGCTTGCCATTTCCATTCACTATTAAAATACGCATTTTATAGTTCATTTAAAAAAGTGTTGTTCTTGGATACCACTCTATCATATCTATTTTAGCTGAATGGTCTCAATGTTACATTTTCTCGTAGAGATTACTGTTAATTATCACTCCACCACTAGAAAAGACGTACTTAAAAGTTCGAACTTATAGGCTACCTCTAGCTTTGCGTCAGGATGAAAGGCTTTAACGTGCTTTATTCTTGTATGATAATTATACAGCAACATACCTTGCAACTGGAAATTCGAGAGCCAAGACAGACTTCTGAGGTCCTGATTCTCTATATAGAAGGTTATTACAAGTACAATGGTCTTCCGCTTGTCAGAATGAGATACAAAGAACTCGACAGAAACTCGGCAGCACTAAACACGACCACAGAGACGACGAAAATATATGCAAAAGATCGAAAATGTGTAAGACAATCCAGATAAAATATTGCTGAAATAATGAAATTGCGTTTCAAAATTTACGCCGTCCATGTTGAACTTGTTAGTACGCTGTGCTCATTAGGCTATAATTTATAAAGCATTTGTGAAACACTAAATAAATTGTCTATTCTAGTTTTAGTAAGTACGTAGGCAGTAAGTAAGAATTAAGTAGGCCTATGTGATTCAAATTTAAACTGGAAGGGATTTAGTTATCGTTTTTGCAGATCACTTGAAATGAATGTCTGGGCGCTATCAGACTTGAAAAGGCCCTAGCTGTACGGTTCGTAAAAATAACATCAGCAATTTGGTACCGGCATGGTCTCCTAATATAGAAAGATTTTTGTGCTCATTTTAGCAGCTTTACAGTAGTAACACGATGTTGCAATCGTTTATACAAAATAATCTGTCTCATGTAAGTGACATCGCACCGTGCAAGCACCACCAATGGTCCACCATTAACCCTAGATATGGGTTTTAGAAATATATCGTGTGCTTGATATTTAATTAAAGAAACCAATATGGGCAAAGTGGAGTCTATGTATGTGACAATCATTTCTTTTCAGAGTATAGGCCTACCCTATGCTGTTTAGGCCTACCTACCGTCTGTTTTTCATGCTAATGCTAATTGTGATTCATTGTAGCTCGAACTTCTAAAGAAAATGCTATTGGCTAACAGTTTGAGGATGCATCAGGATAAACGAGCTTCAGTAAAAATGACAACAGCATCTCCTCAGTCACTGAATACTTTTCTGCAAATGGTCTTTCTCAAGGAAAGTGGAGAAGTTATGGCATTAGCATTGCATGAATACCCATCAAACACGGGCTCCGTGAGAAACTACATTGACAAAATATATTCTGCCAGTATACGAAAGAATTTTGTTTCTCGCGTAAAGGCTATGACGATGATGAACAAGCAGATGAAGGAATGGCTGTCGTCAATTTCTACAAAAGCGTCTCAGTTTGCATCAGGTTTGATTTTTTAAAGACATTCTGAATTCCGTACTAATTAGGCTATACGAGAAAGTTTACTGTTAATGTCATTGATAGATGTAATTCAGTAATTTCTATCGTTCAGCTGTCTATTGCCCAAGGTATCAAACGATCTTGGATGGCGCCAAAAACACTGAGGGGGTTTAGTGCGAAACTGTGAATGATAAAGGCACTGGGCCAGAGTTCGAATGGAAAATTCTAGCGTTCAAGGTTTAGATGCTAAACTCGCAAGAGTAAGGTAGGCTAACGATTATACATGTAGACTCATGTGCCGATAGGAGGTCGAGTTAGGTCTACACTGTAGGCTACTAATGAAGTCTGAATATTTGATTGATTGATTGATTGATCGATGAGGTTACACATCATTAGCCTTAATTCTAGTAAACTGAATATTGTCTTAACGCAAAAGTACTCAATGATGGACCATGCATGCGGTGATTAGAAGTAATTCTTCAATTGCAATTTATTTTCTGTCTTTAGGAAAGCACACGCCTGACTACTGGATGACAAAGAGCTCGAGCAGTTTGTCTCTGAAGCAACAAACCTCATGCGCCGAGTGCAAGAAACTGACGGCGGACCTCAAGAAATGTTCGCGGTGTATGGTAGTCACCTATTGCAGCAAAGAGTGTCAGTTGAAGGATTGGCCAAACCACAAGAAGATATGTTCTTCAGGAAATCTGAAAGCTGAGAAGGGTTCTACCACCGTCAAGGAAGTCAGTGGTGAGAGTGGATGTTCCAGAAATACAAAGAAGACAAGCGGGTCATCAATGCAGGCAAGTATGGAAGATTGTGCTACGAAGGAGTCACGTGTCAAGAATGTCTCTTCTGCTAAGGAGATTGAGAATGATCCTTTAACCGAAACGAAGATCAAGGATTGCTCCTCTGATAATTCAAATACCAAAGGCATTTCCAGCGTAACACCAATGAGAAAGGATAACATTGAGGATGGTTCCGAAATCGGTTCTTCCACAAAAGCTGAGAATCATTCTCAACCACATTTGCAAGAGACGCAGAGAAACAACGAAAATGCTGCAGTCACTGATAATTCTGTGAGTCCAAAATCGGTTGAAACATGCATGCATTGTCGATTGGAAAAGACAAACCTGAAGAAGTGTACTAAGTGCGAAAGTGCATCATACTGCAGTCAAGAGTGCCAACGTGCCGACCGGAAAAGACACAAGCCTGAGTGTCAGACTCAGGAGCTACCAAGTGCTCCGCCACTGATGAACCGCTGCAACTGCTGTGGAGTGCGTGGCACTGAAATGAAAAAGTGCAGTCAGTGCAAGACTGTGAGCTACTGCAGCGTTGAATGCCAGCGAAAAGATTGGAAGAACCACAAAACCACTTGCCGACGACCTTGAAAACGTTTTGTTCGGCATGCCGAATAATTATTTGACAAGTAACGTCGATGGTCGTATATATACTATGACATTGTATTTTCAAGGTTACTAATACAATCCTGATAGCTCGTACTCTCTAAGGGAGCGTATTAAAATAGATGGAAAGTTGTAGCTATACTGCGGCAACACACATTTGTCTAGTCGCTAGAATATATAATTTTGCCTTTGCCATATAATGCCCATATTTACAATTTATTAGTTAACGCAAAAAGCCGGGTGTCGCGTGTCAGAGTCTAACCCCCTAAAAGTCTCCCCCGGAGACTTTAATTGGAAATATATTCTCCCCCGGAGGATCTGTTCTAGAATAAATTCGCCCCCGGAGACTATATTCGGAAATAAAGTCTCCGGGGGGGGGGAGATAATATTTCCTCCGCCCACGAAACAAAGTCTCCCCGTTGATCGTGAAATCGGCTACAGTTGCATAAAATTAATAGATAAGCATATCAAACCGTTAGTTTACGTTGCTAACACTATAACGCGCTATTTAACACGAACATATAATATACTTTTACACCAGAAAAATGTCTTCCAAAACAGATTTTCAGCCAGGGGAGACTCTGTTTCGGGGGGGGAGACTTTGTATGGGGGGGGAGACTTTATTTCGTGACACCGGCACAGCTGTTGATCGAGCGTCATTGATACACAGCGCACTAGTATTGTCGCTGCCTCTCGTCTGAGGACTTTTCAGTTGCTCCGAACCAATTTAAGAATTTTGTTGCCTCTGTCTTGACAAAATAATTTATATAGGTCTAGGCATAATGTCGCTTCCCCGAGTATTTAAACAAGGTCACAAACGCAAGTAGGCTACATGTAGTCTTTTGCGGAATATAGGCTGGCTACATGTATGGGCCTGTGCCCTGTAGGTAACACTCCGACACGGTAGTCTATACAGTGTACGACTGCAGGTCTGATGGCAGACTAGGTTTAGCAATTAGTTTTTTCCCGAGAGTTTATATATAGCGCCTCTTCAAGGTAGGCTACTCAGAAGCGCTCACAGTCCAACCACGGCTAAATAAAACAGTTTTGAGGTAGCATGGTTCAAGGAAATCACATTTTTTGTAAAAAGAGCACATCTATGTTAAAGTTTGTTTTTCAAGAATCAGTGTTGATGGCGGTCACTGCACACGATTATTCACGGCTAAGAAGAAATGGTATGATATAATTAACCGACAATCTTTCGAAATCTTACTGATTATAATAGTAGAAGAATTTTAGATGAAAAATCATCAATCGACTCAACAAATTCTCACAAGTTAGAGACTTGGCAGAGTTGTTAAGTACATCCCACTGATGAAAATACCAAAAGTCCCCATAAATCCGAGCTGTGCTCAAGCCGTTATCTTGGAAAATGGCGGCCTAAATTCGGTTTTATGGCAATAACTCCAGAACCGTCAGAGCTACAAAGAAATGTAAAAGAGCAAAACTGATTCTCATTAAAAGGCAAAGAAGTTTGGTATACGACATTTGTTTCTAGGATTATAAATAAAAATGTTATGGCTAGTTTTAGGTTGATCTTAAATCATCATTCGCAGCACAGTATTTCCATATATTCTTCCCGCCATAAAACTTTGTATGTTGCATTGATATACATAATGATGACTACTTTATCATATGTAACATTTTTATTTGTAATCCTAGAAACAAATGTCATATACCAAACTTGATTGTCTTTAAATGAGGATCATTTTTGCCATTTTATATTTCTTAGTAGCTGTGACGGTTCTTGAGTTATTACTGAAAAACAGAATATAGGCCGCCATTTTCCAAGATGGCGGCTCGAGCACAACTCGGATTTATGGGGACTTTTGGTATTTTCGTCATTGGGGTGTACTTAACAACTCTGCCAAGTCTCTAACTTGTAAGAATTTGTTGAGTCGATTTTCCTAAAATTCTTCCAATATTGCTTCCAAGAAATCGAGTCATATCCAAAGTGCACCACGTTTCTGGAAAGATATGCCCATAGATTTAGCCTACGGGAGATTTCAGCACTGGGTGGCAAGATTTTACTTCTGCCCGAAACATAAATCCGGAATAAAATATGACTTCGTGGGTTGAAATCTGGTGGTGGAATATACAATTTTTTCCCAGGCAAACGAGTTGACGACCTTATATTTAGTAATCGGGTGAAATCTCGTGAAAAATAGGGCCTACTATTTTTCCCAGGCCCAAAAAAGTTGGCGACCTTTTTCTAGTCAATTTTTTAAATCCTCGCAGTCGATCTGCATTCTGAATTGCAGGACTGATATCGAACATAGTAATTACACCGTGGTTAAAAAAACTAAGCCAAATTGTTTTACATATATCTCTAATACCTGATGACTTATCAAGCTAAGATTTTCCAGATATTTAGAGAAGTGGACCAAGAATATAATTCAAAAATTTCATGAGACAAAGTTGAACGGATAAAAAGATATGAATATTTAAACTTCATATACCGAAATTTCAGTTTACAAGGAATTTTCGGTCAGATTCAATAAAATGTTTTCTTATAATCTCTAATGCCTGATGATTAATCATTCTAAAATTTTCAAATCTGGGCTGTTTGGATAGACTTCATTTCTTCCACATTATTACCACCGAACAGCCCAGATTTGAATCCTGTCGACTATAAAGTGTGGAGCGTGATGCAAGACCGAGTCTACCATGCAGGCATCAATCCATGGAGATATTGAAAAACAATTTGGCTTAGTTTTTTTTAACCACGGTGTAGTTTTGCTTAAATAATCCTGCAATCATCTTCTGTGTAATTAAATAATTTGTATGCTTAAATCTTAACAATTGAGGTTTATCAATATAAGCAGTTGCATAATGGAAATTATGGAAATTACTATTTATGGCCTAAATCTGGTTGAGCTGTTGCTTTGTGGTTTCCGTTTGTACTATATAAATGATGTTTTTGTTTAATAGGCCCATATGTAGGCCTAATGTTGATATGAGTTGAAGCATAGTAAACATAGCTCCAATGCTTTCAATTTTTAAATCTTCCACCTTCTAAATCTCGACCTATGCGACACCCGCCTTAACATCTGCCCTGCCACTACGGAAATCGGACACGGACCTGCGTTAGACTACTCTGCATAACCCCTCTTTAATACTTGATGCAGCGCTCGTGAATGAGCTGGTGCCATGTGCGTGGACTTATAGAGGCACTTTAGAAGTTTGCAATTTCAATTATGATTCCGGTACGTTAAGATTCACAAATTCTAGCACATGATAATTATCTGCTGTTTTACATTTTGTCATTTCCAGAGGGTTTTGCTTAACTCGCATTTTTATTCTATGGCGCATGTTTTAACATCATTTATGTTTCTCCTCGACCCCACTCCTACTATTTGTGGTCTATTGGTTAAGAAAGACCCCCTTTTAACCACTGCAAGCGGTATGTAGACGGGTAAGATAATCGGAAACACGAGAGAGCATGTGGTTCTAGCACAATTTCCGAAAACGACTCAACGGTAAAACACAGTTTCGTATTTTCGAAAAAGTAAAAAAACTACCTGGTATTCAAACCTCTCAGCAGGCCTATGTCTATTTTGTTTGTACGCGTATAGGTTTTCGTTTAGCCCATCTCTTTACGTTCACGGCTAGTGCGGTTTTTTGTTGGGCAATGCCTGCTTGGAATAGGTCTAGCCTACATGTTTGCGTGAGTGTAGGCCTATTGCTGCCTGCACACATTGCACAGGCACGACGGTATTATACAGCACTTCAAGTCAGCACAAACATTGACCTCAGGTTGTATAGGCCTATATTGGCTTGTAAAAATAATAACACTATAAACGCAGGGGGAGAATTGCTTCGGGGAGAGGTTGGACTTTCATATGCCCGCATAGTAGTAAAGTCTTTTCACACCCTAACCCCACGTCAATCATAATCGGACCATCTCATTTCACTATAGCGACCGCTCAATACGTTGCACCCAGCAAGTTAAATTAATCAGCGTTGGAGACAGTCGTAGGTCTATGATTGACGCTGGTACAACTCGACCGAACTCTGTTTATCGATGCAATCTATGCTTAATACGTCTGGCACAGTTCAGATGACCAGAAGAGATCGTCAAGATCGTCAAGATCGTATACAAGGTCTTCTTTTTACACGGTTACACCCCCTAATTCCATGTGGACCATGAATAGTCTGACCCCACCAGTTATGTTTCCACAATTCTCATAGCGATCGAAGAAAGACGTAGACGTAGTTTAACCTGCCCACCTTTTAGCACACGACGTGTCTACATTACTAGGCCAGGCCTACACTTATTTGACACTTAAAGAAAGCGCTTGACTTAAGAGCAGTCAGAGCGGGAAATGATCTCTGAAAATTTCTGGGGAAAAGTTGGAGAGCAACGCAGAACAGATTTTGTCTATCAAGTTGAAATTAAAGTCAGTTAAGCGTAGGCCTATAATTATTCATATTCAGACATCCGCGGCGTAGGATTTATTAATGATTGGGTGCAAGTTGCCCTGGCCAGTGTTCAATCTAATCCCCATCCTATTCGAGGTAGCAACGTGTTTCTTGGGGAAGGGGGGGGGCAGGAACAAACGAGGCTGATGCGCGTTTCCCAGAACATGAAGAGGGGTTCTGAGAGAGGATGCGTAGGCTACATCCCAACAGAAAAATGTTCAATTTCACAATAATATTGCAATGCAGCGTTAAACTGTCGTAATTGTTAAAATTCTGTAGTATTTCAGTGCGGATACGATATATATTATTATAAGAGGAACAAAACAGTTTGATATTTAACGGTTTGAAATTAGAAAAATAACACTATGGATTAAAGTCATTTAGTTTTATTTTGTTTTTCTTGTGACTTGGTAGGCTATTTGCAGAAGCCGTAGCCAGGATTTTGTTTCGTAGGTGGGGTGGGTTTTTCCAGACTTTGAGCAAGCCGACAAGCAACCGAATCAACTGACTAAGGTGTTTAGAGTAACGTCATAATCTCTGATAGCGGTGTTGAATCCAATCTACTGTAAAAAATATCACATAGGCCTATAAGAGTCTCAAAATGAAATCCCTTAGTTCTTACATCGTGGGCTAGTAAACACATTATTTAAATTTTCCATTGTTTCATTTTTGGGAATGCTCAAACACCCAAATCACCCCTTAGCTATACGTCCTTGGTGTTTGCATTCAATAAGCATAGGCAACACACGCATTGGTCATGTAAAATTTTAATGTAAATCTAATCATAAGCCTTTGTGCCAACGCGTTTTTATATTGCGACCTACGACGTCGACCTATTTATTGACAGCGACATAATAATATTGATGAGATGAGATTTTCACCAACCGCTCCCCATTTGAATAATTGTCTTGACATTTTAAAAGCCCCATACGCAAACCGTGCAATAGTTAGCAGTTTCATTTTAACGACACTGTGTTTGATGCCAAAGATCATTATCGTGACATTGTCGTCGTCCTCCTCCTTTATCAAGGCTTGGGACTGGCACTTCCAAAGTGCAAGCATTGGCGGAGTTCAACCGTGCTAGCCATAGATTAAAATCTCTTCAATAAATCGGCATCGAAAGTCGAATATAGCCTAGGCCTATTGTGCGTAGGCCTACAGTTCGCTATTCGCCTTTCGATTTTGTGACCCAAAGGCGTGGACGCAGCCTATAGAGTATAGCCTACTGACTAACCAAGGAGTTTAGCCTAACTGGGCTAAGCAGAATAAGACAGGCCGACATCCATTAGCAATTGTCATATTGCAATGAGCATAGGCCTATAATAGCATGTCAGTGTTACATGAACTTTTTTGTCTTTGCTTGTTAGGACTTGTACAACGATTATGAAAACTTAACTGTGAAGGTTCATGACAGATTTTTAGAGGAAGGTTAGTAAAATCATTGAAAAATATCAAGTCTGTCTTTTGTAAGCTGATAGGCTAGGGGAGACCGGGGCTGTATGTTACAGGGGTTATATGTTACAACGATTATATATCTGGTGCTTACTTATCTGTAGCGTATATCTATATTCTAGTGCATGTGCACAGTTAGTCTGCAGGTATAGCGGAGGAGCTGTTGATTTATTTAGCAGCGTGACCAATTTAGGGTAAAAAAACGTTTTTTGAGCTGATATTTTTTTCAACGGTGAGTGCACACTTTTGTAATTTATGCGGCCAGTTTTACTACTTCGGTTGTCATATTCGGTGTGTTGGTGGCATGGTGATATGTGTTTATAAACAGAACATTACTAGCGATGTAGCTTGACTGTTGTTTTTGTAAAATCTTTTTGTTTCCGAAGATGTGCCTAGGGGCTATATGTTACACGTGCCTAGGGGCTATATGTTACATGTGTAACAGCCTATAGCCCATAGGCTATATGTTATGTGTGCTATCTATGTGTATTATTACAAATAGATATCACACATGAATGCATTCCTACATTAAACATAATTACAGATACACGTTTGCGTACATACATGGACACAGTAGGCCTACACATGTACATAATTACACAGATACACGATTATGCAGATATAATTACATACCTACCTACATACATACATACGTGCATATATACAAATATGCATGCAAGCATATATACATTCATACATGCATGCATACATACATACATACATACATACATACATACATACATACATACATACATACATACATACATACATACATACATACATACATGTATACATACATACATACATACATACATACATACATACATACATACATACATACATACATACATACATACATGCATGCATACATACATACATACATACATACACACATACATACATACATACATACATACATACATACATACATACATACATACATACATACATACATACATACATACATACATACATACATACATACATACATACATACATACATACATACATACATACATACATACAAACATACATATATGCAATTGCACTGATGGAAACGATTATTATGTATGACACAACTGTTATAACTCTGACTAGACCTATAAGCTAAACCCATTTAGCTGATTTCTGATTTGACTAGTAGTTTAGTTTCTGTTTCGTCGTTTTTTTCATCAACTGCTGAAGAACTTCAGACTTACATAGACCTAATCAGTTCTAAATAATCTGTTATATTATTAGTGATGTTCCTGTTTAATAATCACTTTACATTTACTGTAAAAATGTCAATTCTACATGTGTAACATTGCAACCCCGGGGAATGTAACATGTAACCCCGCTATCGGGGTTATTTGTTACACTCCAGTACCTTGCCGAAAACCAATATTGCACCCAAATCATTAACTATTAGCACAATCTACTGTGACCAATTTATGTGTGACATATTGAAGTATTAAACCCCCTTGGTCTTAGGAAAACTGAGGTGCTGAGGAACAGCCAATTTACAAAAAAGTTAAAATTGTAACATATAACCCCGGTCTCCCCTACCTCAAAAAAGGACTTTGACTTTCGACACTGTCTCACATGTAAGTTTTATTCAGACTACCTACATAGCAGCCCTACGTAGGGATAATCTACGTCGTAGTCGTCGTAATTTTCGTGTTCGTTGTCGTCGTCATCATCATCATCACCATTGTCATTTTCATTGTAATCGTCATTGCCATCGTTATCGTCATCGTCGTCGCCGTCGCCGCCGCCGCCACCACCACCGTTACCACTATCATCATCGTCGTCGTCATCATCATCATCATCATCATCATCATCATCATTATCATCATCGTTCATCATCACCTTGTCACCTTGTGCCGTCGATTCTTGGAACCTTAGCGACCGCTGTGATAAACCTTCTCCATGTGTTACGATCTTCCGTCGCGTCTCTCAATTCCTCCAGTTTCATCTTTGTTCTCTCGTGTATTTCTTCCATCCACCTTCTTCTTGGGCGTCCTCTCTTCCTTTTTCCCTCTCCGCAGGCCAACATCATCTCCTTTTCCAAGCCGTTTGCTCGCATCACATGTCCAAAGAACGCCATTTTCTGCCTTGCCGCTCTCTGTCCCAATGACATATTCCCTCTTGACTGTCCGATCTCTTGTAATACGGATTCATTTGTTCTTTTTTCAATCCACGAAGTTCTTAATACCTTCCTCCATATCCACATTTCGCAAGCATCGATTTTCCTTTCTAAGGCCTTTGTTTTTGTCCACGTTTCACATCCATACAGCACCACTGGGAATATCATTGCCTTTACAATTCTTGTCTTCGTCATTAGGCTCACGTGTTTATCCTTCCATATTTTCTCCAGCCCCTTCGCTGCCGTCTTTCCCAAAGCTATCCTTCGTCGTATCTCTCTGTCACATCCACCATCGCTTTCTATCATGGCTCCCAAGAAGCAGAAACTTGTCACCACCTCCAACTCCTCCCCGTCCACTTCAAAGCTTGTCCATTTCTCTGTTGTCATGATCTTGGTCTTCTTTAAGTTGAAAAACAATCCTGCTTTCTCACTTTCTGCTTGTAGTTTTCTGATGATAGCTTTTAAATCCTCTTTTTTCCCTGCCAGCAGTGTTGTGTCGTCTGCATATCTTAGGTTATTCAGTGTCCTACCCGCTATCCTCACTCCCGCATTTGTCTCCTCTAGGCCTGCTTTTCTCACTATCATTTCAGCGTATAGATTAAACAGGTATGGCGATAGTATGCATCCTTGTCGTACTCCTTTCTTTATTTGGAAACTTGTCGTTCATCATAATCGTCAATAAATAACTGGTAATCCCTCCTTTGTTTTTTTTTTAAAGTCTGATATACTTCTCTTCTATCCTTCGTCTGAGTTTAGGACGTTTTTATTGTGTAAGCCTATGTTTAAGCTACATGTATATAGGGCTTTATAGGCCTGACCACGACATGTTGAGCCAGTCAGAATCCAACAAGGACAATGCACTTTCATATCCACTTTCATGGCCCTATGGGTAAGCCGTAGGTCAGAATGACATTTCGGATTTTGTGCACTGAAAACAAAATACTCACTGGATTTTTTATCGGTCGCCAGCACTGCAAATTATCCGATACTGCTCTGAAAAATTAGAACATTTAATATGTCATGAGAGGTATATTGCACTGAATTGTTTTTTATAAAGTGTGTAGGCTCTACATGCATTAATTTTGTAGTCGCAGCATGTTTATTTCTATGCAGGCCCTACTAAATATTTGCAGCGCTGACGTAAACGTCATTTGACGTGGTATACAGTAAAGTTTATACAAAAAGACATCTATTGTTAGTTATATAGGCTATTATATTCATGCACATATAAGAAACAATGTATAATTGTTTATGTATATATATATATATAATTATATACAGGGTGGCCCCAAAAAAGTGAGACCCCTCGCTAAATCTTTTGTATTATAATATTAAAATATGTTTTTGGCGGTTTTTGAACTGTAAAATTATCCTTGTTCATTGACTCAGCGTGTGCCGTCAGTATTTCGTGAACTTCCGGTCGCCATCTTTATTTTTTAAGTCAAATTGATGCCGATGGTAGGCTGCGACAGCGCTTAAATCAGGAAGCGGCTACCCGAAGTTCGTTAGAATGGTACGGAATATTCTGTGTGCAAGTGAGCTAATTTTCAGACAGGATGATGATTCTCACAGCCACAAGAGTCAACAGGAAATTTAAAGAGAAACTGGCATATCACGATGAACAGTGCAACGCATTATAAAGCAGGATTTGCAACTTCAACCGAACGAACGCGTAATAGGGCAGATTATAAACGAAAACTGCAAATTAAAACACCGGCAGCGAAGTCAACAGTTAGTTGGCATATATCCAAAGTGAAAAGTGTAGGCTACGAAGCCTTTGGTTTACAGACGGAAAGACATTAACTCTTGTCTGGGTTAATTCACAAAATGATCGTATTTATTCTGATGCAAGAAAAATGTTCCCGCAACGAACTCTTTACTCATAGCGCAAGTAAACATTTCAGTCGTTGCATCATAGTTTCGGTCGGGGTGTCTCGGATGAGGACAACCAGTGTGGTCATTGTTGAACCTGGAGCTTGGGTCAACAGTGAGTGTACGGTACCTATGGGGCCGTCCATAAAGTATGTCACGCTCGAGGGGGGGGGGGGGTCAGGCCATGTGTGACAGTTTGTGACAAGGGGTCAGGCCATGTGTGACGTCACAATTTATTTATTTATTTATAATTCTTTTTTATATTTTTTTGGTAGAATTTAATAGCTTTAAAAAAATTTCACACATTTTGTGAAACATTTGAATTAGTTTTATGTCAAAATAGCATGAAATTCGTATCCCTCAATGTGTTGTTCACGACTCCTCTCGCTAAGAGCGATAGCAATGCTGCTGCAAAGCCTTGTTTTAGGCCGGTGTTAATGTTTAAAAAATTTCGAAAGTGTGACGTACTTTAGGGGGGGGTCAGGCCATGTGTGACAGTTTGTGACAGGGGGGGTCAAAAATGGTCAAAAATAGCGTGACATACTTTATGGACGGCCCCTATTGTGATCACGTCTTAAGACAAAGGTTGCTCCTGGATATGCGAAACTGGTCATTGTTAATTGAAGAGTGGCAAAATTCCTTGGGCGGTTTATAAACAGAAGCATTTACCAGTGATGCCGACGTTTAGACAAAATCTGTTGAGAACCGAGGTGGACACATTCAATTTGATTTCTGATTCTGTATGAGTGAACATTTGGCAACAATATTACTACTTGTCTTTTCTTGAAGAAAAAGTGTTTAATTAATTTATTATTTGCAATTATGCTAGGGGGTCTCACTTGTTATGGGCCACCCTGTATATAGGTCTAACGTTTATAATATATTGTACTAGCAGGGGTACCCGGCGTTGCTTTGGGAAATTTAGATTTTTCGTCCCCAAACCCAGGTCCACCCACCCCTCGGGGCGGCTTCGCCGCCTATTTGGGGTCATAGATTGAGTATTCGTGACTTTAGGTTTTAATATTCGTAAATATTCATGAATATTAAGATTGTTTAATATTCGCAAATATTCGCAAATATTCGTTAACGAATTAAGGTGAACGAAAGATACCACAATTAGTGTTAGGCCTACTCGGTGTTAAGCATTTTAAAGTTTCTGTATGTCTCTACGACATTCACTCGCATACAGGGCAGGGCTGAATTAAATGATAGAATGCGCTTATGCTGAGATGAGGATAATTTTTGCTTGTAATCTGGCACTGTTGTTTCCTATGTTGGCATTTATATTTACTCATCCTGCTAAACTGATATAAAACTACTTTATCAATTTTCAGTTACTATATCATAGGCAGTTAAAGTTTATTTCTAATTTACTATTGCAGTAACTTGCCAACTGCCATCGGTGGCTCTGCCTCTTTTCAGTTGGGGAGGATGAAGACAAAGTGACTAACATTAAATATCGAATGTGATACGAATGTCGCATGGCCACGTTGGCCAGACCCAGCAGAGACCTTGAAGTTTTCAACAATAAATCTATTGAAGTTTTTATAATTACTAATATAGGCCTACACGTACGTAGGCTAACTAAATTTTGCACAATTCATAAAATAAAAGTTAAACATTTTCATAAAATAACAAAATAAGAATTAAGAATAAAGAATTTCTGGAGAGAACATAATATTTTACGAATATAATAGGCCCTATTCGCTGGCAGTTTTAATATTCGTTAATATTCGTGAATATTTGAAAATCTTAATATTCATAATATTCGAATACTCAATCTATGTTTGGGGTCACAATAAAAGCCGCCTCTGCGGGGCGGCTTCGCCGCCCCTGCGAGGCGGCTTCGCCGCCTATTTTGTGGTTTATGCTTTGAAGGTCTTCCGCAATTCTGCTGGTTAAACTCACCGCTCCTCTTAGTTACGATATATACTCCTTGGCTGAGAGCGAGACTAAGCTTTCGTCTTTAATGACGTCACGTCAAGAGCAAAGTCCGTTTGATTTCAAAACATTATCGGCGTAAGATTATCGGCGTCGTGTAGCGACGCCGATAATCATCACTTGCTCCTATAAGAGCAAGTGATGAGGGTTGCATTAGAGGGCTTTAAGGGAGGCATTAGAATCGGTGGAAGGATTATAAACAACCTCAGATATGCCGATGATATTGTTCTGATCGCTACATCTCCGGAACAACTTCAGGAAATCGTGACCCGCGTAGAGGAGGCAGCGGAACAGTAGGCCTACAACCTGATGATAAATGTAGGGAAGACGAAGGTGATGACTACCAGTGATGAGATTTTGACAACGGAGGTGAGCACAGGAAAACTGGAACAAGTGGACTCATTTGTATATTTGGGATGCCGGGTTACAAAGGACGCAAATTGCACGGGAGAAGTAAGATCAAGACTAGCGATGGGAATGACGAGCCTGGTCAAACTGACGAAAGTTTGGAAAAACAAATCTGTCGGCAACAGAACAAAAACGAGACTGCTGAAGGCCTTGGTGTGGCCAGTGGCGACATACGGGTGTGAGGCTTGGACATTAAAAAAAGAAGAGGAAAGACGTATACAAGCATTCGAGAACAAATGTCTTAGAAAGACACTAAGAATTCCATGGACAAAAAAGCTGACCAACGAACAGGTGTACACCATAGCAGGAACAAAGCAAGAACTGTTGACCCACGTAAAAACAAGAAAGTTGCGATACTTTGGACACGTCATGAGACAACAAAATGACAGCATAGAAAACAGCCTGATGACGGGATTGATGGAGGGGAAAAGAAGTAGAGGAAGACCTAGAACGGCATGGATAGACAACATCATGAAATGGACAGGACTTTCGGGAAGGAGACTAATGAACATGGCAGGAGATAGACAAATTACTGTGGAAGATGCTCATCCATTCGTGCAGCCAACCGTCGCAGAGCGACGATGGCGAAATGACATGACATGACATGACAATAACGATATAGTCCTGTAAAATAACCTTAGTTACCGGTAATATTATACTTTCAGTGTAACTATAATGGTACTATGCACTGTATTTAGAACTCAGAGTCACAAAAATAGGGCCTATGAAGAGCATCACACATTTAGTAAGCCTAATAGGCCTACCTACAACTAAACTTGTAAGTTGTAGCATCTTTAAATGCTAAAGTATTATAGTGAGTAGTGTCAGAAGTGATCAGGTGTGATATAGCGATACACATCATCTGACAATGTTTCCCAACTACGAGAACATCATTGTTTAGTTTTATCTTTTGAGATGTGAAGAATCAGAGTAATAGGCCTACATCTTCCACATATTCACCCGTAACTGTCAGGCGTGTCATTTGAGATTTATTAGGCCTAATCTTCGTTAATTAATGAAAAAGCTGTTCACATAATATAATTATTATGTAGGTAATGCCAATTAATATTCCCATTAGCGTGTTGCAGTTCTGCGGGTGCAGATTATGTAATTTTTTGTAGTAGAAAAGTGTAGAATATCGGAATATCAACCTCATTGTAGGCTTACTTCTGCTTCAGCATGGTATTGAAGGCCCACTAGGCTATAACTCTATCTGCATAGATCTATCTGCTGTTGCAGATTGAATATTCAGAGCAAAAATTAGAAGAAAACGGTTTGAACCTTGGTTCAAATCGCAAAACAAAAGCAGAATTCGGCTTTTAACCAATTTATTTCTTTAAATAAACAAAAACAAACAAAAAACCAGATGACTCTCGCGGGCCGCATTATTCGGGTCCACGGGCCGCATGCGGCCCGCGGGCCGCGTGTTTGAGACCCCTGATCTAAAGTGAACAATGGTCTCAAAATAGCGTACTTGGATTTTCCTGGTAAACGTTTATCTACAGGGTGGCTCAATAAAAAATGTCCCACCGGATAAAATGCAATATCCTGGCAACCGAGTGAAATTTTTCTGCGAAAATTTCCCAATTTGTAGGGGAATGAATTTCCAACAATCCCTGAAAGTTTCATTTGAAAGTTTTTATGTTTGCAAAAGTTACAGCTGTTTAAACTTTCAATTCGGTTTTTTCAAATATCCGCGGAAAAATGAACGTCATTTTTAGATTTCCATGCCAAATAATATCACTTTCACAACGACCTCAGAATTCTGTTTTACAGTTTATCTTGGAGTATGATGGGAGTGTCCAATTCCTGCTTTATTACGACCTAGAATACTCTTTGTAAAGTTCAGTATGGGCTTGTGTGTCGAGTCCTGCGGCGACTGACCCCACATTAGCAGCAAGACTTCCTTCAGCTAGCCAATGTTCTCCAACTTGGGATGAAATGTGTTGCAGCATTCCAGCAGAGCTCTCCAGACGTGATAATCAAGATGGTTAAGGTCTGGCGAGTTTGTTGGTCATTCATCTTTGCCAATAAATTTACTGCAGTTGAAGGCAATATGGTATAGCGCATCATAATCAACCTCGCCGTACGAGCAAGCAGGCGCACCGTCCTGCTGGAAAATAAAACCAGATGTTTGAACATACCTTCAGTGTTCAATGAGTCTGGGTAACAGAGTTCAACGATAAGTTTGACATTTAGCTTACTGAATGGGATGAAGTGCAGTCTTTTCTTGCAGCCATAACACACGCCAGCAGATTTGACGCCGAAACCATGATGTGCTTTGCAAACTTGATGCCGTCGACTACCAAGCAAACTTCGTGAATATCGCGCTTTTTCCATCAGACCAAACGACCACTTCCTGCCTCTCTTCCGACACATGACCTTCGTTACATAAACACGTTTGCAGATAGCCTTCACTGTGCTTAGACTCTACTTTTCATTGGGGATTTTGCCATGATCGCACGATGTCCCAGTCTCTGCTCACGCAACGTTTGAATTCCCATTTTATCTTCCGCAGAAACTTTGTCCATGACGTTCAGTATGAAATTCACAAATTGAGACCTTAATATATAAAATATCACCAAATACTAATAACTCGCTTCATAAGCAGCTTCTTTATAGCTCGTAGTAAGGTCATTATGACATCGTCATCACTTTGTTTGCTGTAATTTGCAAAAAATCTTAAAGAAATCGCATGTATCGGAACGTGATTCTGCGAAAATTGGAAAAAATGAAAAACTATTTTTGCACAGCTGTAACTTCTGAAGTAATACAGATTCATTATTGAGATTTTCAGGGAGTGTTGCAAATTCTTTCGTCTATAAATCCTGCTATTTTCATAGAATAATTTCGATTGGCTGCGGAGAAAATGCATTTTTCCTGGTGGAACATTTTTTTATTGAGCCACCCTGTATATGCAATGTTTCAGGTCAGTAGCTACAAAACTGTGAGCGTGCATTCTGGACAAACATACAAACATACATCCTTTTTTATAGATATAGATAACTAGCTGGGGTACCCGGCGTTGCCTGGAAAATTTAGGATTCGACCCGCTCCGGCCACAACCCATCCACACCACACCTCCACCCCACCTCCACCCCAGACCCCCACCCCGTACACCCCACCCCTCCACTCGCCCCCGCATCACCCCTCCACCCCCACCCTCACCACACCCACCTCCACTCCCACCTCCACCCCCAAACTACCCACCCCACCCCGTCCACCCCATCCCACCCCTCCACCTACCACCTCCACCCCACCCTACCATCACCCCTACCCTCCACCCCACCACCCGAACACCCAGCCCAAGCCAGTGTGTGGGTGCGGAAGGGGTGGGGACGGGGGAGCGGTGAGCAGGGTGGGAGCGGGGTCTCGTGGAACGGAGGCGAAACCCTAAATTCCCCGGGCATCGCCGGGTATCACATCTAGTATTGTATAATTACATCATATGGACTAAAGCCCATTCTAAACGATTTATCACGCTTCTTTGTTTAGTTTCATCTTGCTTATAACACATAACTACATTCATCTCTGACAAATAAATAAATTGAGCGATGAAATCGTGAACTGCATGATAACTATAACCTCATGCATGGTTTACAGCAAATTCTTCAAGTTTCAAGAAACTAATTTTGTTCTTTCGCATCATAAGTTTCTTGAGATCGATGAATTTTTTGCAGTCAACATGAACAAAGTTGCTTTGTGTAGCTTACAAGATTAATAGATTTTATATATAGACCAGCATTTAACCTTTTAACATAGGGCCTAATAAATTATGTGTGCAATGGGTCTATGATTCTATATAGAAAAAATGGAATAATTTCCGCCATATTGCCACGTCATGCGCTGTTTTACTGAGTATACATTATACGATTGTGTTACTGTCCAACATTCCTATTATATCTGCGGTCGTAAAATGTTTCCCGTCTAAACCCATATTGAATATAATAAGCTTATATCACGCCCAGAGATTCTTACTATTATTAGATAGTTCATTTGTGTACTATTACCACTATGAACTACTACCGTTACCATTATATTTTGTTAGCTATTATATTATATAGGTAGCCTATACTTCTGTCAAGGTGCATTGGTACACGGCCATAAGACACAGTCTTCCTGACTGTCCTGACACTATCGAAGTCATGGGCTCTCACGAATACCATGCAGTTTCATTTACATGCTCCACTGCTCCAGCCTAATGCTTTGGAATACGGTATTCTTCAACAGAACCTCATTCTACATCAGAGCTGTTTTTAAGGAATTTTTACAACTGCACAACCTCTTTTTTTCCCTTCCCATTCTTCATGGTAAATTACTTCCAATCGCAGGACAATGGCCTTTTTGCTAGCTTTAACTGTACAGAAGTGCTTCTACAATTGCACAAATCCATTTAGAACTGCACATTTTGTGTACGGTACAACTGGACGTTAAAAAAAGTCATGTTCAACATTTTGTACATTCGATCGAGTCAATCGTGACTCGGTTACGTCGAGTCGATCGAAAAATAGTCGAAATGTAGATCCTTTTGTTTATTGAAAGGACATAGGCTAATTATGAAACGCTATAGTGTCTGAAGACAATATGGAAAAGTCATAATATAAAAATGATTACCAAGATCAGACTTATGAAGGCGTTGGTATGGCCAGTGGCGACTTATGGGTGTGAAAGTTGGACGATCAGAAAAAGAGAAGAAGACAGAATAAATGCTTTTGAAATGAAATGCCTAAGAAAGATCTTGAGAGTACAATGGACGGAAAAAAGAACAAACGAATGGGTATTGGAGAAAACTGGAACAGAAAGAACCTTATTGAACTCGATAAAAAGAAGGAAACTCATTTACTTCGGTCATTTGATGAGAAAACAGGGGGGCTGTATGGAGAAGGAAATAATACAGGGTACGATGTCGGGATCAAGGGCAATGGGAAGACCGAGGATGGGATGGATCGCTAATGTCATCACATGGATGGAACTATACCATTCGAGCAGATATTGAAGGAGACGGAGGACAGGAAAAAGTGGCGAAGGCATGTCCATGAAGCGACCAACCCTCGAATCGAGGAAGGTTAAAGACAAGACAAGACTGTCCTCACAGATTTAGTTCTTTGTATACCATATGGTTTGTTACTGTTCACCTTGAAGGGCACTGTTTAGATTCTCTGCAAAATGATTTCAAATGATTGTTAAAAATTTAATGATCTTTTGTTGCACTTTATACATGTGCTTTGAAGTGTTTCTAAATGTTGATCATGAGGTTACAAGCCTATGTTATGATGCGTTCAACTTGCCGCCTGCATGTAACCTGTTTCAATAAGAAGGCAGTCATAAACAGGTTCAAACCATCAATCAATCAAATCATGTGTGTTTAGTGATTATCCTTCAACTGTATTAGTCTAATTAGATATGGGCCTAGGCCTATATGATTGCTCTATTCTGTAGGGTTCTATTATGCTAGGTTGCTTGGTTATTATGTCATATTGAGGGGCGGGCTAATACATAATGACCAGCATCGTTGTATGTATACCCCGCAGTCAATCGAAAATTAGAAAGTAGGCTTATGTTAGAATTTGCAAGAACTATCTACTGGAAACAACGTCAAAACCATAGATGTAAAAAACGATGCAAACGGAATAAAAAACAGAAAAACGTCGTTTTATTCGAAAAAATATTTTAAAAACCCGAAAAAACGACAAAAAACTGAAATTAAAAATAATTTGACTTTTTACATCTAAAACTGCATTTTAAAACTTAAAACCCTTGTTTACTTTCTACACGTATCTCTTAAATGATGACGTCAAACAATTAAATAATGACATCATCAGACATCAGTTATCTGAAATCTTGAGATTGTGCTGAAAACGTAAGAAATATCATGAAAAAATTAAATTGAGGAAAATAATAAGAGACAAAAAATAAATAAATACCGTAGCGTTACATAAAAAAATTTAAAAACCGGAATAAAACGATGGAAAAACCCCGAAAAAAAGACGTTTTTTGAGAGCGAATAAAAAACCAAAAAACCTTTTAAACAACTATGGTCAAAGCCGGGGGGAGAAAATTTCAAAACAACTTTGTGTTTCCGTGCAGACAATTTTTTTATGAAAATTGTTCAGCATGAAAGAACTGAATATATATATAGGGATACGGTCATGGTCAAATAATTATAATCTATTAGCTTAGAGCACGACCAGAAGGCACACATAAGCGTTTGCCGAGAGAAGGCGAATGTTTTATTGATTTCATGAATGCTGAAGTATTGTGAATGCCTGAGAAAATGTAAATACGACGTCGGTGAGCATTCCCGTGTGAAAATATTAAGCCATTATATAGGCTAGGCCTATGACAGAGGGAAGAGCGAAGAAGAAAGCATGTGCAGAAGTAGCCTATAAAGACGAAGGTGATGATGACGAGGAACGGCTGTCGTTAAAGCTATCCCTGAGGCAGCCATGAGTATATTAATAGCGACTTCATTTATCTTAGCATCGGCATATGAGGGTGCGTGGCCAGTCGGTTCTCTCTCTTGCCGTCTTATCTTTCCAGCGACAGCGAACGGTAAATAGGCCTATATGTCATCATATCTTAATTATTTGTCTGGGTGGGGATGACAGGTGGAGCAGAAATCGCGAAAGACACATCTGTGTAGTGGCGGCAGATAAGACAGGAGACTTAATGTTGATGTGAGATGGCAAAAAAGTTTGTTGTAGCCCACAGAAAAGTGAGGTTTCAGTGAGGTGTCGCTTGGTAAAACCAGACTCGTGTAAGTTAAGATCAGGGTTCCTAACCGCTATACAATGGTTCTATACGCTATACACTAGTATACAGTTCAGCTGCTTGGTTCTTAAATGGTGAATAAATGTGCATTCGCAAATACGAAACAGGCTTTCCCTCACTTAGTTTTGAAACCGAAACCAAGAACTAGCTCTGAGAGTTAACTTGTGTAGTTTATGCTGCATCTAATTAAGTATAGGGCCTGCGTTGAATAAAAGTCCATTATCCGCAATAAAACCATGCAATTGGAAGAATAATTTCAAGAATCCTTTGGAGACATGCGTTGCAGCTAGCCGCAGGAGAGCTGGTGTTCGATTATGTTGTACAACTGATTAGGGCGTAGGCCTATACGTGTACAAATCGTCGAATCGCGGTCCGCGGATGGTTTGCAGTAGATGCAGTAGCCACGGTGCAGCCGCCATCAGTATAGCCCATGCAGTCGAATGTAGGACATTTCCCCCCGGACATATTTCTCCCGGACATATTCCCCCGGACTTTTTCCGTACCCCCGGACGCATGTTTCCAATTTGTACATGGTGGCTGCAACCGCAGGGTTTTCAGCCAATTACGTGTCATGATAGGGGAATACAATGTGGAAGAGGCGAATACCATAAGGGGGAGAAGGTAGTTGGTGTTAGCAGTTATTGGTGAAGCTGTAGGCTATTAGCTTCACCAACAACTGCTAAAGAACCAACGCAAAAATCTTAAGAATGTAATGACGACACTAACCCTATAACACTAACCCTATCCGACCCTCACGATGCAAAAATCTTAAGAATCTAATGACGACACTAACCCTAATACTAACCCTAACCGACCCTCACGATGCGAAACGTTTCCCATAGTCCCAGGTTTCCCTATACGCGAACGACACCTAGGTCTTCTATGTTATAGCCATGCTTAAATTTAACGATAAAGAGCGCTAAAGTGAAACATAATTACCTGTGCAAAATGTTCCTCCATACGTAGGGTGATTTGTAAGAAAGTTTAAACGTTTTACATTGCAACTCGTCTAAAATCGTCAGAGCCTGCCGACGCACACGTGTTGTTTACAGTTTACGAAGAGATGGGCCAGACATTGTACTCGACAACCTCCTCCCCCTACGGTCTTCGCCTCTTCCACATTGTATTCCCCTATGTGATTGGCTGGTTGCAGCTGGAATGTACAAATTGGAAATAAGCCCCCCGGACGTTTTTCCCTCTGTACATACCACCTCAATTGTCCATACACGTCATAACCTGAAATCTAGGCCTAAGCCTAGGTCTGTATAATTATATCTGAAGCTGTTACGACGGATTCTTTGAAGTAAACGCTCAGAGATCCATATAAATAGGCAAGTGTATCGCACGAACATGCTGTTAATAAATAAGCAACGGCCTTAGGTTACGTGTTACGTTCTAAGGTAGCCGGACATTTACCCCCTTCCTCCCGGACATATCCCACCTGACATATCCCCTCGGACATTTATCCTCCGGACGTCCCCCCCCGTCCTAGGATATTTCCCCCCATAAACCAGAAACTCTTTCAATAAAACACAACGTATAGAAAAGCTTATCTGCTTATTTTATAAATAATGCTCTGTCTTCATAAATTTTACTCAGCACAGGATTTTACTGCATTTTGTGCCTTGGGATTTATGATTCCTCTTAAACTATTGCATGGAAACAGAAAGCAGAATTCGTCCTTAGCAAAATGTTTTGATTCCTATTAACTGTCTGCCTCAGTCTATGTCAGCAAGAGTTAAAGAAAACGAATATGCAGGGTTGGCCATATAAAAGACCTAAAGAATTGGTGCCAAATAAAATTGATATTGACAGACAGTCATTATTATTATTTTTTTAAGCGCCCGAGGTAGTAAGGATCTCTCGGGCTGTAAAAGTGTAAAAGAATAAAATCAGGTTATATGTTCTCGTCTCCCACGTAGTGCTCAAAGGTGCCTCTAAATGCCACGGCGTTAAATCGTTGGGTGCAAACTGACAAGCGCTGGAAAAGGTGCATGGTTTCTCTATGGTCGCCCTTTGCCTCTGTCATGCGTCGGCCTAACTCCTGGAGAAACTCTAGTCCTGTCCGGTTTATGGGGCCAAGTAATTCAATGGCCACCGGGATTTATTCGTGCGTAGCAGGGAGGGATGTGTACTTTGTGCTTTTTCGTTCAGCAGCTTGCTCCGCCGCTCCACTCCATTATTATTATTATTATTATTCTTATTATTATTATTATTATTATTATTATTATTATTATTATTATTATTATTATTATTATTATTATTATTATTTGTTTTGTTTGTTTTTTTTATGCCCTGAGGTAATTCGTTCCCCCAGGGGCTTATAAAATATTAAAATCAGTGTGCCTGGAACGGCTAAACCTCATCCATTTCGGGCGTATAATTATTTTTATTGTTATTATTATTATTATTATTATTATTATTATTATTATTATTATTATGTTTTTTATCGCCCGAGGTATAAATGATCCCTCAGGCTTTAAAATCGATAATAAATAATAATAATAATAATTATTATTATTCTTATTATTATTCTTCTTATTTTTTTTTTTAGCGCCCGAGGTATAAATGATCCCTCAGGCTTTAAAATCAATAATAAAAACATTGTTGTTCTGGAGTTAACGGTCATCCTCGTCGGTCAATTGTGCAAAAGTGCCTCGAAATGCAACGGCATTGAACTTCTGCGTGCAAATGGAAAGGCGCTGAAACAAACGTGCCGTCTCCTGCGGATCCCCAGAAACCATGGTCAGACGCCGACCAAGTTCTGACAAGAACTCCCGACCCTGAGCGTTGATGGGGCCTAGAGTCTCCAGTGCCACTGGAATAAAATCATGTGTGGTGGGGATTTCTGCATACTTTGTAGTCTTCTTCGATGCTGCCATCTCTGCTGCTGCTCCAGGTTTTAAGGATGTGAGGTGTATATATGACGTTGCGCACGTGTGTACGCTGGTGGCATCCCAAGTCATATATTTTCCTCTTGACCACGGTATTAATGTCGCTCCATCTGGTCTTTTTCCGTCGCTTCGAAGCAGGCCTGCTGGTTCTTTGGTGCTCGGAACTTCAGCTCGCTGAAGGGCCCTCCAAATGGTGTCATTCATTGAAAAGTGCCTGCCACTTCTCCCTCCCGACAGCTTACAGGCCAGACCATGATATCCTCTCAGATCCGTTGTCTCACCGCATTGACACGTGTGTGGCTCGCACAGATCCAGACCTAGGCGTAGGCCTATCGCAACTCGGACAGCCTCATCACTGAGGCACAGTCCGCAAGAGGCGATTGGGAAGACAGCCATCCAGTCACCAGCATGATCGGCAGTCACTGCCCCCAATCTGGCCCTGGAAATCGGATCTGTAGCCGAGCGCCACACCTCAGCTAGATCTTTTTCAATAAGTGGTCTGTCCCAAACCCTCTGTGCAGTGATGTTCTCTAACGCACCGTTTGGGAGCGTGGCCTCGCGAGCAGAAAGAATTTCATCTCTGAAGACGTCTTGCCAATCGTCCGAGTGCAGAATAGCGGATTGAAGATTTCTGGCTGATGCAGCTGATGCAAGATATGCGGAAGATGCCAGCATCTGAAGCCTTCTAATTCCCAATCCACCGTCTCTTATCGGTGACGTCGCCTGTATCCATTGGATGTCGCTCAGTCTGATGTTAACGATTGCTTCCAATCCAATTCTCATCTGTTGATCCATTTCGCTCAGCAACGGGTGTTCCCAGCATTGTGCGGTTCTGAGCAGGAAGGTTACCCTCGCCGCCCCGAAGCAAGATCTTATAAGCAGCAGAGCTCCCTGCGTGGGCAACCTCCTCAAGTCCACCATTGCCTGCTCCAGTTTCTTTGAATGTTCCTCCAATGCTTCATCTAGTGCCAGTCCTTTGCAGAGTGGTGCTCCTAGCAGAGTAATCGAGTCTATGGTAACTCGCTTGAAGTCCTCGAATGTCGTCTCTGCTATATTTTCACCACCCAAGATTTCGCACTTCTGTCTATTCAGGGATAGGCCTAGAGTCGACTCCAAGCCTAGTATGATGTTCATGTCGTGGTCCACGTCCTCCGTTCTTCCGCCTAATGACAGGTCATCAAGGTACCCGACTCGGAAGTCAGATGTCAGTGACCGCAAGGCAGGCTGCAGTGGCAGACAGAAAAGCAGAGGACCCAAAGGGTCCCCTTGCTGTGGTCCCATCTGTGATCTGACCACGAACTCCCCGAATTGAAGCATTGACTCCGCTGCATATGACTGATGTATAAACGGATAAAGGTCAGGTATGGTCTCATAAACTGCCCGCAGCATCACGTCTCGTCTCAGTGTATTAAAAGCGTTGCTGAAGTCTAGCTTGACGAAGACCTGTCCCTGGGGCATGTTTGTCACAAATGCTCTGGCAGCATGAACCGCCGTCTCGCACCCACCAGGGGTAGCTATGCCGACCTGGAGAGGGGCGAAGAAGGATGCCAGTTTATCAACCGCATATTTATTTGCCGCCTTCGCTGTTAGTCTCCTCCAGACATAACCGACCACTATTGGTCTGAGGCCACCACTGCTTTTGGATAGCGCAATCAGTGTACCTCCAAACATCAATCTACGGATCTCCTCTGGGCACTCGCCCCTCAGCATGATGTTAACAAATCCCGTTAATGCCTGGATGAGTTCTTGCGAGGACTCTTTGTTGTCTTATTATTATTTTTATTATTATTATTATTATTATTATTATTATTATTATTATTATTATTATTTGGAAAAGAAACAGGGTATACCTGCGCTGCTGCACGTCACTGTGAAATCATTTAGCAAGATAAATATGAATTGTTCTGGTTTCATTGAGAAAAGTCAATGACTCCAAATCTCCGCAGCGTTTAATGCAAGCTTTACGCCTGCGCTGGGTACACAGCTATGCCGGCGAATGTCTTATACACAAAATTGAACTATAGCCTATAATATATAATATATTTGTAGGAAAAAATTGGATTTCTGCTGGATTTTTGTTGAATTGGAGCCATGTCTAAAAACAACAGGGACGTATTTGAGTTTTTGTCCAAGTGTTGGGTTCCTTCAATTTCATCTGAACACAGTGTCTACTATGCCTGTGGGAATACACATATGCACGACTTTCTCGGAGACTTCAAGGTCAACCATGAGATGGACATCCTAGTGTTAGGTCTTGGTGATGTAAGACACGTCATGGCAACAGTTGCTGGACTGAGCCAGAGACCTCCGTCTTCCGCTCGTGAAGTTAAGGAGATACGTTTTCACCTGAACGATGTTGATCAAGATGTCATAGCTAGAGATATAATCCTCCTTGAAATCATGAATAAAGTGGATCCAAAAAGTAAGTCTGATGCAGAGTTTCTCTGGAGTGTTTGGTACAACGCCTTTATCTTTAAGAAAGATTTTACAAGACTGAAAGATCTTTTGGGAGACCTTATTGACAAATACAGCAATTCAAGCCGAGACAGTGAACGAATCTGCAAATTCGGTGACAAGCAATCTCTCAAGTCTGTCTTAAAGACATGGAATTGCTGGTTAAACAGAAAACTCAACCAATCTTCAGTCAAGCAAAGCCGACTCAAATCATTCAAGGATGCAGGGTACACTATGTCAGTTAATGATTGCGAGATTGCTAAATATGCATCAATGCAAATCTACATTGATCGTGGAATCAAAGAGTCAGATGTGAAAATCGTTGGGAAGGAAATGCTGACTGCTGCCATTGATGGATTTGTGAATTTTTCCGAAGATCATAAAGGCCGGAAAGTTTTTGTCAATCCAACAATGATGCGACCTGACTGTGACGAATGGTGCGTTGAAGATGGAGCACATGCAGCTGCCTGTTACTTACCATTGCATAAGTAAGTTTACATTACGCATCTTAAATCGCACTTCAAGCCTGATAGATAAGCTTATCATGTCGATTTTGCGTTGCCACATAAGTTGTTTCTGAATCCGTGTTAGTGGGTCTTCTTGCCATTCTGAAGTAATGGGCAGGGTTGAACTGCAGTTTGACTGACTTAAATGCTGTGTTGGATTCACAGTATTATACTGTACTACTAGTGTACTAGCCTATATGCCATGTGCAAAACACAATTGTAGATGCTACCATCCTTGAATAACTGACGGTTTGACTAATTGTTAAACCCTTTTTCATAAATTCCATTGCATATAGGCCTATAGCTTCACCCTGAAACCTCGGTCTCACTGAGGTTTCATATTATGTTAGACTGAATTTATAGACCCACTGAACATTTCAAACAACAATGCTGGTATGGAAATCAATTTAATACATAAAAACCGATTTAATGCTACCTTGCATTAGAACTCTGTTATTGGTTAGGCCTACGAAGATTAATTTTGCGTGCGTGACAGCCAGGACGAAATTGCGCGTCAATGAAAGCATTCGGGTGACTGACTTATGCGGCGTGCATCTTCCATACATGTTACATGTTACTTTCAGAGAATTTCTTGAAAGACATTCTACAATTCATGAGGCCTGTTTTGAAAAAATGAGAGCGACAATTTTTTCATATATGGAATCTTGGAAAGTGACGAAGGTGAGAGCCATTTAATATCAATAATATTGTTTATACACTGTGCACGTGCGGATGAAAAAGTAGAACACAAACAAAAGTGTCATAACTCGGTCAAAACCTGTAGGATTTGTCTCAAATTTTAAACACAACAACAGTCACCATATTTACACGAGTTCGTAGAGCTGATTAGAAATATTCGTGCGTTTTGCAAATTTATGAGTGTTTAAAATGTGGCACCGAAAAATTGAACTTTCCAACATGCAAAAGCTGAAAGGAAGTAAAATTCAGCTATAGGCTATAGTGTTCAGAATGTCCTCCCTCTTCACGGACACACGACCGTAGATGGGAACGCTACTGTTTGATGGTCCGGTTGGTGATCACCTGGTCAAACAGCTGTCACTCTTCAATCAGACGCGCCCGTGCCCTACGGTTATCGATGTCATGAATACGGGAACAAAAAACGCGCTTCTCAAGTACATGTACTCCGGATCGAGGTCTGGGGGCCATAGCCGCGGGATATGAAGCCGAGTGTCTTTCGGGTCTCTCGGGACAGCTATTACTCTACTACGTCTACGGTCGTGTGTTCGTGACAAAAAGGACATTTTGAACACCATGATTATATAGTTGAATTTTATTTCCTTTCAGCTTTTGCATACATTTGAATTTATTTGAATTTATTTGTTTATTGTGCGTCCACTTATGGTAACTCCTATCCAACCCAGTTCATCCGATTATCCAGTTCATCCAGTTCATCGAACAATTGCTCTCATCAGTCATGCAAGCAAGATATTACTTAGAGTTCTACTCAACAGGATACAGAGGACGGGGGAGGAAGAGCTGGCAGATGTACAGATGGGTTTTCGTAAAGGAGTGGGCACTAGAGACCAAATTTTCAACCTGCGAATCATCATGGAGAAGGCGCGGGAAGCCTCGGTCCCTCTGTACATGGCCTTTATTGATTACAAGAAGGCTTTTGACTCGATAAGCCATCGGAAATTATGGTCGGTTCTGAAAGGAATGGGCATGAGTAGCCATACGGTGGATGCGATCAAGAATCTATACAGCAATCAACAAGCCGCGGTCCGGGTGGAAAAAGAACTAACAGAATGGTTTAGGATAGGAAAAGGAGTGAGGCAGGGCTGTCTGGTGTCGCCATTGTCTTTCAACTGCTACTCAGAGTACGTGATGCGAGAATCGGCGGATGAACTGGGTTGGATAGGAGTTACCATAAGTGGACGCACAATAAACAATCTGCGTTATGCGGACGACATCGTTCTAATTGCGACTTCAGCGGCAGCACTTCAACAACTGATGGATAGGGTAAACGAGGTCTCAAAGAAGTACGGGTTGGAAATAAGTATAAAAAAGACAAAAGTTATGGTAGTATCCAAAACGAGAGAAGCAGTTCAGATCACATGCAAGCAATGGGGAACTTCTTGAACAGGTTGAGGCTTTCCGTTATCTGGGAGCATTGATAGATGCCACTGGAGACGGTAGCCGTGAAATCAGGGCTAGATTGGGGATGGCTCGGACGGCGATGGGGTCACTGGACTGCTTGTGGAAGGATCGTTCGGTCGGTGATTTGCTGAAGAGGAGAGTCATGGAGGCGATGGTATGGTCGGTGGCGTTGTATGGAAGTGAGGCATGGACTCTGAAGGCGGCGGATAGAAGGAGATTGACAGCTTTTGAGATGATGACATACAGAAGAATGATGCAGGTTGATTGGAGGGAACACCGAACAAATGCCTCAATATTGGCGGAACTGCAACCGAAACAGAGACTGTTGGAGAGGGTGCAGAAAAGGAAACTGCGATACTTCGGACACCTGATGAGGGCGGATAACATATCGACACTGTTAATACATGGACGAATCGATGGAACTAGAGCACGGGGAAGACCAAGGAGGCGCTGGATGGATGATGTATGTGACTGGACCGGACTATCACCTGTGGACTGTGCCAGACGGGCGCAGGACAGAGTGGAATGGAGGAAGCTGCTGTCGTTGCCTCTGGTCTCCGACCCTCAGGAATGAGGATGGACATCATCATCATCATACATTTGAAAAGTTCCATTTTTCGGTGCTGCATCTCAAACGCTCATACATTTAACAATCTCACGAATATTCCTAATCGCTTTTAGGATCTCGTGTAGGCCTAGATATGGTCACTATTGTTGCGTTTAAAATTTCAGACAAATTCTAAAAGTTTTGACCGAGTTGTGACACTTTGTTTGTGTTCTACTTTTCATCCGGACACAGTGTAATTAGATCGCTACTTAAGAGTACTTGGCCAAGCAGCACACGTAGGCTACTATATTGAAACTATGTAAACTTTAGGAACCTACTTGGCGCTTGGTAGAAAATATAGCCTTTTATGCTGTTCATTAAAGTAGGCAAACGAGCAATACAGTGATAGAAATTGATTATTTGCGCTTCAAGCGACTAAAGCGAACACTTCTTATATTATAGGTATGTTTTCAACGCTTATAGGTGACATATAGGTTCTGGGCGACAGATATGTTTCATCTGTGTCATTGGTTGCTACCATCGGATATGACGTTTGACTTCATCTTCACTAGTAACTTGATGGATCATGTTGGACTGCTGAACATTCTTCTCGTCACACAGCCACGTCTGAAGAAGTAGAAGCTTCTTTTTTTATTTGTTTGTCAATTAATTTTGTTGTATGCCAGTTTCCTGCAATTGAATGTTTCAGTTAGATTATCACCAGGTTACCAGTGGCGTAGCAAGGTTCTAGAGAACCATTTTACAGAGCTTCGATGGTGGGCCCCATGAATGCTTCAATTTCAAGCTAGCAAGGTTGTGCTAAAACACCTGGCTCTTTTGCGAAAAATTTCATTTGGGTCATTCTTTATCCCAACTTAAATGAAACATTGATTTATTACATATTTAATCATTTCTCCCATTTATCTTTATAAGACTTCTCTATTTCTCCGTGCAGGCCGCCAGAGAAATTCGAACTAGAGTAGCCTACTGATCCTACTCGACAAAATTAGTCCACCAAGTTTGCTTCATCTGCTGAAGGAAGTAAGAGTAATAAATCACTCACGCTCGCTGAAATTATCTCAAACAGTTGGGTTAGTTGACTAAAAAGAACGAAATAATGCAAACAATTGGGCAAGTGTGACAAATTTACTCAGACCGCATGGGGATGCCATGGGGTGAGGCCTTTTGCAACCGGAGCCCGTGCATTGCACAGTCTGCACTATTCATTGCTACGCCACTGCAGTTAAAGCTCTGGTTTAAATACCTGAACATAATTAACATTTATAATCTTAGTATGTGGGCCTACATACGGCGTAGAGTGGAGTTTTATGATTCACTATATTATGTGATTATATTAAGTACGATTCTAATAAATTACATTAAATTGAACGAAATTGATCATTAGACTGTGATGAGCATTTACAATATTACATTGGAGCATACTAAACTGCCATGAACATAAATGTAGGACATGTAGCTCATGCCTTTTTATGCGTTGCGTCATAGCTCTCAGTCGATACTTCTGACCGAGTCGCACAATTGGAACGATGTGTGCGAGACGTTGGAAGAATTCTTTAACAGAGAACTTAAGTGCAACTTGATGCTCCTGCCTTCGGTTATTGGTCTCAGATTGGCTGAAGATCTGACACTCGGAGCATCGTGAGTATAGGAGATTGCACTTATTATTGTATCGACTCAAATCCTTTATTTTTCTACAGTAAGATTGACTTTATAAGACTACCAACCGTTTCTTTTTTCGGAAGCGGAACCTTATAACCATCAATGATTAATGAACATAAGCCAACTAACTGTCATCAATGAACTTATAAGCTAACTATCATAAATGAATAGTACAGACTGAGAGCTATTATGCAACGCATTAATGACATTTGGCTTATAGAGCCAAATGTCATTAATGCGTTGCATAATAGCTCTCAGTCTGTACTTCTGACCGAGTCGCACAATTGCACCGATGTGTGTGAGACGTTGGAAGAATTCTTTAACAAAGACTAAAGTGCAACTTGATGTTCTTGCCTTCGATCATTGGTCTCAGATTGGCTGAACTATCAGAAATGAACTTAAGCCAACAGTAGCCTGCTGTCATTAATGAACCTTAGCCAACTATCATAAACCATGGAATGAACCATGATAGATCTTTGGCGGGTCCTCACTGATCTGATATGCGAGTCGTCAATGCGAGTCGATCAGGACACGCATTGACGACCCTGCAGACAGAGAAGGTTTTTCTGAAGAACGGCCTGCCATTAACGATAATGTCTTTACAGCGCGAACCATTCAATACCAGTCTTCATGTAGCGCGTGGAGGATAAAATAACCTTGAAAATAGTATGCAAGCCTCCTTTGTTCGAAACAAATGTGCTTGATTTAATGTCCAAGAAAAATAGAAAATGATTAATTGAAAATTACCCAAGTGACCGTTGCTTTGTTTTGAATTTATTGCGGTTGAAATACATACAAGGCCACTGTTTTCAGAAATTTGCAAGGCTTCTACCGAACTATGTACGGACGACATTCGGACACCGAATCGTTCTACTGGACAAAGAGTTTGAATCAAGAGAACATTCTAATTGTCTTAGAAGGTATTGGCAAATTAAAATCGAGCTTTGATAAAGTTAAAAATTCTTCTATGTACGCCCACAGAAATTTTTTCCGGAGGGGAAAATCCAATGTCTACATTTTTAGCACGAAGTTGAAAATTGCAAAGCAAGAAATTTAGAACATGCATGCCAGGTATTTTTCATTACTTAGTTACTTAGTCTGCTAAGGTTCTTCAGCCGCTTTAGCTTGCTAGAGTAAAACGGGGAGGAGACCTGACCGACGCGTCTTTTGATCGTAGACTCGGAACCGACCTGGGCTGTTGAACCAAAGTCCTCCGTGCCCACCTTCAAGTGGTGCAGACCGTAACGGTTAGTAACTTTCCTGTAATGGGAAAGTGAACGAACGGGCACGGCAGGCAAAAACCAGGGGAAGGCAATGGCAAACCACCCCTGTCAATAAGCCAAGAAAATCGTCATGAAGACAGCCAAAATTGAAAGCAATGGAGAAGGCTGGCCTTGACGATTGCTAGAGTTCAACGAACTGACGGCACAAGGTGACAAGGTGAGTTACTTAGTCCTTGCCGTGCAGATCTGCACATCGGGCAACGCATCTCCTCCACTCGTCCCTGTCCATCGCCAGTTCTTCAGCTTCCTCCCATGACATCTCCATGCCTCTCAAGTCGTCCATTTTTCATAGAGGTTTCTAAATGTAAATTTCTCCGTTTCGTTTTGTGTTTTTATTAGTATCGTTAGTGCCTTAGTGCAAAGAAATTTGATGAAATCCAAATATTATTAGAGGTCAAAAATAGGAGTCAAACTTCCAAGGTCAAGTGACCTCTCTTGCGCCTATGTGCGGGCGCCCATGACTTCGTCTAATAGAGAATAGAACGATCGCTAGGTGAGGCTGTTTGCAGGTTGTTCATACGCGGGCCCATGATTCTCCAACTGCAAGTTCCTTATTACTGGGGCGCGGTGGTATAGTGGTGGCGTCGTTGCCTTGAAACCGGAAGGTTCGAGGTTCGAATCCACCTCGCCGCGTAAGGACATTGGGCAAGTTCTTCACTCACAATTGCTCAGCGCTTCGGCGTGAAACTCCGATGCAGTGTCCGCTCTGCATTCGGGAGCGCCTCTGAGTAGAGAGAGAGAGAGCTTGAAGGGGCGCTATAGCAAGTGCACATACAATACATACAATACAATTACTTGATCTAATAGAATCTGAGTCTTTAATAAAAAATCATTTCGCAGCCACGTTAAATAGCCTACACAAAACGGGGGGAAATGTACCAACTATGATCGTAAATTTCAGACGATTGATTTGAAAGGTGACATGAACGTTTTTAACCAATTTGTTTCCTATAACCTCTGAGGAAATTGATTCCACAACTGAATTCATCAGTTCTTGGGCGGAGAAAGAGATGGAATCGGTACGTTCACTTAGCAGTCAGGGATGAGCTCGAGATCTGTGATCTTTGAGACGAGACAGAGACAAAGACCAGTGACTTCGAAACGAGGTCGAGACGAGACTGTATTCCAGATATTCCTGAAAGCGTATTGTATAGTAAACACTCGGCCATCTTTTTATTTTTTAAGTGTAGGCTATACTGGCCTAGTGTAGCTTATAGGCTATGTTGACTCCCGTTTACCAAAGCTAGGAAGCATCGCGTAGTCAGGAGACCATAATGGTATAGAGTGGCAGTAGTAGTCGAGTCTCGTCAGAATGAGGTTGTGCAAGTGCTTTCAGTGATGCTGAGCCTAGAGAAAAGTTCATCTGTCTGATTCTTCTGATGTTAAATGAGCACGCTCGATAATTCATCACCTTTGAAACACATCGAGCATCGAGATGCGTTCACGCCATCTCAACAGGCCATAATTAGCCTACTTAGACAAAACCCGATACGTTTTGCCTCGAGACTGAAGCAAAACTTTAGTCGCGTCTCAAGAGCGAGTCGAACACATTGAGTTTGAGACTTTATTCCTGATTATGTTTGATGGTTGGCTCCAACCCTGGCAAAGATTCGCTGCGTTTCTAACAAATTTCTAAGCTTCATGAGTATCACCTGCTGCGCAAGATCAGAATAAGATCAAAGTTCTACATTCTATTCTTTCTAACGTAATGAAAATGTTACATCAGCAGTTCTTATCAATCCACCTGTCTGTCTGTCTGTCCGTCAGTCCGTCAGTCCGTCCTTCCTTCCGTCCTTCCGTCCGTCCGTCCGTCCGTCCGTCCATCCATCCATCCATCCATCCATCCATCCATCCATCCATCCATCCATCCATCCATCCATCCATCCATCCATACATCTATCTATCTATCTATCTATCTATCTATCTATCTATCTATCTATCTATCTATCTATCTATCTATCTATCTATCTATATCTGTCTATCTATCTATCTATCCATCCATCTATTTGTCTGTCTGTCTGTCTGTCTGTCTGTCTGTCTGTCTGTCTGTCTGTCTATTTATCTATTCTATTTATCAGTATTCGTCTATTCAGAAGATCCAGATGACATAGACACAACTAGCAACATGTTTGCTATCAGGAAATGTTCATAACTATGACTGAGGCCTAATGCCGTTCAAACGAACATTCTGTTGACTGACGCATCATTCGTCGTGCTTGTTTCTTTAGGAAGTCCCGAAACGAAGGAAGCGATCTCTCAGTTATTGGTATCAACGTTTTGGAGCAAACTGTCGACCAGTGCCGCTAGTAGATTGCGACAGACTCCACTGGCTCTCATGTATTGTTTTCAGCGCCTGCAGCATCTTTTCAAAGGTGGAAGTAGGTATACGTAAGCCTTTTAAAAAGTTGAATTAAATGATAAAGTTTCAACCTATAGAGGCTACTGGAGATGAACTTGAATATTTTCTAGGACTGTATTCTAGGACTAAAGTTAAGAAAGCTAATGGAAATGAATTAGTACTAAATGACAAATAGTCGTATGTTTGTAAAGATTAAGGAATTAATTAAACTTACAAGACATTTTTAAGAAAACTCATGAGCTCTCTGTTAATTTTGCAGTGGTCAATTTTAAGAGTTGATATTAACATTGTGAATTGTCCACGCTGTTAGTGACAGATATATTGGAGTACGTTGAATTCACAATTAATAGACACTCACTGGACTTCACACGAAACAGAATCACTTGGGATGTTGTGACATGGGCTTTCGGACTAAAGCACGAACGAGGTATGCCTACTTTATTGTAAACTAGCTGAGGTACCCGGCGTTGCCCGGGAAATTTAGGCTTCGCCCCGCTCCCGGTCAATTCCTTACTTCCCCCACCCTCACTTCACTTCGTCCCATATCCTCGCTCCTACTCTCCAGTCCCCACCCCACTTATTTTCCCCTTCCCACTAACCATCCGACATTCTAATTCGGCGTTGTTTTCTCCTCCCAACAATACCCTGCCTCCACCCGGCGGCTCCCCAACCGCCGGCATCCCACCCACCCACTCCATCCCACCTAACCCCAACCTCATCACACTCCGACCTCCTAACGACCTAACCGGTACGCCTCTCGTGATATTTCCGTTTACGGACATATTATTTTTTTCTCTCCCCAGCAATACTCTGTGTCCACCCGGTCCCTGCGGGGCGAGGTGTGTGTTGGGTGGGGCGAGTTGGACCCTGTAGCACTATAGCTGTCTAGCTGCAACGTTTCAGGTGAAAACTGTGAAACTATGGCATGCAACGGAATGGAAATTTAGAGCGAAAATTAAGGTTTTCGCCCCACCACTCTGCCCCCCCCCCCATGGTGGTAGAGATTCGCCAACCCCTCCACCGGGTGTCCCATACCCACACCGACACAGTAGTGAAGATTTGGAGTGAAAAGCTTAAAAGTGTGTAAATGCATCCCGGTCAAACAGACAGACAGACAGACATAATCTTCTCCTTATTTATAGATAACGCTCGTGTAGCTAAGCCTTAGTTGCCTAGGACTGCAGCCCTATAAATGCGATGCAATTCAAAGACTATGACTAAGGCAAGTTCAAAATTTGTATAGGCGTATATAATTTCCATTTAATCTGTTAATATCATGATGTATTCTAATGAATCTTATTCTTAATTAACATGTCTTCCGAGTAAACGGGTGAGCTTCTATAGGGCTACTGTCCGTAATAAATTCACATCAGATTATTTCAGGTCACCTCTCCCTTTGTTCGCTCTACAATTCTGTTTGTCAGTCTGTCTTCATCCTTCTCTTTTCTCAATTCCTGCTTCTTCTCGCGAGTCCTTGCGCACTGGGAGCGCTTCTGTACGGTTCATCTACTAGATGCGCTTTATGGGTCCAAATGTTTAAATACAATACAATGCCAGATGAACTAAAAAATCTGCTAAACTTGATGTAGCTGCAAACGTTTAATGTTTATTATTGAGCAAAACGGTTCTAGTCGGGTCAATCCACCACATGACCCCAAAAAAATTGCAAGAAAACGTTTTATGACGATTTTCTGGTCTCTTGGGTCTGGTGATGAACATACTAAAAGTTACAAGAAATCGGACCACGGCAAGTGGTCTAATTTTGGCGGGAAAAAAGATGGCCGCCAAGTGGACTAGGCTTGGAGTATGGAAATGATACTGTTAGAAGCAGATCATGTAACAATGTGCTAACATGCTTTTCTAGACTAATTTGACCCTCCTGAGAACGAAAATCATGGTTAGCAAGCTTAATTTTTAGCGGTTGCATGAGAAAACAAGATGGCGGCCAAAATGGCGGTCTATAATTGCTCCAAAAGGTTGCACTGTCGGGTCAATCTACAAAATGATCAAAAAAATTGTAAGAAGGCGTTTTATGATGATTTTCTGGTCTCTTGGGTCTGGTGAATAACATACTAAAAGTTACAAGAAATCGGACCACGGCAAGTGGTCTAATTTTGGCGGGAAAAAAGATGGCCGACAATTGGATCAGGCTTGGAATCTGGAAGTGATACTGTTAGAAGAAAATCATGTATAAATTCGCTAAAATGCTTTTCTAGACTAATTTGACCCTCCTGAGAACGAAAATCGTGGTTAGCAAGCTTGAATTTTAGCGGTTGCATGAGAAAACAAGATGGCGACCAAAATGGCGGCCTATTGCTTCAAAAGGCTGTAAGACGGGTATTGTATGTGATATGAACATGATTTTGTAATTTAAATTAAGATGTTATGGTTCTAGACATGCAATGGAATTAAGAACACATATGTAGTACTGGAAGAAAACCAAAATGGCGGAAACAATGGCGGCTAGAATGTTGAAATTGCTTTAAATGAAGTGATGCATGCAATAGAAACATGAATTTTCGGAGAAGTTCGTCAACGGTACTGTTGGGCTCATGACAAGCGTAAGTGTGTCAGAAATAGATGGAGGAGGCGGAGGAGGATGAGGAGAAGGAGGCGGAATGGGGTATAAGGGGAATGGAATTCATCTTTCGCAATCCCATTCTCCTCCAAGCCATCCACATCATCATCAGCATCATCTTCATCACAGCATAACATCAAACGGCACTGGAGGAATGGTTCATTCCAGGTCTCGGGGTCAGTCCATCGATCAATATGTACATGTACATGCATGGGTTCGGCGCTGAAACGAAGGGCTTCACCAACGGTCACCAAGGGCAGTCGGCATCATCTCTCTATGGAAGCCTGGCCAATGGGTACCTGCCGGGACCACACAAACAGGACAAGGGTTTGCTATCCATGACGCATCAATCAGCGCACCCCTACGACCCGTACACCCGAGGAGGCTGCCCCTACCAGTCGCTGTTCCATCGTCGTCGTCGCGTGCCCTCCAGCCGTCGGCCACTCCCAACCCGTACACTACGAACCTCTTCTCGTTGCTCTGATTTCCCCCTCGCGGTGTCAGCCTTCGTATTGGACCAGGAACGCTAAGAGACCGATCATCTCCCACGGGGGCCTCGATGGATTGTCTCGCAAGGGCGGTCACCACCACTACCAGCACCACCTGGAGACGGAAGGGATAACACGAAGGACCTAGCGCAGATCAGCAGTGAGCTGAAGAGGTACAGCATCCCTTCCACTATCAATTCAGATTGGACCCACTGAAACATCGCTGTGCAAACAGTGGTTTCTAGGGTAACGTAATCTGCGTTTGGAGTGCAGAAAATATTCGAACAACTTCCATCTCCAGGTGGTGGTAGTGTTGATGGTGGTGGTGCTGGTGGTGGTGGTGATGCGTCATGGATAGCAAACACTGTTTGTGTGGTCCTGGCCCATTGGCCAGGCTTCCGTAGAGGGACGATGCCGACTGCTCTTGGTGACCGTTGACGAAGCCGTTCGTTTCAGCGCCGACCCCCATGTACATGCTGTTTGATGAACTGACCCCGAGACCTGGAATGAACCCCCTCCAGTGCCGTTTGATGTCATGCTGTGATGAAGATGATGCTGATGATGATGTGGATGGCTTGGAGGAGAATGGGATTGCGAAAGATGAATTCCATTCCCCTTATACCCCGTTCCGCCTCCTTCTCCTCATCCTCCTCCGCCTCCTCCACCGTAGATCCATCTATTTCCGACACACTTCCGCTTGTCATGAGCCCAACAGTACCGTTGACGAACTTCTCCGAAACGTTTCCGGTCTCTGCCATTGTACTTTTCTTGCAGTGTCACACGTGCAGAGTTGATTCCATTGCTTTCCGTGACCTCCAAAATGATAAGTTGAAGCCCGAATTCATGTTTCTTTTGCATGCATCACTTAATTTAAAGCAATTTCAACATTCTAGCCGCCATTGTTTCCGCCATTTTGGTTTTCTTCCAGTACTACATATGTGTCCTTAATTCCATTGCATGCCTAGAACCATAACATCTTAATTTAAATTACAAAATCATGTTCATATCACATACAATACCCGTCTTACAGCCTTTTGAAGCAATAGGCCGCCATTTTGGCCGCCATCTTGTTTTCTCATGCAACCGCTAAAATTCAAGCTTGCTAACCACGATTTTCGTTCTCAGGAGGGTCAAATTAGTCTAGAAAAGCATTTTAGCGAATTTATACATGATTTTCTTCTAACAGTATCACTTCCAGATTCCAAGCCTGATCCAATTGTCGGCCATCTTTTTTCCCGCCAAAATTAGACCACTTGCCGTGGTCCGATTTCTTGTAACTTTTAGTATGTTATTCACCAGACCCAAGAGACCAGAAAATCATCATAAAACGCCTTCTTACAATTTTTTTGATCATTTTGTAGATTGACCCGACAGTGCAACCTTTTGGAGCAATTATAGACCGCCATTTTGGCCGCCATCTTGTTTTCTCATGCAACCGCTAAAAATTAAGCTTGCTAACCATGATTTTCGTTCTCAGGAGGGTCAAATTAGTCTAGAAAAGCATGTTAGCACATTGTTACATGATCTGCTTTTAACAGTATCATTTCCATACTCTAAGCCTAGTCCAATTGGCGGCCATCTTTTTTCCCGCCCAAATTAGACCACTTGCCGTGGTCCGATTTCTTGTAACTTTTAGTATGTTCATCACCAGACCCAAGAGACCAGAAAATCGTCATAAAACGTTTTCTTGCAATTTTTTTGGGGTTCACCGAAAATATTTCGTAGATTGACCCGACTATTCATATTACGGCACTGCGTTTGTTTATTTACCAGATCAGCTCTACATTGTAAAAATACAATTAAAAGACGTCAACTCTGGTTCAGCTGCAGCGAAAAAATCCGGCATCTGGCACTATAGACTGAGACTGGATTATAATAATTCATGCGTGAGTGTTTTCAGTCGTCAATTATCAGCGTTATCTAAGAGTAGTGGCTGGTCTATCATTTATAGGCCTAATTAGTGTTAAGCTACCGAACCCACTGCTGTAAAGCCGACCTGCGTGCCGTGCTATAGTGCATGGGCCGTATTTCGTATAACTTGTGCTGTAATCATTCTGCGGTGTGTCAGATTGAGAATTAAACGAAGATAAAAAAATTAACAAAAAACTTAAGTATATCGCTATATCTTTGGCCTCAGAAGATCAGAAGAGAAGTCTGTTCTTTGTCAGATGATTGTGGTCAAACAGCAAGACCTGATCCCAGGACTAGAACACTACTCGAGACGTGAGATCTGTCGTACCGACGGCTCAGTCCATCATGGTCAAACTGTGCTCATGACGAACAATTTGACTAAGTTAGCACTATTTAAGGGTTTTGTGGCTGGACAACGTGGCTCGTGACAGTAGACTTTGGACAATTGCATTATTACACCCCATTTGTGTGGCCAACCGTCGCGATGCGACGACGGCGTTATGACATGACTATAATTAATATTATTTAGGCCTATGGCTATCTCACTGGTCCAACCAAATGTGTTATAAAATGGTTCGTGACAAGCGTATGCTGAACAGAAAAAACTTTAGGCTACAGCAAAAACGTTCGAAGGACGGTCTGACACGAGAACAATTATTCGGTGAATAAGCAAAAATTAATGTGTCTGGTTTTGTGTGGCGCTGAGGAACTTTTAGAGATTTGAGTTACACCACACACCCGGTTGCTCGAGATTGTAACACAGTACATGATGATATTATATGCTGACATAGTTAAAACGACAACCTAAAATGCTACCATTGCGGTGTGGAAAGTTTAACATAGTTCGATGTTGGGGACTTGGGGAGAGGTACATCCCCTTCCCCAAACCCCTCCTCCTGCCAATTTTGTAGCTATTGATATTCAAGAGCAAGATCACCTATGGCATGAAAATTGGTTCTTCCGAATTTACATGGATATTTATTAGCACTAATTGGGCTACAGAATGATATTTGACTACAACAGCTCGTCTCAATCTAACCAAATGTGTTATTTGTCTGTGAAATATTATTAGATGTCTATGACATTGAGCATTTTTAAGACGGACTACAGTTGTTTGCCAGTCACTTTTAGTACACTCTGGTCCGACTGGTCGGTAAAGAGTTGAGTATATTCTGGGGAAAATTCCCCCCCCCCCCGTAGAGATGTCTAGTTAGATTAAGCACACTACCGGTATATCATCTGCAAACTGAAAATTAGCCTAGCTAAACTAACTAGAATAAAGCAATAATTGCACTAAATTATTCTTAAACAGATAGCCTAGTGTTTTAGAGTTTGTCGGCTAACATAGTGGCTATAATGCATGAAATGCAAGTCATGACAATGTCGCCGAAACATGTAAGCCATCTGAAAACAATAAGAATTTTGTTCACTTTTAGAACACGGAAGAAATCCTGTCACTATTTCAATATGATGCTATTGGTCAGCACTTTGAAGTTCCGATTCTGGAGAGTGCATGGAATGCTCTTCCAGAGAATTCTACAATATCGATTATTGACATCGACAGTGACAAACCGCTGTCTTTGCCACAGGGACTGATGAACCAACAAATTCCAGTAAAAATAGTAGGCAAAGTCACAGCAACCTACAATCAACCAAAGCAGACTGATCCTGAAACAACTAATTCATCAGCTCTGGTACTTAATTTTATAGCCTACTAATTGCAAAATGCATGACGATAGTTGTAGGCCTAAGTAAGTTCCTAGTGTACGCGTTGATTCCCGTTTGAATTGCCAATACACTTTAAAATAAAATCAATAAATGATTTCTCCATTTTCATATAATTGATTTCTTTGATACGTCTGTGCCACGCATCTCTGAGTAGATTTACCGGAAGCCTGCAGTTAGGCTACTGCACATCGGAAGAAGGAATCCATAGTTTAGCGACAGCTTATAACAACAGAGGCCGTTGCGTCGGGAATGGTTTTTGGCATATCACAGCTCTTATCGATCACGTGTCTGCGATTAATAGGAGGTTTCGAGACGTAGGCAATATGGCTACAGACGAACGCCACCAAAAAAACCTGCCTGTTAAATTCACCTCCACCCCAATAGAACCAGCTCATGCAGCCTAGGCCTATAGGGCTTTTGCATATTGAATTCGTTTCCATTTACATGTATGACTGCAGTTGGCTTACATTCAGTTGCGCTGTTTCCCTAGGCTGGAATTTGACTTCCTTTTGCACTGAGGCTGTCAGTTAGGCCTGTATTCGAGGTAAATGCTACATTTAGGGATTTTAGGCTATCACATTCTAATCTAATCTAATATAACATCTGTAAAGCGTTTCTCACAGCAGAGCTATTCAGCGTGACAGGCCCATGAAAAGAGAAAGGTCTTCAAACAGCGAAAAATGCAGGTGAATTTCGTTCAAGAATCCTGCCGCTAACTCCAGAGAGAAGCTGATTCTACATTGAAGGGCCCACAAAGGGATTGGCAGCCCTACCTCTGGTTTTCTGCTCAAGCATCCACATTAGAAGATCCGATCCTCTTGCGTTGTTTCTATACTAATAGTGTAGGCTACACCGATCTCTACATGCTCTAATATATACCATGTGCAATTGTGCATGTTGGCTAAAACAATGTTTTCCTCTTATCTCTTATCCGTCACGTACGCTGTTAATTTATTTGAGCTTCCGTCAGTTTATTGACATCTGTTTTATCTATTTTTCAGGTCCTAACTTGTTTTGAAGATGTCGATAAGTATCGATTGCCGATGACGTTAGGAACGGGAGGAATAGCGCAATTCAACTTAATGTGTAAATCGATCGTTTCAGGCTCTAAAAATAACTTGGGTCTTGACAGGTAACCAGGCTTCCGAACCATTATTCACCAACCATACATTAATAGCTTTTTTCTTTGAAGTCCTACATATAACACAAACTCTGCGCGTGTGCAGCTCTGTCTGTGTCACAAACGTTGTCGGGAAATGCTTCAAAACTCACAATTTTCATTGCCGGAGACTGATATGACCACGCTTCAGATTCTTAAATCTGCATGATCCTATTAAATTATAGACCTATGCGTGTTAATAATCTTGGAGTAGTAATAGTAATAATAGTGAACTAGAAAATTGAAGATATTAAATTATTACAACAATTTTTTTAGCGTCCAGCCAATATGCGCATGCTACTCAGTAGGCTAAATTAGTAGAGCAAGTGAAATGATTGAACTGAATAGGCTAAATCAAAATCGTAATCATGAATTTATATAGCGCCACTTAACAGTGGCGGATCCAGAAGGTTGAAATGGGGGGGGCCAAATGGGGAGGTGGTGGACGAGCGGCCGAAGGCCGCTCGACGAGGCGCGTAGCGCCGAGAGGTTAGGGGAAAGGGGGAGGGGTTTGGGGAGGGGGATGTGCCCCCTCCCCAACCAGAAAATTTTTTAAATTCCGCACTGCAATGGCAGCATTTTAAGCTGTCATCTTAATGAAATTGCTCTCCACTACTTAAATGCTGACAGACCAAGAAAGAACTACCAAACTACCAGAATTGGAAGCCAGAGGCTGTTGTTTTACTAACTGTTCATCGAAAAAAATGCTGAAATTTTACAGCTTGAAATGTAACAGATAGCTCTGGAAAGAAGTCATATAGTTGTACAAAAATAGCATCTGTACAAAGTTTAACAGTAAAGTATACCTATTGTAAAATGATAGTATCATATAATTGTTTATAACAGTGAATAATAATATCATAATCATGATCATTATAGTAAATAACGTCAAGGTATATTATAACATGTTTTTGTGGGTGACAAATTTTATTTCGGTGGAAAAACTTGTGCCCTCCCTGAAGATGTCTAAATTAAAAAATAACTGGATATATGGGCTTGTTATCTGGTATTATTTCAGGGCTTTTTAAAGGAATTTTTAGAACTGCACAACTTCCAACCAGCCTCCAAGGCCGTAGCCAGGATTTGATTTCGGAGTGTGTTTCCATGGCGGAGAATTTCTAACGAAATTTTCTAGTCGTCAACATTTTTTAACACAACTTTTTAGTCGTAAGAATGTCTGAAGACACATTTGTTTAGTCATAAAAATTTCGGAAGACACCTTTTTTAGTTGTCAAAATTTCGGATGACACCTTTTTAGTTGTAAAAATTCTTGAAAACACCTTTTTTGGTCGTAAAAATGTCTACACCTTTGTTTAGTCATCAAAGTTTCTGAAGACACCTTATTTTAGTCATCAAAATTTCTGAAGACACCTTTTTTAGTTTTCAAAATTTCTTAACCTTTTTTTATTCGTCAAAATTTCTGAAGACCATTTTTAAGTCATCAGAAACGGCTTTCTTAGTATCTTTCGCCTAATTTCATGTTTTTTCTTTATGTGCTAGTGATTAATATTCTATTGTTTTTTTACATTTTCTATTTGGGATGGTGTTTCCATGGGTTTATTTCATGTGTTAGGCCCTACAATGTCTACATCCACGAGTGGGCACACTTTTTTCCACTCAGTTGTTCTACTCTAAGCAGAGTCGCAAAATGGGTTATTCGTTTAGTTAGGCTGGTTTCAAAGTGCAGTTACAATCTTCAATCACAAAAGTTGCAATAGGCCTACAGTAACTATAGGCTTCTGTAAATGTCTGTTTAAAGTGGCGTATTATTCCAAATCGTAAGACAAAAACATTTCAAATTATTTTTTAACTGCACAAAAATGCTTTTACAACTGCACAAATCCATTTAGAACTGCACATTTTGTGTAGAACTGCCCGTTAAACAGCCCTGTATTATTTCACAATGAGTCTACTGTCCGAAACATTGTTAGAACATTTAGTCGGTCTTCTGACATTGTGTTCTGAAGTATAGTAATTATTAGCTAACGTTTGCTCTACTTTGGAGAAAGCTCTTTCGGCTTTAGCACTGCAAACTGGAAATGTTGCCAATATATTCAGCATGGTGTGTACTTCACTGTTGGAAGAGAATCAGCAGGACATGAAATAAAAGTCTTAATTACTGAAGAAGTATTTTATGAAGATGTGGTGCTAAAACCTTCCTTCATACGACACATTGAGTAATGAGGGGGGAGCCAAGTTCTGTTAAAATTTCAAATGGGGCGAGTTCTGTTAAAATTTCAAATGTGACTATGGCCGGATTGGCTCCCCTGGATCCGCTCCTGATTAATAGTTATTTGTTTTTAGTTGCAAGTGTTGTTAGTGCTAATATTTTAACATCTTACTGTGAATAGCCTATATACACGAATAGCATACACTGTATGCCCTAAAAGACATAAATCATAATCGGATACTGTTGAAAGATTGTTTCTTTTCTTTGCGTTATATTAATACACGTTACCGTTAGACCGGGAGCGCTTCTGAGTAAATTACCTTGAAGGTGCGCTATATAAAAAGTCAATATTATAATAAACAATAAATAATAATAATAATAATAATAATAATAATAATAATAATAATAATAATAATAATATTTAATGTAATTTTGTGAGAGGCTTAGATTTTAACGACCTTTATATAATTATTAATTCTCCTGGACATGACTGAACCCTGCAAAAAATCTTGTGGGCGTCATGGATGGGGGGGGGGGCCACGTCCCATGGAGATTTGAAATGGGGGGGGCCATGGCCGGATTGGCCCCCCCCCTGGATCCGCCCCTGCCACTTAAAGAGAAACTTTCAGATGTGCTCCCGACCTGACAGCACCAAACCACAGAATGGTTTTCGAACGCATGCGGAAAGGGGCAAAGAAAGACCGAGAAGTTCATTGCGGATACTGCCATTATGTAACTTATTCCATAAAATATTGCTGCACGAACAGGACTGATATTGATGATGTTGTTATTGTGCCAACTAATTTAGTGCATCAGATCAGTATGTATCGTTATAATTTTTTATTATTTTAAGTTCCAGTGCCGAATAATTTGTTTCTGTGTCATTTTTGTGTTTCATAAGCGTTGAGCATAATTTTATTCTTAAAATTAATTACTGATTTTTTTTTTAAAATTTTGATTAATTGATATATTCTAGCCTATTCTATTCTCGCATAAAACTTCGTGTATATAGACTATGCCAAAGCCTACATGTAACAGCTTTGGCGTGTGATGCCTCTAGAACATGCTATACGGAGTCCTCGCAATGACAATGTCAGCAGTATGACGTTCGAACGGAGGACAGCAGAGGCAGTGGGCCACTGGTCTCTGCCATAGTATCATAGCGCGGAGCGCAGGCTGTGTTTTAGGCCAACAGGCACGTCGCACGAGCTCCCGAAGATGACGACCACTGAAGAGCTTCATGAGCCTCAGCGAATACGCTCCAAAGTGCATGCATTGGAAAGTACAACGCGGTCCACCTAGTCACAGTGCCACTCAGTGCCGGCGCTAGCACCCCCCACGCCCCCCATTTGGGGGGCCCCGAGTTTGAAGGGGCCCCCAGGGGGCCCCCAAATTTAGCTGGTCATTATGCCTATTTGTGACTGTATATAGTTTGAAGGGGCCCCCAGGGGCCCCCAAATTTAGCTGGTCATTATGCATATTTGTGACTGTATATAGTTTGAAGGGGCCCCCAGGGCCCCCCCAAATTTAGCTGGTCATTATGCCTATTATTTTGTGACTGTATATTTCTTAAACCGGCGCATTTATTTGAGGCCCCAGATCCGGTCTGGTGCATGCCTCAACTAACCATACGGCACTGCCATATAGCAGACCTAATTCAAACGTCATACCGGCCATACTGATTTTGGACGTAATTAAAGCCATTTAAACTAACTCAGGCAGTTTCATCCACTTTCTCAAACACAACATTTATAAATTGTAACTTATTGTAATTGCTAATTGGATGAGGCTCCAAAATATAACCTGCGTGAGGCCCAAACATTAAACCCTGTGTAGGGTTCCAGATGTCCATGGTACGTGTCTGATCTTAAGTTTGCAAGGGGCCTCAAATGTAGCTGGTAATTATACCTTTCATGACGGTTCTATCCTGATTCCTGAAACCACGCAAATCGGACAAATTTAAACAATGGAGAGGGGACACTCTGAAGTCCTAAACCACGACTAGCCTAACAAGGCTAACAGCATTAAAAAATGAGCAATTTTGTAAAGATGACCGCTTAAAATTCTACAATTAGGCCTACAGCGTGGAAATTCCAAAAATTTAACAATTGGGAGGGGACATTTATTGATGTCTTACAGAAATTTTGCTGAGATGACAACTCAAGGTATGGGGGCCTCAAGTTTTATTTTGGGGGGGCCCCCGGTACCCTAGCGCCGGCACTGCCACTTGGACTAGAGCCGTTGAAAAAGATCTGACGAACTCGAATTTCGAACTGCGTGCATGTAGTAATTTTGCAGCAAGGACGTATATAGGCCACGAACAGAAGAGCTTGGAGTTGCATCGTTTAAAGAACTAAGCTGAACTAAAACTGCCGCCACTAGAAGAAGATAAGATATTGTAACCTTAGGCCCTATTTTTTTTATCTGGAAGTGAAAAAACAAATTCTATGACGTTTTGTTTTTCCATTTAGCACGGCGCCATGCAAGTTCTCATGTGCCATTGATTCCTATGAGATCAAGACTGTTTATGAGAATCGCATTGAAGCGATCCTTTACAAACAAAAGAAATACAACACGGGAAGGACTGCATTGCCCTTGCGACTGATTACCGACAGCGAGTTGTTACCTTTCACCAGCAGTCGAGACATCAAGAATTATCTGGAAGAGACGATGATCTGTGATCTCATGTTTTGCTCACCAACCGACATCGAATCCAGAGCAAAGGCATTGAAAGGACCAGATTTGCTCACTGACGATGCATTCATGGTTCTACGTCTTGTCATAGAACACTTGTGGCAAACAGGGTCACAGAAAGATAAGACATTGGTACTGAAATACTGAATCTAATTTTGTTGTCTTCTTTTAGCTTTATGGACTGGCCACTCAGAAAACAATTTGCAAGAGACCTAAGATGAGTTGTTTTACATTTAGGCCTACGATTCAAATAAGCCATTGTTACTTTGGGAAAAAAGAATGTCTTTAGTAAGTTTAGTCACCACTCTATCAACTTTACATGTTAGCTTAGCAGCCTAAAAATTTTGCATTTCTATTAAGACATTGATATCTTTATTTCGCGCATTTGCTACAACGCCCCTTCCAGCTCACTAATCAAAGTCGCTCTCGTCTAAAGCGTGGACAATGCATTGAAGTTTCACGCCGAAACGCACAGGCAATAGCAAGTGAAGGACGTGCTCAGCGTCTTTACGTAGCGGCTTGAGGTGGATTCGAACCAGGAATCCTCAGGCTCCAAGACATTGAACCCACCACTACACAACCGCGCCCCGCAAGTTTATTGATTAGCACTCCTCAAAGCTGCAACAGGGCCTACATAAAAGTTTGGATTTATACCTCTAGCTTTGCGTCAGGATGCAAAACCTAAATGTGCGTTCTTCTTTTGTTAAAATTATGCAGCAACATACTTTTCAATTGGAAATTCGAGAGCGAAGACAAACTTCGGATGTTTTGATTCTGGATATCGAAGGTTATTACAAGTACAATGGTCTTCCGCTTGTCAAAATGAGATACATAGAACTCAACCGAAGCTCGGCAGCACTGAACACAACCCAGGAAACGACGACAATATATGCAAAAGATCGAAAATGTGTAAGACTTTCCAGAAGAAACATTACTCATGATTGCTTTCACAAATTTACCGCACAAAGTTGAACTTTTGACACGTTATGCTCCTTGCAAAGCATTAGTAGGCCCAAAACACTCAATGAGTTGTCTACTGTGGTTTAAGTAAGTAGGCAGGCAAGCAAGTGAGTGAATAAGTAAGATGTGTATAATGCAAATTTAAACTAGAAGTGATTTAGTTATCGTTTTTGTAGGTCACTTAAAATGAACGTCTGAACGCTATCAGACCTGCGTAAACTCGTAAAATAATATCAGTATTTTGGTAAGTCTAACGAGGTACAGCCCTTGTGTTCAAAATGGCAACTTCAGGCCTAATAATGCTGTAATTATTTATTTACAAAATATACTGTCTGATGCAAAATTTGCATCAGACAGTATATTTTGTGATTAATGATTTATGATGTTCTTCGGAAAGCGACATTGCACCGAACAAGCATCACCAGAAACCTTAGATAGGAACCATATGGGCCTTAGAGAGATCTTATACTGAACAATGGGCCTACTGGAAAAGTGGAGTTTATGGATGATATAATAATAATAATAATAATAATAATAATAATAATAATAATAATAATAATAATAATAACCTGATTTTTTTTACACTTTTAGCCTGAGGGATCTTTACTACCTCGGGCGCAAAAAAAATAAAAAATAAAAAAAATAAAAAATAATAATAATAATAATAATAATAATAATAATAATAATAATTCCCTGGCACAGAGGTCTTTGCTTGGCATGGGATGTCACGGTACCGGATACGTTTGCAACATCGTACAGGCATTTAACTTCAGAAAATGCAGGTGCCGCGGCAGAAAAAGCAGCCCGTAATAAAGAGAACAAATATGCAGAAATAGCAAGATCGCATCATTTCGTCCCTGTTGCAGTCGAAACAGCAGGAAGTTGGGACACTGATTCTCTTGAGTTTGTATACAAGATCTATGACGAAAGATTTCAGCAGCCAACGGTGACCAGCGTGAGACGAGCCATCTGCTCCAGCGCCTTTCAATCGCCCTGCAAATAGGAAACTCTTTGCAACATACTCGAGCAGTCAAGACATCCTGGAGGTCTTGGACTGAATGACTAAGTTACTTAAATGTTGAACAGGAGCATTTCCATTAGCCTGTAAACAAATTTAAAATATCATAATAATAACATTTTTGTTCCAACCTATCTCGCTGACGATACAACGTTACAACGAAGTTGCCTTTAGGGGCACTTTCGCCGATCAGGACACAGAGTGTGAATTTGAATAGGGCCGTTAGAGACTGTGATTTTATATTAGGCGGTAGTGAGGTCCCTGCATGAGAGATCCTGTATACCTCGGGGCAAAAAAATTATTTTAAAAATTTAATAATAATAATAATAATAATAACAATAATAATAATAATAATAATAATAATAATAATAATAATAATAATAATAATAATAATAACAATAATAATAATAATAATAATAATAATAATAATAAAAATGATTTGCTGTCGGTATTGTACATGACTGTATTTGAATTACAACCTTTAGTGCATCACGTTTCATTCGTCAATTTCGGCTAAAATGCTGTCCTCACAGTTCCGAATAAAAGACAGTAGAGTTGGTCTATTAAAGCCTACATGTAGGCCTATGCAGTCGTGTAAGCGTTTCATATACAGAATAGAAGCGGGAAAAAAATAATAATGGATGAGGGTCGTCGGTCTCACTGAAATTGATTTGTTCTGTTTGGAATTTTTGTTGAAGAGAAGAAAATATGTGTTAAGAAAAAAATCTTTTCTCTAATGAAGCGCCTGCAAGACGCACTGCGCTTTACATTTACAAGTTATGCAGTAATCTTAATTAGACTTAACTACTAACAGAACAGACAGCTTTGCAATTACACGGCGCTAATAGCAGCCTACAAATCATATCCGCCTAACGGGGTTCGAACTCGTTACCGCTCGCACTCTACGCCAGCGTGTTACCCATTGCGCTACCGGGCAATCATATGGCAGTCATTTCTTTTAAGAGTGTACTTCTTACCTACGGTGTGTTGTGCTTTGATTCCTTTTAGCTCGCACTCCTAAAGCAAATGCTATTCACAAACAGTTTGAGGATGCCTCAGGAAGAATCGGCTTCGGTCACATTGAGAGCATCATCTTCTGAGTCACTGAATACTTTTCTGCAAATGGTCTTTCTCAAGGAAAGTGGTGAAGATATGGCATTAGCATTGCATGAATACCCATCAATCACGAGTTCGGTGAAAAACTACATAGACAAAATATATTCTGCCAGTATTCGAAAGAATTTTGTTTCTTACATAAAGACTATGAGGAAGATGAACATGCAGATGAAGGAATGGATGTCATCAATTTCTGCAAAACAAGTCCCTCAGTTTCCATCAGGTTCGATTGTTTTGTTTTATTTGAACTTTAAAGACATCCTGAATTGCACGCTAATTGAATGAGAAAGCTTACTGTTAACATCTTTGATAGATGCAATGTTGCCTATACTAGTTTCTATCGGCCAGCCTCCTGTGTCTAATGACCAAGGCACCAAACACTGACACTCCACGGCCCATACGCAGTCACGTTATTCCTACCTAAGAAATCAGTCAGCAAAGAGAGGAAGCAAGTGATTGAGGGGGAGCCAGTGGAGAACGTCACGCGTGATCGACTTGTTAATCGCATATACACCGTGGTTCAAAAAAAGTAAGCCAATTTGTTTTTCATATATCTCTAATGCCTGATAACATATCATGCTAAACATTTTCCAAATATTTAGAGAATTGGACCAAGAATATGATTCCAAAATTTCATTAGATAATGTTGAACAGATAAAAAGATATGAATCTTTCAACTTCATATGCCGAAATTTCAGTTTATAAGCAATTTTTTGTCAGATTCACTTAAAAAGTAAGCCAAACTGTTTTTCTTACATCTCTAATGTCTGATGAGTAGGCTAATCATAAAACCTTTTCCCAGTATTTAGGGAATTGAACCAAGAATATGATTCCAAAATATCATGTCATAAATTTGAAGGGATAGAAAGATATTGATATTTCAACTTCATCACCCGGAATTTCAGTTTTCAGCAAGTCTGTTATGGTGTCCGTTGCGGTTTCAACGCTTGGTCGTTCCCATTTTAGTCTTCATTGATCCTGGAGTAAAAACTCATTGAAACTATTATCGCTACGTTCTGCTGTCACAGCGTCTTCTAGGCCTACCTGTAATCAGAAATCTAGCCCCAGAAGGCTGCTTTTTTCAACAGACAGTGCCCCAGCCAACAGAACCAAGGAAACCATCGAAATGCTGACAAGAGAGACGCTAGACATCATTTCTCCCACATTATGGTCTCCGATTTGAATTCTGCCGACTATAAAGTGTGGAGCGTGATGCAAGACCGAGTCTACCAGACAACAATCCATGATATAAACGATCTGAAGCAACGCTTGTTCTAAGTGTGGGATGGCCTGGACCTGAGGATAATCGACGTTGCTGTTGCCATTGCATTGGCGCCAGCGCCTCCAGGCTTGCGTGCAAGCAGGAGGAGGGCATTTTAGGCATCTTATTTAATTAAATTATCAAACCATATAGTTGTGGTCATATTGTTAGTTCAATTCTCTACATATCTGGAAAAGTTTGGAATGATTAATCATCAGACATTGGAGATAATAAGGAAACATTTTATTGAATCTAACAGAAAGTTGCTTGTAAACTGAAATTTCGGCATATGAAGTTTAAATATTCATATATTTTTATCCGTTCAACTTTATGTCAGGAAATGTTGGAATCGTATTTTTGGTCCAATTCTCTAAATATTTGGAAAATGTTAGCGTGATATGTTATCAGGCATTGGAGATATTTGAAAAACAGTTTGGCTTACTTTTTTTGAACCACGGTGTATAGTAGTTGATGATCTGGTTAATCAATGATAAGTCTGTCAATATTGTGCCAGCTCATAGCATAGTTCCATGTTTTATAAACTATATGTATCAACTTTCGAAAGATATATTGAGACATGCAAGCTCGTGTATAGGCCTGTTGTGGTGCCCCGAACGTCTTAGAAAGTAAATTGCATAGATGTAAAAACGATGGAAACGAAATAAAAAACCGAAAAAACGTCGTTTTTTTCGAAAAAATAAAAAACGACAAAAAAACGATAAAAAACGGAAACGGAAAATAATTTGACTTTGCTACATCTAAAACCGCATTTTAACCTTGCAAACCTTGATTAAGAACCTACTACACGCAGGCTATCTCTTAAATGATGATGTTAAACGATGAAATAATGACTTTAGTTAGTTGAATCCGTCAGAGTTGGCGGAAAACATAAGGAATATCTTGAAAAAATTAAAATTAAGGAAAATAATAACAGAAAGTAAATGAATAAATAAAGTTAAAGAAAAAATTTAAAAAACCCATAAAAAACGATGGGAAAAATAAAAAAAGAAAAAAACGACGTTTTTTGGGAGAGAATAAAAAACGAAAAAACCGTTTTTTATAACTATGGTGAATTGATACCAACGCGTTTGTCAGAGAACTTCGTACAGAATGACTAATTCTGTGTATGTTTAACTATGTTATGAGTGAGTTTATTTGATGATTTGCGCTACAAATGCCATTTAGTGAGTCAGTGTGAGACACAAAGAATCAAAGATAATGCCCAATTCACCTGCAACACCTGCCAACTGAACAGATGAGTCTCACAGACAGTGCTAAGTTTTCAAGGCATACGAATGTTCTTAGGTTGTGTACAGAAAGTTGCTATAGAGTTTTAATTTAGACTTTCTAGACTGGCAGCCATCCATTATTGCATTACCTCAACAGCCCCGATGAGTCACAAAACAGACTGTTAGATGAAATTCAAATCTGAGTGTCATGAGCATAGATAGTTTTTATAGGTGATATCCCAGTGATATCACTGCATGGTCCAATAAGACTTAGTTATTTCAGTGTTAACAACAAAAGAGGACCGAGCACCGAACCGTGTCAACAAAGCATGAGACGAGTAATTATCATTTAAGTAATCATGCACTGATTGAGAGCATGCGTTTACCAGGGTATGTGGCAAACCAATTCAGTACAAGACCAGAAACCCCGAACCAGTGCTGAAGACGTTGTGAAAGGAAAGATGAAAAACAGAAGACAAGTAAAAATTACAGGTCCTGCCACCTTGGCATTATGTGTGCACACTTGTTATAGCTCCTCTTCAAGATGTCTACTCAGAAGTGTTCCCGACTACAACGCGGACACCGAATCTGAGTTTCACGATGAAGCGCTGAGCATTTGCGAGGGAAGGACTTGCCCAAGGACCCTACGCGGCGGTTTGAGGTGGAATCGAGCGTATACAACCCTCCGACTGTAAGGCAACGAACATGCCATTACCGGGTTACTAATAACGTCTGAAGATATCGATGAGGTCAAACATCATTAACCTTAATTCTAGGAACAAACAGTTAATTCATTTAGGAAACTGGTAGGTAACAGACTTATTAAACAGAGTTTGTCTTAACGCGGAGCATTCAATAATGAACCATGCGATTATTTGATGCAATTCTTCAATAGTGATGTTTTTCTTTCTAGGAAACCACATTCCTGCCTCTAAGATGACAAAGAGCTCGAGCAGTTTGTCCCTGAAGCAACAAAGCTCGTGCACCGAGTGCAAGAAACCAACGGCGGACCTCAAGAAATGTTCGCGGTGTATGTCGATCGCCTACTGCAGCAGAGAATGTCAGTTGAAGGACTGGCCAAACCACAAGAAGATGTGTTCTTCAGGAAAACCAAAAGCTGAGAAGAGATCGGCCGCCGAGAAGGCAATCAGTGATGAGAGTGGTTGTCCCAGAAAGACAAAAAACATCAGCGGAGTATCAATGCAGGCAAGGATGGAAGATTGTGCTACGAAAGAGTCACGTGTCAAGGATGTCTCTTCTGCTAAGGAGGTTGAAAATGATCCTTTAGTCAAAACGAAGATCAAGGATTGCTCCTCTGAGAGGTCAAATAGCGAAGGTAGTTCCAGCGAAAAACCAATGAGTAAGGATAACATTGAGAAGGATTCTGAGATCGGTTCTTCCATAAAAGCTGAGAGTCCTTCTCAGCCACATTTGCAAGAGACGCAGAGCAACGACGGAAATGCTGCAGTCACGGATAATTCCGTTTGTCCAAAATCGGTTGAGTTGTGCATTCATTGTCAATTGGAAAAGACAAACATGAAGAAGTGCACTAAGTGCAAAAGTGCAGCATATTGCAGTCAAGAGTGCCAACGTGCCGACTGGAAAAGACACAAGCTTGAGTGTCAGACTCAAGAGCTCCCAAGTGCAGCACCACTGATGAACCGCTGCAACAGCTGTGGAGTGGTTGGCAAAGAGATGAAAAAGTGCAGCCAGTGTAAGGCTGTGAGCTACTGCAGCATTGAATGCCAGCGAAAAGATTGGAAGAGCCACAAAACCACTTGCCGACAACCGTGATGACGTCTCATTGAGCATGTTGAATAAATTATTGTTTACCAACTTTAATAGTCGTAGGTCTATATACCATAGCATTGTATTCCAAAGTTTACTCTTACAATCCTGATAGCTAGGACTCCGTTCAAATGGATGCATGAGTTTCCGCGCTGCATTGTCGATTGGCAGCACACATGATTTTGTTTATTGATCAAAATGTAATTATTTGAGCTTTGTAATATTGTGCATTGTTCTAACTTCTAACCTATTGGTCTACAACACAACTGTTGGGCTTGATTAATACACAGAGCACTAGAGTATCGCTGCTACTTATACTGGACTTTCTGAGGACTTTTGAGTTGCTCTGAACTAATGTTGGGGCGCGGTGGTGTAGTGGTGGCGTCGTTGCCTTGGATACTTCGGTGCAAGACTCAACCGAGACTTGAGGACCAAGATGATGTTAAAACACAGTTAAACACCATAGAATAAAAATCCGAGTTAACGTAAATCCGATGGAAATGACAAAACAGCAGATAATTATCTGGGAGCGCTTCTGAAAGGCTCTTGCTGCGTGAAGCGCTTTACAAATGGTCAGAAACAATACAATACAATTTATGGTTCTCTTCAAACCCTCCATCCCTACTAAGCTTATTTGTGGTATATTGGTCCATAAAGACCGCTGCTTGCCACTGCAAGCGGTGTCGAGACCGGTTAGATAATCGGAAAAACGAGAATATGGTTCTAACACAATTTCCGAAAACCACCCAGTGGTAAAACACAGTTTCATATTTTCGACCATAATAAAAATAATAATTATAGCCTACTCAACGCTCCAGGTAGGTCTATTTTGCCGATTCATGCATACAAGACTACGTTAGCCTATATCTTTCAACCTTCACGACTAGAGTGTTTTTGTAAAACTGTGTACCGGTATAGGCCTGCTTTAAATAGGTCCACACGCTTGCGTAAGTGTAGGCCTGCATAATTATTATTGCGTGCTCAGGCCCAACGATATAGCGCGCTTCAAGGCTTCAAAACATTAATCATCACTAGGGCCCTATAGTTGTTTTGGCTTATAGAATTAAACCGCTTTAGACCCTGGGGCTTCTATCCCTATCCAGGGGGGGCGCAACTTGAGCCAGTGAAAACCAGAGGGTCAGAAATGAGCCAGAACTCACGTTAATATGGAGCAGATGAGAAGGCTTGAGCCCGGTTGTTTAGGGTTTTGGTTTTTTTTTTGGGGGGGGGGAATGGAGGCCCTGTATGGATCTGTATTTTTGCTTCTGTGACCCAGATTTTTTGCAACCTAATCTTTATTCCTTCCCTGTACAAACAAAGCGGCACTTATTGTTTACTTGGCCTATATATGCACGCTCATTTTTAGAATTTTGTATAATCCGGTTTGGGCTTGCTTGTGGTTGACTATCTAATATGCGGCTTAATAAACTTAGCCTAAGTACCGGTATTCATAAACGTTCCTGTTTGTACCGGTACTTGATTGCGTAAACGTACTCATGTAGCCATGGTGAGGGCGCATATATAAATAAAGACTTAAGACAGACGAAACTGGCTTCATATCAGTTTGTCGAAAGTAGGCTAAACGAGTTCTGTGATTCGAAACGGCGTCCATAATATAGTACAGGTGTGTTTAGAATAATTTTCCACATTCGTGAAAGATCAGAAAGAGTTGATGATGCGAGGACTCCCTGACTCACAATAGTATCAGAGAATAAAGCAGTTCATTCATAGTTAACCATTGTCGAATCCAGAGGCGTCGCTAAAACTGGAGACTGGTCAAGATCGAGTTTAAAGTTAACTGTAGCGACAGAATATTGTGCAGGAGCAAGTGATACTGACATATGCGGTATATGATGTCTATGGGAAAGCACACACCTGACTCTGAGATGACAAAGGACTCGAGCAGTTTGACTCTGAAGCAGCAAACTTCGTGCTCAGAGTGCAAGAAGCTGACGACAGACCTAAAAAAATGTTCACGGTGTATGTCGGTCGCATACTGCAACAAAGAGTGTCAGTTGAAGGACTGGCCAAACCACAAGAAGTTATGTTCTTCAGGAAAACTGAAAGCTGAGAAGGGTTCGGCCACCGTGAAGGAAATCAGTGATGAGAGTGGTTGTTCCAGAAAGACAAAGAAGACCATGGCTGACGACAAAATCAAGGCTGAAGACAGGAGCGCGTTTGAATTTTTGTCCAAATGTTGGGTTCCTTCCATTTCAACTGAGCATAAAACCTACTATGCATTTGGGAATACGCGCATGCAAGACTTCATCAGAGACTTCAAGGTCAGCCGTGATATGGAGGACATCTTAGTGATGGGTCTTGGCGATGTAAGACACGTCATGGCAACGGTGGCTGGACTGAGTCGAGACCCGTTTTCAGCTGTCACTTCGAAGGGAGTGCGTTTCCATCTGAACGATGTTGATCAAGATGTCATAGCCAGAGATGTAATCATCCTGGAAATCATGAATAAAGTGGATCCGGAAAGTAAGTCTGATGCAGAGTTTCTCTGGAGTGTTTGGTACAACGCCTTCATGGTTGAGAAAGATTTCATAAGACTTAAGGATCTTTTGGGAGACCTCATTGACAAATACAGCAATTCAAGCCGTGACAGTGAACGAATCTGCAAATTCGGTGACAAGGAGTCCTTCAAGTCTGTATTAAAGACATGGAACGGCTGGCTAAACATGAGACTCGATCAACCTTCCGTCAAGCAAAGCCGACTCAGATTTTTCGAGGATGCAGGATGCACATTGTCTTTTAGCGAAAGCAACATCGCAAAATATGGATCAATGCAGCTGTACTTTGATCGAGGAATCAAAGAATCTGAAGTGGAAATCGTTGGACAGGAAATGTTGACTGTTGACATTAACGGATTCTTTAACTTTTCTGAAGATCGTATTAAAGGCCGGAAAGACTTTGTCAATCCAACCTTGATGCGACCTGGCTGTGAAGAATGGCGCGTTGAATATAGCGCAAATGCAGCAGGCTGTTATTTGCCATTGCCAAGGTAGATGCTTACCATGCAATTCTTCACTTTTCTGCACACCAGCAGCTTGTAAATAGCATGCATAATATTTATTACCTTTTTGATGCTTTACAATAAGTATACCACATTAACCCTATTTCTGTAAAGCCGCGTGCGCCTTCTTATTATAGTATTTTCTGCATGCGGTATACAATAGGCCTATTAATATATTATGTAGGCTATATTATAGGCCTACATCACAAATCAAACGAAATTGCGCATAGGCTACAAGTGAGATAGATGCTAGTAAATAACTAAGTATTTTCTTTATTACTCCACTTGCAAAAATCGTTTGTTTTACGGTTTAGTCGTTCAAACAATCAGGCTATTATCAAGGCCGTAGTTAGGGGTGTTTTGGGTGTGTGAAGCCCTTCCCAAATAATGTACAAATGAAATAATGAATCTTCTATAGCATATTAAGATCATGATCTAAGAATTATAACGTGTAATGTACTGGCCGACGGCCGTCCAGAACCCGCTATATATGAGAGCCCACGACGTTTCTCCAAACCCATTTGATTCTGTTGCTTGTGGGCTTGCTAGCGGTCGAATAAACACACGCACACACCCAAATAAAATCCTGGCAACGGCCTTGCCTATAAGTGGATGTAAATTAAGTTTTATGGATCAGTTGACTATAAAAAGCATGAGGATCTTAAGACGCTCTGAAATAAATTTAGAACTTGTTATGCCTGTCGCCATAACACGCAATGTGACAGTGTTGTAAAGCAGAAGTGTTTGAGCATGCAAATTTGAAGAGCAATGCGAGATCCACAAGATCCCAGAGACAACTTCAGACAAGAAGTCAGTAGTAAGCATGGGAATACAAGATTTTAGACGACTTGAATAAGCGACGAGCGGACAGAAGAAGAGAAGAAGGAGATGGTGGATGACTATGCGTAGGTGGTGGTAGCGGTGATGGTGGAGAAGGAGGGAAAAGGGTGGAGTAAGGGAGGAGGAGAATGAGGACGAATAAGAAGAAGAAGTAGGAGCCGGAGGAGGAGGAGGAGGAGGAGTAGGAGGAGGAGGAAGAAGAAGAGGAGAAGGAGGAGGAGGATGAGGAGGAAGAGGAGGAGGAAGAGGAGGAGGAGGAGAAGGAGGAGGAAGAAGAAGAAGAAGAAGAAAAAGAAGAAAAAGAAGAAGAAGAAGAAGAAAAAGAAGAAAAAGAAGAAGAAGAAGAAGAAGAAGAAGAAGAAGAAGAAGAAGAAGAAGAAGAAGAAGAAGAAGAAGAGAAAGAGGAAGAAGACGAAACTCTGCTTGTTTTCGACTGCCTATTGAACTCTATCTGATAATATTGACTTTAATATCATTTAAATTAGCCCTCGGCAAGCAATGCATTTGAGTAAAAATCTTGAATGGGCGCCTTCGTTAATTTTCGTTATAAATAAAATTGCCAGCTCAAGGGCCAAGGACAAGAAAATGAGGTATGGGAACTTCAGAATAGGTCTACTTTTACTTTTTAACTTACTAGAGCTACTTCTTGTTAACCTTGATTCTTCCATTCATTGACTTTTTAGAGAGTTTCTTAAGAGATATTCCACAGTGCATGAGGCTTGCTTCGAGAATATGAGAGAAACAATTTCTCTTTATCTCGAAACTTGGAAAGCGACGAAGGTGAGTGAGGTCCATTAAGTTCCAACTGAAATTGCTTTTATGTAAGCTTACACTTCAATAGACGGATTACACGCTAGCACTGGACCGATACACGCCACTTCTGTCAGGGCGGTAAAGCAACAAAGAACGTGGTCCCTACGAAAATATGTCCGGGGAAGCGGGGCCCCTTACAATGCAGACACTGGAATGTGGTATTTATTTTATAATTACAAGGTTCATTTATTTTATAATTACAAGATTCATATTAGGCCTATATATGCTGTAGCCTATACATAGGCCCAGAGTGTTCATGTACTCCGTATTTACTTCACCGTTATGTTAGTAAAACCCATGGCAAATTGATCGTGCAATGGTTTCAATAATAGCCTAATATGTGTAAATCTCCTTATTTTAGGCCTACCTTTAATCGTTTTGGCACTTTACGGGCCCCTTCCTTTCGGGGTCTCTTGGAGGGTGGTCGCTACCCTCTGACTGGTTCCCGGACAATTCGGACCGGACAATTCGGACCGAACAAATCTTAGCACCCAAATTCGTGATGGGACTTCCACTTTAGGTCAAATTTTCCTAGCCTACCCATCTCCATCACCCAAAATGTATAGGCTACTATCCAAACTAATATTAAACTGACACCTGACTATATATCGGGCATAAAAACTATGGGCCTATGTAGGTATGAAACTTACATTGATCTGAATGAGATGCCTATAAGTTGGTAATTTACTGCATTTAACTACTAATTTCAGTTTCTTATTTCTGTTAGTGGATCAATTTTAGAAGATCAGACAATATTTGCTTGATGCCATAATTATAATTATACTTCATACCATTGATAAACAAAAGTTTCATAGCCGTAAGAGCAATATTTTTGCATGCACTCCGAATTGTCCGGGTCCGAATTGTCCGGTCCGAATTGTCCGGTCCGAATTGTCCGGGTCCGAATTTTCCGGACACCCCTCTGGTTGCTGTTACATACGACTGCGTTGTTTTTTGTTTAGATAACATATACGTTCTGGGTAGCCGATATGTTTCATCTGTGTTATTGGTTGCTACCATCGGATATGACGTTTGACTTCATCTTCACAAGTAACTTGATGGACCATGTTGGACTGCTGAATCTTCTTCTTACCACACAGCCACGTCTCAGGAAGTTAGGATTCATTACACTGGTTTAAAGCACATTTTGTTTATAGGCTATTCAATCTTCCCATGTAATTTCCTGCAGTATTCTGGAGATTGGACTCGATTGGAAGAACTGATTTAATTAGGCTATGTAGGATGTACATGTATGCTGGTTACAGCGTTTGTTAAAATAACGAAACTACAAACAGTTATAATGTGGTAGCGTGCATAAGCTTAGAATGATATTTTAATTACACCTCATTATTGTTGACTGTAGGTCTATTAAACAGTTTAAATCGTATTAAATTACATTATGGTTGTGAAAGAATAATTGAGAATAAACATGTAGCGCAGGGTTTCAAGTGTGGCAGGACGGTCATGGACGGCGTCCTGGCACTTATTTCGAAAATCTCTATGCCGTCCTGAACATATTTTACTAGCACATCTGAAAATTTAACGGGCGTCCTTGCACTTCTTTTGGAAAGGTAAGGGGCGTCCTGACGCTTCTTTTTTACACTTTCAGCACTGATGTAGCGTGCAGTCCTCTACAGTAAACACTACGCACTGATGGGCTATATATATAATATATATATACTGTTTGATCTTGTAGAGTGTAGACTATCATTAAGTTGTTTATTATTATTGCTGCTCTGGTCTAAATACAAATTGTTGGCTATACATCATAAAATTATCATAAATGAGTCGCCTGTTCTTTTGTGCGTTGCACGATAGTTGTCATTCGGTCCTGTTGACCGAGTCGCACAATTGGAACATGTATAAGACATTGGAAAAGTTCATTGGCAATGAACTCAGATGCAAACCGATGCTCATGCCTTCTATGGTTGGACTAAAACTCTCAGAGGACCTGGACACGGGTTCTACGTAAGTTATTTAAGGATTTTGTTTCTTGCTGTTTGCAGTGATTAGATACTCAGTTTGATTAACTTGCATTAATATGCAAGTAGCCTATATGGGCACTTGTCAGATGATGAAACATCAACCTATCAGCGGCGTGCTTTCTCAGTTGTAGGTCCTTCTGTCTGGAATAGTCTCCCGTTGCAGATGCGCCTGCTGCCTATAGGGTTGACTCGTCAGTGTTCTGCAAGCTCCTTAAGACTTTTTTGTTTCACCGTGGTTGGACTGGGAGCGCTTCTGAGTGGATTTCTTGAAGAGGCGCTATATAAATTCTTGAAATGAATGAAGGAATGAATGATGTAGGCTAACTTTCAGTAAGATCAAAAGCCATACGCAAAAGGTTTTATACGGTCACTATAGAAGAGTCACCACTGGCTCACTCCGGAGGCACGCAGAGCTCCATCATTGTCATAGCCATTGATTTCAGAGTTTTCAGTAGACACGAATGTTCAGAATTCCTGAACCATGTTGAGTCCATTTCTCTTGCCGCATGTCTGCGGCAAACCCGAAAGTGGTTCGTAAATCATTACCACAAAATATCGGTCAGCATCAATCATCAGACGATTTTTCAAAATGGAGTTTGTCACTTTGATAACCTGAAATCTCTCGACTGGGAAAGTCGGTGTTTATCAATGCAAACCTTGATGCTGGCAAATGTCCGAACGCCGTCACTCAGCTGTGAAAAAACTGCACGAACGCATTTTCGGCCAAATCGGTCACAGTGGTAGGCCTATACCCTAGTGCGAACGAAACTAGTCCATCAAAAGTCTCATATGACCAATTAATTGCAGCTGCAGCACAGACCAGAAGTAGCAGTCTCAGTTTAACGACACTGCCATTTCAAAGACGATTAATGTCGCCGTCCTCCTCTCTCCGGGCTTGGGACTGGCACTGGCAGGTTGAGAGTGCAACCAGCGGCAGCAGCGACCACACCACGTGCGTTTATAGGCCTATAGTTCGACGTTAATTCTGTCTTGAGCCTTTGAAAAATGTCTTGTAGGTTGGTTCCTCAAAAATTGATACCCAAGTTTTCTCCTAAAGAAAGAAAGGATATAAACAAATAGCCTACTCAATCGTAACCCCGGAAACTTTTGAAACCGACCATTGTTTTGTTTGTTCAAAAGCAGCGTCATCTCAAATTCATACATATTGTATTGAATATTTCTTGTAGAAATTTGCAAGGTTTCTACAGAACGATGTACGAGCGACATTCAGATACAGAATTGATTTACTGGACAAAGTGTATCGATCAAGAAAACGTTCGAATTGATTTGGAAGGTGCCAAGCTAATTTTCTCGATGTTTAAATCGAGTTTTGATAATAACTTTCTCTGGTCACAAATTGTGCTATTACTAATAATAGGTTGCGTATACAGAAAGCAACAGAATTGCAAATAGCAGACCTAACGTTTCATTTTAAATTTACGTTCCACAGTCGTGTGCTATGCCTTGACAGGCCTAACCTTGGACGAAAAGGGATAAACTGTAGACCTAACTTAAAAGTCGTCCAAGCCATTCACTTAACTCTGTTATGTTGCACTATTTTTCGCTATTCAAATATAGTTGTACGACCCATACTGTGTACACGCACTGTACTCTTCTGTCTCCACCTAAATTTTTAGTCTGCGCGCATTAAAACTCCTAAGCAATCAAGCTTGAACCGTTGCGTCTCTGGGCAGAACTAATATATCATTTGGTGCGATTTGTTTACTAACGGCGCCCTCCGACAAATTAGGCCTAGTGTTTGCCTACCAGCGAGACATAATTATGACCATGGTGGCATATTGGAACATATTGGCGTAATATGCTTTGGAAAATAATGTAAAAATTTTAGTTTAAGAAGGATTATTTCCAGCAACGCAATATGACATATCAAATATCTTAAACTGCAAAAATTAAGCGCCAAGGTTTCTAAGCTATTATATAACCGCACGTAACAAACGTTTTTATAATAGACTAGCTGTACCCAGCCACGCGTTGCTGTGGCAAAAAAGACTTCTTCCTCCCCTCCCCCTCCCCTCCCCTTCCCCCTCCCCCTCCGCGATGGGGACGCGGATCACGCCATAAAACGCTTGAGCAAGATGGCCGTAATGAAATGCGAAGGCCGTAATGAAATGCGCTAAAGAAATTTACGGAACAAACATGCCTGAATTGGTATGCAAGGCTTATTGACGGGCGTAGGCTATGTGTTGAAAACGGCGGAATTTGCAAAGTTGCTTTTTTAGCTTAAAAGATTGCGCTTTTTGCCAAAAAGCATTCTGCAAACCCGGCCGTGTTGGAACTAAACGTTTTGGTGAAGTTTCGAAAGCAATCAATGAAGAAAGTTCGGAGATCTTTCGTCAGGTGCCAAACGCGGTTAGATTTTTATATATATAGATAATGGTCTTATAGCTATGTCTACGACAGTCCGTATTGTTGCTGTGTGGTTTTTCTCATTTAGGAAGTCCCGACGTAAAACAAGTGATTGTTCTCATGGTGGTTTCCACGTTCTGGAACAATTTGTCGATCAAGGCAACAAGTAGTCTCAGACAGACTCCGCTGGCTCTCATGTACTGCTTTCAGCGCCTGCAGCATCTAATCAAAGGCGGAAGTACGTATTTAAACAAAGGCAGAGGCTAGCTTTGACCCAGAAAGTGGGGAGTAGGCCTACCGGTACCATATTTAAACAACATCAGCAATAATCATAATTACATTACGATAACAAAGATGATGGTGAAAACGATGATGATTATAACTATAACAGTACTGTTTCGAGCGTGCGGGATATGCATGGGCAGTTGGGCACCCCTAGTAAACGCAGCATTTCCAAAAAACAATTTATGACTGATACCTTTCGACAGAATTGAATGGAAATAAATTAATTATAAGATCGATTTGATTCGAAGTATGTCGATTGTCGAAGGTCATAACTGTCTAGTGTCTAAATCGAAAATTAATTGCCTAATAGTTTACAGTTAATACCAATATTGACAGTCTTTTAAAAGTTTTCCAGTAGTCCTAACGTAATGAAATGTCGACATTGTTAGTGGCAGCATTGTTGGAATTTGTCGAAACGCTAATGAACGATCCACCAATGGATATTTCATGCAACAGACTCACTTGGGATGTTGTGTGCTGGACATTTGGATTAAAACATCAACAAGGTATTTCCATATCTTTTCCTTTTTGTTTGCATGTATAGCAGCTAGTGCTTTTATCCAAGCCTACTTAGGCCTATATCCTGTGGCACTGAAGAGATTCTGGAGGCTGCTGCTCTCGGTAGATTTGAAGCAAGTCGTAATTAAGCGAACATTTCTTAAAAAGAAGTTGGCCCATATTCTGTTTGCAAGCCAACTTGTCTACCGGAAAAGATCGCTGTGAACAAGAACCATTGGTTCTTCATCATTTCATTTATCACAACGTTAAAACTGGTTGGGACGAAACGAACAGACAACGAGAAGAAGAACCCGACGAAGAATGCGCAGGAGAAAAATAAATACCCTATTTAGGCCTTTTATAGTAGCATGCATAGGTGCAATCACGTCCTAAAAGTTGGGGGAACCATAATGAATCACGCCCTAAAAGTTGGGGACCATAATAATAAAGTTAGGGGACCACTCAAAAGTAGGGGGACGCGTCCCGTGGGTCCCATAGGGTGATTGCGCTTATGGTAGCATGCCTATTACATGCCAAGTGATGATGATATTGTTTATGTCCAGATCGCCTCTGTATAGTTGAGATACCATTTAAAGACGTCAACAAACATTTGGTCGATATGAGAAGCTGTCACCGAATCAGCTGCCGGCTGAGACTGGATTATATTACGTCATCTGTAAGTTGCTTTAAAACCACATTATAACTATATGTACTGCAGTTCTTGTTATGAGATAACAACGTCTGTAACAGTGTAGGCCTACCGATTGTGCACGCTGCCATGGGTTTAGCTTTGGCATGGGATACTTTAGATAATTAATTAGATTTATGCATAACAACAGACTCCCCAGCCGCGCATTGCACGGATATGTGGAGGGAACTAGAAATCGAGAAAGACAGCAAGACACGTATACATGGATAACATACGAGAAGGCCTTGAGAAAAATTAATACGGATATGAGAGAGGCAACGGAAAAAACAGGAATATGGGAACCTGGAGGCGCCAGGTTGAGGGTTGATAGTCGACCACGGCCTGACAGAGAGGCCTTAGATTTAAACAACGCAATTTCCATTTATCGAAATAAAAAAAATAAATACTCACGTATTTTAATGCAGAACGTTGTTTAAGATGATTAGCTACACACGGTGGCGGATTGGTTAAAGCTGTCGGCTTGCAACACGGAGAGTACGGGTTCGATCCCCGTCCGAGGAAATTACTGTGGGGCGCGGTGGTGTAGTGGTGGCGTCATTGCCTTGGAGCTGGAGGATTCCAGGTTTGAATCAACCTCAAACCGCCGCGTAGGGACTTGAGCAAGTCTTTCACTCGCAATTGCTTGGGCGCTTCGTCGTAAAACTCTAATGCAGTGTCCGCGCTTCAGTCGGGAGCGCCTCTGAGTAGCGAGATTGAAGGGACGCTAAGGAATTGAATAAATAAATAAATAAATAAATAAATAAATAAAATAGAATATATAGACCTTGAGCAAGTCCTTCACTCACAATTTATAGCCTAACTTTCAGAGACTGATGAGTTCATTTTGTTGAATTTCAGAGACGAGACTACGAGGTCCTGTCTCTTTTACAGTATGATGCAGTAGGTCAACATTTTCAAATTCCTATTCTAGAGAGTGAATGGGAAGCACTCTCAGAACATGCTACAGTATGTCTATCGGTTTTTGATGGTCATAATGAAATGCCAGAATCTTCTCTACATGGGCTGATGGACCGTAAAGTTCGAGTCAAGATAGAAGGCAAAGTTGTAGCAGCATACGCTCGACCACAGCAGACTGACAAATCAACAACCAATTTGGTCCAGGTATAATTTTATTACGAGGGCTACGTTAGTATATATGCTTACCGCGTGACTGTGTCAGAACACTCACTCGTCTCACTACTTGTATTGTTTATCAGCCTGTAAGTCTATAACAGATGTTGACCGAATGTTCAGGAGTCATGCCAGTGGTAATCCAAAGTCGGCTGCCGAGCTTCGAATCGTGGATTCGCTCAGTATAGGCATAGTAGGCACAATATAGTTATAGGCATACATATATCATCATACATATGTAGGCATATTGCCTAGATTATCCTACATGATTATTCCTTTTCAGGTAAATTTTTATCAACATTTATAATACTCTAAAAATTATAATTTTGAGCAGAATACTCTCTCTGCTTGCATTTTTAGACAGTGGCTTGATTTCTGTCGTACTCCACGCTACCTTACATTGTTTTCCTGATATGATATTCTTGATTTGGCTTGACTACGCTTAGGCCTATAGGATTATTATTATAGTAACTTCCGTATATGGCATGTATGCACTAAATTAGTCCGTACATGTCCTTCGCGGTAATTCATTTATACCAATAGGTCTTCTTCTTTATCCGTGGGCTAACAGCCCGTAGGTGTCCACTGCACACTTGACCACTGTTCTCCATACTTCTCTGTCTTGTGCCCGATGTGTCAGTTCTTGTGCATTCATCCCACACCATTCTTCAATGTCCTGCAACCATTCTCTGCATGGTCTTCCCCTTCTCCCCGATCCCTCCATGATTCCCGTCAATATATGCTCTTTATCTTTCTATCATCACTCATTCTTTGGATGTGTCCGAATAATTTCAGTTTCCTTTTTATTATGGTTTCTATCATATCTGATTTGCTGTTAAGTCTTCTTCGCACTTCCACGTTAGTTACTTTTTGTGTCCAGCTTATCTGCAATATTCTTCTATAACAGTAGGCTACATTTCGAATGCTATTATCCTCTTTTTGTCCTCCTTTTTTAGTATCCAGGTTTCACATGCATACAACGCCGTGCTGAATACGCATGTTTCTAGTATTCTTTTCTTTGTGCCTTGTGATATTATTTTGCTCCTCCATATGTTGTTGAATAATCAATACCAATAGGGTAGGCCTACGTTAAATATATCTAGAATTTTTTAGTATTTGTGTGTATAGGCTACAGTATACGCGTGTTATTTGCAGAACGTATTATTTTGTTGCGAAGATACCGAGAAATATCGAATATCAAAGGATCGACGTGACACTAGATCATCATTCGACTATATGTGTCGGAAGCTTATTTTTGATTCTAACAACTGCATGTTTGCTGAATGGTGAGCAGACATGCTGTCAGCCAGTACTCATTAATCGTTTAATGAATTAGCTTAGCCTAATTAGCTGTCGTAAACTAATTAAGGAACTAGTCTAATTAACTAACTGACTGACCAGCTCAAGCAATTCAATAAACCGACAGCAGATTCAGACACAAACAGATCAACTACAGAACCAAGGTCACAAACAATCAAAATATCTGTAGAAGATAACGAAGATGTATGCATGGGTTTACATGTATGGTAGCATAGCCTATTATTATATAAAAACGCTTGACGTTGTATGATGCATCCTGCGAGTTTACTTCTTGCGCAATTCAAGATTTGTTTTAGTATGACTTTTATGCACAGCTTTATAAATCGGGGGCTGCATTTCTTCAGCGCCGTTGTATTTTATTCCGAAGGTGGTACATTTTTTCTTCCAAATTTATAGGCCTATAATTATGGTCTATAGTCACAGTGATCTACCGATTGAACTACTGAATAATGGCCTATTAATAGGCCTACCGGTGCCTGCAAATAGTTATGCTTTCATATTGGAAATTTCATATATGTAGCCTAAGCTTATAGGAGGATTTTGAACTTGAAATAAGGTCAAATGTTGCATAAGCGTATTTTGATCTGAAGATGATAAGCAAATTCTTCACTTATATACTCGTGGTTTGGCTAAACAAATTTTTGTCTATTACAGCCCAGAGGTAGAACTGCCGTACAAGTTCTCTTGTGCCTTTAACTCCTACGAGGTCAAAGCCGTTGGTGCCAACCGCATTCAAGCGATCCTTCACAAACAGAAGACGTATAACACGGGAAGGACAGCATTACCCTTTCGACTGATTGCCGACAGCGAGTTGTTACCTTTCACCAGCGGTCAAGACATCAAGAATTATTTGGAAGAGACGATGATCTGTGATCTCATGTTTTGCTCACCAACTGACATCGAATCCAGAGCAAAGGCATTGAGTGGACAAGACTTAATCACTGACGATCCATTCTTGGTTCTACGTCTGGTCATAGAACATCTCTGGTATCTCGGATCAAAGAAAGACAAAAGACTAGTAGGCCTTTTTACTTTTAAAGCCTCTCTGAGATCGATAAGCAAGTGAACTGTGACGGCGCCACCATAACTGATCGTAACCTTCCTTCCAATATGCAGTATATGGAAATTGTAGAATATAGCAGGGGTTAAGACGCTGATTTATGTGGACTTGGGGGGGGGGTGGGTGCAATGAGGACCTTACCGTAGGGTCATAAGAAAGACTGGGGGTTGAATCCTCACAACCCACCACCCCCCCCCCGCCGACAATTCTCATCATGGCCTTATGGCCTGCAAAAATTCTTTGGAAATTTTAATATCTTATATTTTGCATTTAATTTCTTTGACCTGCTGAATAGCTACCATGATCTTTTTGCGACTGCTGAACTTGTATGGCTAGTGCCACCACTGGTAGGCTAATAAACCAAATATCAACAAAATTCTTGCACATCTTTATGAACCATTAAATTTTATTGTCAGTCACGTCTCGTGAACACATAATCATCATTGCAGAAATCAGCGCATTTGTAAAGGGCCTGGAGGAAATGGTGGCATATACATAATTGGTAAGAGCTGCTTATTTCTGTCTACGTATAGAATCAGAAGATACGATTGGTGGAATCCCAAGGATCGTCTGCACGCGCTGCAAAAGATATCTTTAAACTGGAGATCAAAGGGTATTACATGTATGAAAACCTTCCAATCATCAAGCTGCTATTCACACAACTCGACATGATGTATTATAGTGCAGGTGCAGCAACATGCTTACCATCATCGTACAAAACAGGAGGAGAAGGAGCAGAAACAGTCATTAGCGTCAAGGACCGTGGAGTGGTAAGATGAAGCTGCATGATAGCAATTTCTCTTCGTCTTGTTTGCCTCTTTGTTTCCAGTGGCTCTCATTTTCTTAATTCATCCTTATAATTATAACGGCAACTATTCGGACGTCGACCTAATATATGTATATACATCTAATATTACATAATACATATATATAGGCCTATATAAAACTATAATATATATATATATACATGTAAACGTATAATCGTAATCGTTGTCGAGAGATTTCTACAGCGCCCATAAGGCGAAGTCGCGGGAACCAGCTTATTCAGAGGTGCTTAATCAAAACAAAATCGATTGGCAGCGGGTCAAGATCCGGAGAGTCAGACTACAGTATAGTGTAGTATAGTACAGCATAGCACAGCGTAGCATAGCATAGTATATGTGTAGTATACGCACTATATACAAACTTCAAGTTTTCGCTCACTGCATTTCATGTTCATTCGGAATTCATCGTCTGAACTGCATATTTTTTCTTCTAGCTACAACTCGTAAGGAAAATGCTAAGCACGAACATTTTCAGGATGCCTCAGGAAATGGCAGGCTTCCAGGCCATCCAGGAAGTGAATCCGATCGGTTCACCAATCACTTCTTTTCTACATATGGTCTTTCCAAGGGACAACGGTGAAGACATGATATTAGCTCTTCTCGACTATCCATCACGTACGACGGTGTCGGTGAAGAAATACATCGAAAAAATCTATTCGGCTAGCATTCGAGAGAACCACGTTGTTCCTATAAAGAGGGCCGCGATGATGAAGAAATGCGTGAATGAAATATCGCAGTCGATTGCTGCAGCTTCTATGGCTACGAACTATAGGTAGGCCTACGGGCAATGTTTGACCTTGGCGACTATTATACAGGTCACTTGCACAATGCACCAAAGGGTCGCATGTATACGTATACCTACAGGAAATCTTCAGTGTATAATATGGACCACATGTACATCTTGTAATCGCTATTATATCTCCCATCGTCCATCCACACTATTGACACAGCTTAGACTTAGAGCCTTAGAAAGGCTTAGACTATTAATAGTCCACAAACTGCAGAGAACACGATGCCATCTGTCGAATGTAATGGATAATGACAATTAAATTTTGTTGATTGAGCTACACGTACATGTTCGTGCAACTTCGGCACATGGTCGCGCCAATCTCACAGTCTTCTGTTCGTTGTTTACTTGCTAAACAGCAATGACACTTCTGTTCTTAAGGACTCTATAGTATCATCATAAGAATTGGTGCAGGTATACATAACGAAATATTCTAGGGATCAGTCTACGAATTATTCCATCTGCATATTTTTGTCTCCAGGAATTTGTTGGAACTCTATGGTTTTATCTGTCGTTGATCCCGAACATTTTCCAGAACACTAGCTCCGGCATGCCTGAGTATACAATATCCCAAGTCCATGACATGTGATTAATGTTTTTATTGATGCTAGAAGGCTGTTGAAATAAATGAACTCAAACTCCCTATGATTGTCGCAGGTTCATGCATTAACATTTAAGACGTGTAGAACCAGTATGAGAATTGTCGAAAAATAACTGGGGGGTTGGCCTATGATAAACTTGAAATTGGGGTATGAAAAACATACTTTAGCATGGGGCTCTAAAAAAGACTGGGGGGTTGAACCCCCAACCCCTCCCGGCAATTCTCACCCTGTGTAGAACTTTGATATAACAACGTGTATACGGCTCCCTCTGCGTCAATCTCTTTTTTATCGTAAATTCGTAATCACATAATTTGCCTGGCACCTGTTAGAGGGTGGGAGAAAGACAGACAGAGACAGATGCAGAGATAGGGAGTCTCATCAGAGGTGCTCCAATAAAAAATTGTCGGTAGCTTCTTCAATAAAAGTATCTAAATGCGTAGGCCTACTCGTCTGCCTTTTAGCCAACCATTTTACCGTCAACCATTTTACCGTAATAGTTATCGTAATCTCCAAATTTCTAAAGCCCGCTCGTAAGCCTAGCGCAGGGCACCAGCGTATTCACGAGCGTTGGGTTTGCTGCCTATTACCGTTTTCATCGCTTTATAGTTCCCATGTACAATACATGCATTGATAACACAAGAAGAGAAATCCAAATACGTGAGAAATTCTAGCCTCCCTACTTGCATACTAATACACCCAGTGAACTGTGAAACTGACACTGTAAAATTAGCGGAGCGAGTAGGAATTATGTCTATTTGAGTTGGAGCAAATGAGCTGGAATATCAAGACAACAGAAACTAATCGATTGCATCTGTGTTCGCTAGATGGCAGAGCAGTTTCCTGCGCTCCAGCAAAATAATGCAGAGTTCATTAGGCTCTAGCGAATCGTATGTAACTAATAATGCTCCGCTACTGTAGCATTGAAACTGTCCATATCAAGACTGCAAAGGCAATGGCGTGTAAAAATCTGATAGCACGAAAAGAAAAGCCAAAGCATGTTAAGAAACACAGAAGCGTATACTTTAGGTCAATGAAGAATTCTCATATCTGGAATCCTGATTCCACTAAATAGAAAGTTGCATCTTTTCCTTAAATTTTTATGGAAAAGATGCAACTTTGGTCAAACCCTTGTACGGGCCTGACAACAACTAAAATGCCATTGAAATGATCAAATAGGCCTATATTTAAATTAACAGTTAGGAATGAGTGGTGCCACTATGGTTAGCATCTGACTATCTGTCTCTTAGTCTTTCTTCATCTATCCATTTTGGCAACTCTCTCTCTTTCTCCCTCTGTATGTCTGTCGGTCTCTGTCTCTCTTTATATCCCTCCCTCCCTCATCACGGGAAAATCAGAGTTTTAGCGATGTATATAGGTCTATCATACGTATAAAGACAAATTTGTTGCTTGTTAACGACATGCACTGTCATTTCAAAGACGATGAATGTCGCCCTCCTCCTTTATCCAGGCTTGGGACTGGCACTGTCAGAGTGCAACCAGTGGCGGAGCTAACGTAGGAGTTGCAATGCTGAATCATACATGTAGGCTTATAAGTCTGGTGGGGCAAACGAACATGCGTCATTCTTAGCATGAGCGCCGTCGTCAACATTGCCTCCCTACCACAAACAGCGTGAGCTCTCTGCAATTCACTTTAGGTGAAAGGTATACCTTATAAGCACTGTGTCGGCAGAAGTTCTGAAGGCCGGTCTTAAGTATGGCATTGTCGTTTGTAATCTGTAATTAAAACTCTCTGAAATAAATATATTGTGAGAGAGATCTGCCGCAAACAACCGGGTAATAATAGCACGTGTGCCTATGTTTAATAGGACTCTGTTAACGCGACGTCGCCATGAGTACATGCAGTAGCGGAGGAGTATACGCGTATATGCCTACATACATGTACGCCTGGTACGCTGCAGATCAACCGTATGGGTACGGTGTGGTACTGACCGATGGAGGTATAGCGATTGACTTCCCATGGCATCGTGTCTAGAAGCGAATGGCGGACAAAAGACTGGTTGTCGAATTACTATTCATCATCACCTGCAGTTAAAGACTGTCTCCAATTGTTACACGATGCGGAATATAATGAATATATAATGAATACATTTTTTTCTTCTATTGTATGTAAATTCTTGCGTGGGCTATTATTTTTATATGTGTAATATACAGCTATCGACATGTGCATGCCTGCGAGTATACTTCCATGTATGTGTCTGTATACGTCTATAGGTCCAATGCATGTTTACATGTTTCCGCGGCATACAAGCTACAGGTGCATGTGGGTGGGCGTGTGTGTGTGCTGAAATGCTTCGGTTTACATGCAGTCTACACATTCACCGAGTCCTACGCTCTCTCTACATCACGCATTATTGTCCAACTTCCTAAATTCGATCACGTGACAAATTGAATGTTGCGTTGGCTCCCTGTCCGCCAGCGAATTGAGTATATATATATATAGAAATGCCTGTCAAAATGAGTTGAATTGAGGGATACGAGAAGGTAAAGAGGGAGAAAATGTCGACATATACAATAGCTTCATCTGTTCAGTGTATTTGGGCGCGTTGGAGTCGGGAGCGCCTCTGAGTAGTTTTTTACTTGAAGGAGCGCTATATAAATGTCCGAATGAATGAATGAATAAATGCCGAGGTGCCTCCAATGAGGTGCCTCCAATAACTGAAGCTGCAGTGTTGACTTGGGGGGAGCTCTGTGTCAGTCCTGTGAACACGAGGTGTCTACTTTTCACACCTTATCAACATAAATAGCTTCGGATAAACAGGGTCAAAGGTCGACACCCGCTTCATGTCCTTATAAGCGGTACAGGACGGCGGTTGGCGCTTCCAGAGGAAGGGGTCAGTGTCGGGTCAGTGGGAACAGCAACTCACTCCAATTAGGAAGGGCGACGCTTTAAGCATGCAGGACACACGAAGACCAGATATTTATACTGGATTTCATGAAGGTTCCTCCATCGGTTCCATCGCCTCATGACAATGGTTTCCCGCTCAAATTCTTATTGTTGCTTTAAGTTTAATGTTAAACGGTCATAATACACGAAGAGTTGTTCTATTATAATTATCGGAGTTTGATTTGTTCATTATATTGCAGTCTAACATCTTGATGACGGTACTATATTGTAGATCTACAGCTATATAATCGCCTTCGTGAGGCTATTGTAAGGTGTTGATACATGTTCGAAAAATATCATCACCACCTTTTGCGATGTATATGCCGTAAAATAGTTAAAAGAAACAGGAAATGTTTCTAAGGAAGGAGAAGGGACGAAAGAAGGAAGAAGAGAAGGAAAGAAAGCGAAGGAATAAGTTGAACGGATGGATGGAAGAAAAGAAGGAATAAGAATGTACGATGGATGAATATGAAGAGAGAAAGGTGGCGGATAGATGCAAGTTATCTCTATATGTAATTCATGTGCATGCGCACACATGCACGCATGCACACGTGCGCATGTATGCATGTTTGTATGTATTCGTGTATTTGTATTATAATGTGTTTGTGTGTGCATGTATGTTTGTATACGTTGAATGAAACGCCCTCTATATATACATGTCTTCTTGGCTTCTCACCCGCTGAGCGGCGCTGCTCCCTGGTGAGAAGACAACCGACTACATTTGATCCTCGCCAGATTAGACATGGCGTACATATATGTATATATGTATATATATATGTGTGTGTGTGTATATATATATATATATATGTACATGTATATATATAATTATATATGTATATATGTATTATGTATGAATATATATATAATTATATATATATAATTTATATATATATATACGGACCATCATCATCATAATCATCATCACCACCATCCACGATGTCTGCCGTAATCGGCTGCAGAGGCAGACGAGGGATGGGAGAGATGGGAGATTGGCGGATAGATGGAAAAATAACTGGTAGCCGCTGCAGTCTTTCTGGACGCGTAATGACCGTCGTAATTGACGGTGCTCTGGACCGGGTCTCCACGAGTCACTTCACACAGACACACGTTCATTCGTTCCTCCATCTCATGGCGCCTCCTAATTCTTCTTCTTCTTCTTCTTCTTCTTCTTCTTCTCCACCTTCTTCTTCTTCTTCTTGTTCTTGTTCTTCTTGTTCTTCTTCTTCTTCTCCTCCTCCTCTTCCTCTTCCTCCTCCTCTTCCTCTTCCTCCTCCTCTTCCTCTTCCTCCTCCTCTTCCTCTTCCCCTTCCTATTCCTCTTCCTCTTCCTCCTCCTCTTCCTCTTCCTCGTCCTCTTCCTCCGCCTTAACCTCATCCGCTTTCTCTGCCTCTTCCTCGCTCGCCAAGCGAATTGCATTGTAATCTCTTTTTCGAGTTGTCGAAAATCATCGCAACACTTCTCCGTAATAGGAAACACTTGACACGGAAAAGATCAGGGGCAGATGGTGAGATGGACCGAGGAAGGGGAGAGGGAGAGGAGCACTAATGGGTGAAGCTAAGGAGAAGGGAAATATATGAAGGAAAGAAGAGTAGGGTGGGAGAGAAGCAGAAAGGAAGAGGCAAAAGACGAGAAATCTGATTAAGAAGTGCAGAAAGTTAGGGAACAGAAAAAGAGGAAGGGATGGAGTAGGTGGATGGAAAAAAGCGATTGAAGGATGTATTCAAGAGAAGGTGGAATTAAGGAAAGACGGAGGAGGAAGTGGACGAGAAGGAAGAGGAGGTGGAGAAGGAGAGAGACAGACAGACAGAGATAAAAGAGAGACAGAAAGACAGACAGAGACAGACAGAGAAAGACAGACATACATGTAGAGACAGAGAGAGAAGAGGAGGAGGAGGAGGAGGAGGAGGAGGAGGAGGAGGAGGAGAAAAAGAAGAAGGTGGAGCAGTATACAGCATATTAAGCAGCAATCATCCCTATATGCTGACTTTGATGATCTCTTTGGATATCGGTTGCATGTCTGCTGTCACTGTCAATGAGTCAGACACTTCTTTCGCTTTGTTTATTCGTTTAGCAGCTCGCGATATACACAGCTCAGGCAAAGCTCAGTTATCGGACATTTTTGTAAACTTGTCAATCAATGACAAGTTGCTTCAACTCAGTTATAACCACGCATGCATGCATTTGAGCCATGCAGCGTAACATTATATTCCGCAATGCAGTTAGTCAAATATTAAGCCACCGAGATGGTGTTCTAAGTTAAAAGGTCAATCAGCTAACCTGTTAACTCACCATTCAATCAGTCAATCAATCATGCAGTTAGTCAGTCAATCAATCAGTTAGTCAGTCAATCAATCAGTTAGTTAGTCAATCAATCAGTTAGTTAGTCAATCAATCAGTTAGTTAGTCAATCAATCAGTTAGTCAGTCAATCAATCAGTTAGTCAGTCAATCAATCAGTTAGTTAGTCAATCAATCAGTTAGTTAGTCAATCAATCAGTTAGTTAGTCAATCAATCAGTTAGTCAGTCAATCAATCAGTTAGTCAGTCAATCAATCAGTTAGTTAGTCAATCAATCAGTTAGTCAGTCAATCAATCAGTTAGTTAGTCAGTAAATCAGTCAGTCAGTGCAGCCGGTCAACCAGTACAGTCAGTCGGCACATTCAATTTTGATTTTCAAGCGTAGGCCAGCTGATCTTTTGAATCGGAGGATTTGTGCTTTCAAATGAAATGATCTGCCAGGACTTAACTCCGAAGGACATCCTAAATCTTCAGAATCCAAAGAAGAATCGCGTATACGCAGACACAACGGACTGTAATTATATTTGCAGACTTAGCAAGGACTTTACACGGATCAACGAAGGACAAGGCATTTCTGTCGCTCACACCGTCGATATGTTTTCTGTTATTTTTTCTCATTGTTATTCTCCTTTAGTGACGTATTGTGTACGTACTTTCTAATTGTTCACAATGCACTGTGCTGCTGTTTGCTTTAGAATTACTGCTGCTATTCTGTCATCTTAATTACTATTTTCATTAGGGCGGCATTAGCTTCGCTAAAACGATAACAAGGATTTTCTGTCGATGAAAGTGTCAAGAGTTTTGGTACCATAGAGGGTGGGGTGGGGGTGCACCATGGGGTAGGGTGGGGGAAGTGAAACTCCTCTCAATAATCTGGCGGCTACAAATGTGTCGAATGTTTACCGAAGACAAACACGAGGCTCGCTTATTCGTGTGACAATGACCGCACCGAGGCGAAGCTGGACTTCTACGCCATGTTTTCACAAGGTTTTTCAATGCGGCGCTATAGAAAGTTATGTCAACACAGCTGGGGGCTAGGAGGGAGACACGAGCGGAAGGAGACATATAGGTGGTATACACGCGGGGAAAATGAGGTTTCTTACGACGTGCCCAAGATTATCCTAAAGAAAGGGTTGTTGGTGGTGAATATCATGCAAATCATTTGCTTCTATATTCCTCTTGCAACCAAAGATCTCACATGTGTACAAACTGTGAAGTGTGAAGGAATCTCACAGATGCGTCGCAGGAACTTATAGCAAAAGCAGAGTTTCATGTATATTCTTCGATGCCTCGTATACAGATAAAGCTGCTTAATGCAACAAGACGATAAAACGTCTGTATATGCATGCAATGCATGCAGTCCCACGCGGCCAATATCAAGAGCACCGCCATGACATGCACGTGTCGTCAGCATACATATTATGATCTGTGTCTTTGCAGATAGTAACACGCGTCGTCATTATAGGATCATCTGTTGTTGGTCGAGCAAACAGTGTCCTCCGTCACTGAAGAGGACGGCCTGGCATGATCCTCTCCTCCTCCTCAGAGTCGAAAAGGAATTAGGTGTGAACTGCATGCAAGTGCAGGTGTGCGTTGTGTATACGAAACGTTGTATATATATATATATATATATATATATATATATATATATATATATATATATATAGGCAATCAACAGGTGGTTGCTGGGTCCAATTAGACGAAGAAGCAGACGACTTCCGCTTTATTCAGTTCGCAGAAAAAGACGAGCAGCATTAGAGATCAATTAACACTTGCCTATACTATAGATATGTACAGCGGAAAATACATGCATGGTGCATGCATGCAGCGTATACCAAGGAAGTTTCGGTACTACGCATGCCGTCTATATATATCATGTATACACGTGAATTAATACGAGCTCCACTTAAGGCATGTGCACCTATAGTAGGTCTATGTGGGCCCTATATACTGATCACGTGACTCAGCAGCTGCGTGTATTTTACGTAAATGCGTCACCATTGCCTCCTGCAGTATGCACATGTCATACATTGCATAGGCCATACGTAGTATATATGAAATAACTGAACGCCAATTTCAGATTCGTCATTTCCGCTGTACATGCATCCATGCTCATGTGATCGCACGATAACCCGCACTCCGATTGTACACGTGCACATGATATAGCCTAAAAGTCAGCTCATATATAAGAAGTCTATGTTGCATAGTTCCACCACTGTTCGTTCTCTGCCAGTGCCAGTCCATATAGCCTGGATAAAGGGGAGGGCGACACTAATCATCTTCGATATGACACAGTGTCGTTTAAGCAGCAACAAGCGAAGTCAATGTCGTTGTATATCTATACATCTATCCATCCTTTCGGTTATAGAGTGCGGCATGTGTGGTTAAACGCTTTGACGGGCTATAGGCTATATACAGTATCCATGCGTGGAGATTGCGTGTTCAATTCAGTGTTCAACGCTCGTGAATAAGCTGGTGCCCTGCTCTTGACTTTCGAGTGGCGCCGTAGAAGTTAGAAAATCACGGTTACGATTTAATAGAACAGGAGTTAACCATGCATGTAGATCTATATAGGATTGTAGCTTGATATTTCTTTGTGTCACATGGGTTAATTAGTTTAGCGCCATGCTTGTCACCAGGAATGGGTCATTATTCGAGGCATTATTTTATCGTCTCATTTGACATTGTTGTTAATCATTTTATCAACGCCATCTGCAGCATTAATTAATATGTAAACAATCTTGTCCATGCATTGCCTAGTATACAAAATAAATAAACTGAATTCAAAACCGCTAAATAGGCAACAGAAACTTGGTTTAATGCATGTTATTTACGATAAATTTATGGCCTACAATGTACATCTCTGTTGGTCTTGGACTGTAGAATTAATATGACCGGTTATAAGTGAAACATATACAGAACAGTGTTTCATAATAGAATACAGCACACAACATTGTATATTAAAGATAATTATTAGCTTATAATGCAACAGTCTATAATAGATATCTGTGTGATGTCGTCCATGCCATGACCTACATATATTTGTATACACGTCAAATTCGATTATATCGTCATGCATCAGTCAAGGGACATGCGTCACAACCGATGCAGCGCACGCGCATGCGTCGTCAGGTTCTTCTTCAGCAGAGTCAGTGCCAGTTCCAAGCCTGGATAAAGGAGGAGGGCGACACTGGGTGCACTGCATTGCTCCGAAAATCAAAGCTCCGAAATTCACAGCTCCGAAAGTTAACTGTTGAGAAATCAAAGCTACGAAAAGTCAAAGCTACGAAAAGTCAAAGCTCCGAAAAGTCAAACCTCCGAAAATCAAACCTCCGAAAATCAAACTTCCGAAAATTGCTGAGAGTTTTTAATGGTCGGACTTGAAAGAGCAGGAAGTTGAATCGCTTTTGTTTGACCAAGAATCAAAAGGGGCTAGCTTTGTTTGACCTAGCTTTTGTTTGATTTCTGGAATTATGAAGTATACGGCTATACGCTTTTGTTTCACCAAGAATCAAAGGGGGCTAGCTTTTTTGACCAAGAATCAAAGGGGGCTAGCTTTGGTGTGCTTGTAAAACTTCAGCGAAGTTGAATTGCTTAGAGCTTTATTAAACGTTCCTCATCATTAGACTGTTACGCATCAGCGATTACCATGGCTTGAGTGATTCGATAATTTCGTAATTGGTCGGACTTCTTAATATTACACTATTGTATCCAAAGTTTTATTGTGTCCGTCAGTTTATATTTTTATTATAATAATAAAGTTTAAATGAGCTTTTACATTTCGGAACTTTGCATTTTTCGAATCTTTTGACTTTCGGAAATGTGATTTTCGGAGCTTTGATTTTCGGAGCTTTGATTTTCGAAACAAGTGATTTTCGGAACTATGTAGTAGACCCGCGACACTAATCATCTTTGAAATGGCAGTGTCGTTGAACATCAGCAATCTGTCTGTTCAGTGTATACACATAACACAAGTTTTATATAAATATTAATTAATTGCAGTTTTGTTCACACATTATATAGGACTATGTACTATTAATAATATAGGCCTATATCTATTATGCTAACGCTCTGCCATATATCTTTCTCCATGTTTTTCCTTTCCTATTAAGCTACTGATGACGGCATGCAGCTTGCAAGCGCGCCATCTTTAACCATCAGCACAAACAATAATGGTCAATCGTATATAAGCGCGCATGTTTACATTACAACAATGAAGTGTTACTAACTTACTATATATAGTCTATAGTAAGAGCTATTTGTACAATCGACGCTATATTATGTTTATATGCATCGTCATCTCTGGACGTGCACTTCCAAGAACGGTTCGTTCGCAGAACAAGAACCACGAACAAAGACACACAGCAGGACACGTGACGACCTATTTATAGCTGTACACACGATGACGTCTACGAATGACGTCAGCCGTGACGTCACGAGAGGAGGCGGCGGCTATTTGCGATTGTCGTCCCTATCCTTGATCTTGACGTCTAGGGACGAGATTCCAGCGGGAATCGAACCGCTGCCGCCGCAGTTGGGGTAGTTCTTGTCGACGAACTTAAGCATCTCGTTGAGATAGTTCGTGATGGCTGTCATGGCGGCGACGATGGCTGGCGATCCGAAGCCGTGAGTGATGAGGGAGAAGTTGGTCAGGTTGCGTTGGACGCTCGGCTCAAGGATGTGTTGCGGTCGTGTGTTGCCGAGGGGAGATCGGTCCTGGTTTAACAGGTCGACGAGTTCCTTCACCACCTGCCTATACACAGTGACGACACAACAAGAATTCACTCTATATATAGTGTACTATACATGCATACATAATTATAGAGTATTATACATATATAACAGTTTGTTGTATACAGATATAACAGAAAGAAAAGAGAGAAAAAAGAAAAAAAGAAAAAGTGACGAAGAAAGACACTTGTGAAAATGGGTCGAGGTAGAAAATAGGGGAAAGAAAGAATACAGAAATCCAGAGAGTCAAAAGCACGTGTATACTATCTCAGACATACAGACAGACAGACAGACAGACAGACAGACAGGCAGACAGACAGACAGACAGACAGACAGACAGAGAAAGAAAGAGAGATGGCATATATATGAGTAAACACAGAGAACTTACAAAGCGCATCAGAAAAACACAGACATAGGGAGAAA
>OX243819.1:23365956-23388456 GCA_945859605.1 Lumbricus rubellus | reverse complement strand
CTGTCAGCTTCTGGTAAAAAGCCTTCTTCCTCAGTCCCTCACCCTTATTCCATTCTGGTTAAAACAAGTCTCAGTGGCATATATAATATAGACGGATTCAAATTTCAAACCCTGAAAAGGCTATAGTCTTGAGGAAGCATATAGACGTTCTGATGTAAAAGGGAAAACAAGGAAATAAAGATCCATGAAAATCGGACCATGCAGCCACACTCGAACGCGAGATGCGATCAGCATCGTCTCTCACTCTCAGTCTATTTATAGTTTTCTGACGACACAGCGAGGCATTCAAGCATGGAGTCATGCAGAAGGCACACCTCGTTTCTACCACCGATCACTGCAGATCAAACCTCGTTCACTCGCTTCAGGCTCATCATTCAGCAGCTGCATCACAAAGAGAATCATGCGTAAGGAGGAAGAGCAAGAAAGAATAGGAGAAACAGGAGGAGGAGGAGGAGGAGGAGGAGGAAGAGGAGGAGGAGGAGGAGGAAGAGGAGGAGGAGGAGAAGAAGGAAAAGAAGGAGAAGAAGGAGGAGAATGAGGAGGAGGAGGAGGATGAGAACGAGAGGGACGAGGAGGAAAAATAGGAGAATCAGGAGTATGGAGGAGGATAAGGAAGTGAGGGAGGGAGAATGGAAGAAGTTATGAGGGAGGAAGAAGTAGAAGACGAAGAAGAAGAAGTAACGCCTGCGGACAGATCGTAATGCGATACATAATGGATAAACAGGTTCTTGGCAGCTACAGTCATGTTAGGCGAATTAAGAAGATGCATTAGCTCGAGAAGAGATGACGGCTGCAGCGACAGACTGCATCACCACCAGCAGCAACAGCAGCAGAAGGCAGAAAGGATGCGGAGTATATAGGCTGGAGATGAAATTCAGAGGCCGGAGACGCGATAATTAAATGAACGCACTTAATTATGGGTAAATACCATGCATGATGTATTGATGTATGCAGGGATATATATATATACGTGTATACTATTGTATAGGTTAATTCCATTGACCATACAAGCAAGTGCTATACTGAGAAAGCACAGAGGAGTCATTTCCATGTCGAAAGTATATGATAGGCCTAAGTCCAAGACATATAGTAATATTGAATCTATACAGGTCTCTGAGGTCAGTAACTTCTAACGTCTATGAAGAGCAAGAGCAAGATTTGGAGGCGGAGGGAGGAGGAGACGGAGAAAGAGGAGGAGGGAAAAGAAGAAGATAAAGAAGAAGACGAAGAAGACGAAGAAGAAGATAAAGAACACGAAGAAGAAGAAGAAGAGCATGCAGTCCCTTAAGCTATAGATATATAGCTCTGCTATGGAGCAGCCATAAGTATACAAAATGTTAGCATCTTCATTTTCTTAGCCTCAGCATTATGAGGATGGGTAGCCAGTCCTCTCCTCGCCAACTCATCTTCCCCTCGACAATGTACGGTCGGTGTATATACACACTGACCTCGTCCTCCTTGTCTTCTTCATCCTACTCCACCTCCTCCTCCCCATCGTCCTCTTCCGCTTCCTCCTCCTCCCTCCTCCTCGCCCTCCTCCTCATCCTCTTCCATCGACTCCTTCTCTTCTATTATTCGTTTTGTCTTCTCTCATTTTTCTTCTGACCTTCCAACTTCTTGTCCCAACTCTCACACAGTTCTCGTTTTCCATCCAATCTACATGCAGTCTATATATATATTATATATGTTATATATATATATCTACACACTCGCTCAAAATGTGGAATAAACCTACACACTTTCCTCCACAATAGTGTGTAGCTCTCACTCGACCACACTATTGTGTAGCTACTCTACACATTTATGTGGAGCCATTTCATTGCACACCTAGTGTGTAGTTTAACTACACAGAATTGTGTAGCTTTTCTTGAATTAGTTGTGTAGTTTTGAAGAAGAGCAGTCCTTTTATCTAGCCCTAAAGTAGCTATGTTTATGAAGTGTCAACAACTTAATTTTCTTTAGCTTCGGCACATGAGAGCGGATGACCAATCCTCTCCCTCACCGTCTAATCTTCCCACCAACAGTGTACGACTGTTGCACTCATCATACATGATTTAGCGGCTACAGGGCACACGTGGGGCAGAAATCTACACAAATTTCTGCCATTGGCAGGGATTTGAAACCCCCAACAGTCCAGCATGCTAACCAATAGACTACAGTGCATTGCAGTGTTTTTTAAATAATGTGCACCAAATAAATTTGTTGGGATGTATTATTTCACAGCATATTGTACAGTTGTTACACATGCCAATGAATAAACATATAATACATAATTGGATAATGAAGTTCCTCCTAAGAATGGACTATACAATAGCATTGCAGCTCCACTGGAGAGCAACTCATATTTTACAAATATATAACAATGGAATAACATTTATTTTTAGTACACAACACAAAAGAAGTCATAGTATCCAGACTCAGAATATTTCATTTCATCAACTAAAACTTATGTAGCACTATTTCATAGTGCATAAAGCATCAGTTCAAGTCTAATATAAACCAGTGTCAAAATCCTTTGGATCAGCCAGGTCGATAATCAAACAAATTGTCGTATTGTCTGCTTCCATGTAGTATTCAGAGTTTATCCGCAACAGCATGGGTTGCGTCATTCCTTTTCCATCTTGGACGGCCACTGCATTGTCTACAGGATCTTCCTGTAAAAAAAGGCTCTAGTTAGTTAAGGCTTCAAACAGTGGCTGTGAATATGAATCTTATCCACAAAATTTTTACATGTCCCAGACTTGCCAAAAGTTTTTACCTCAGTGGCGACAGATTTGCATAGATCTAGGCGGGTACTGGAGATAATGACAGGGGCATGCAATCATGTATGTGTGCACCTGAGCAACATTTAGCATGTTTAAGAGCCTCACAAAAGTTCTCACAGATCAAAAAGTGCAACTTCGTTATCTCAAAATGCTTTCTAAGCTTTTCTAACGCAAATGGTGTAGTTCTAACTGTGAACAGACCTCTACGCAGTAAATACTATGTACACATTTATATATATTTTACCTGGAATAAACAATTTAACAGAAAAGTCTACCAAAATGTAAACACAAATGCATATACAATACAATAAGCATTTATCAAAACAAAAATCCATGATGAATGTCAAGCGACATTAAAAACCTACATTAATAAATCTGTTAAAACAAACACGTGCCCTTAAAAGATTGCTATGCTATCAGAAAGCCACCATGATCGTGTAAATAAAAATGGAAAATTAAAACAAACCTCAAAGTATGAATACTTCTCTAGTTTCATTCTTTACATTAGGCAAGCAAAGGCGGTTACACTCATTTCTTACCCTCATCTAAACCATCTTGATCATTTGATGGAAGAACGGACACTTTCTAGTTCACACATCAAGCAGCTGCTCATCTGATCCAACGACTGAATTCTCGGGCCTAAAAGTCCAAAGCAACAATTCACTAGTTAGATCTTAGGTCAAAATAGCTGCTTTTTCGATTTTTACACAGCAACATTTTTTAACAAGTTTCCACTTAAAAATTAAACATACAAGGACAACCCACTTGTAATTCGCCATGGACACCACTTACAAGACTCAGCAGAAAATCATAAACACCTGCTAAACTGAGGTAACACAATTGCTGAATAGCAGTACACTTGCACGAAGAAGCGGGCTCAAAAGCCCACAAAAGTCGACTCAGCCTTCCACTCCATAGAAGAGGGTGGCAAAAAGAATATCAATTTCATTGCACAGATAAGCTAGAGTTCCCTAGAATTACCCAGACATCTTATGGCCGATGTATGGCAATGCAACTAGGGTTATGCAAATGTTTTGCTAATACTCGCACTGGATACAAACACAGGAGATTAACACCGAGCCAAAAGATTGCACATCGAGCATCAGCAAAAGATTTACCTAACCTTTTAACCAAAATAATGAGTAACTTGCCAAATATTATTAAAAATCAGTGCTTTTCAGAAGAAGGCAGATGAACAGCATATGAACAGCATTCCATGACCTTGCTAATCTATTAATAAGTGAATAAAGTAAAAGCAACACCTAAGATTAGTACTGGGTCCAAAGATTGCAGAGTGAAATATCAGCAAAGCATTTACCTAACATTTTAACCAAAATGATGACTTCACCTCCCAAATATTATTAAAAATCTACGCTTATCACAAGAAGGCAGCAGAACAGCATCCTAGGACCTTTCCAAGTTAACTTAATTAAAATTAACAAAGAAGATAGCATTAGACAAAGATGCATATGAAGCTTTTATCATAACAACACAATAATCCACGAAGGATGTCAAGCAACATAAAAAACCTACATTAATAAATTTGTTAAAAATATACATGCCCTTAAAATATGGACCGTGCCATAGGACAACTTGATCGTGAACAGAAAAAATTAAAAACTCCAACAAACCTCAAAACTTAAAAGAGAGCAGTGAAGCGCCGAAAAGACAGTCTTTAACCGTTTCATCGAGCTGTTCTGTGGTGTCAATAGGAGATAAACGAGGTTCCTTTTCTGTAAAATAAAAAATAAAGATAAAAAGCAGTGCTTCAGGCAAGGAATCGTGGCTGATGGGCAGTCATCATAAAAATTCCTTGGCTCACATTACCGCCAAAGCAGCAGGATTGGCCATATTTCACAAGTTTTGGATTGTTAGCATAAAAATTCTCAAAAACAGATACAATTCAGGCATTTCCATCGTTGCAAATCACATTCACAATTTCACGACATAAACAAAGTTTCACTCACTTGCAAAAGAGCGTAAGTATATTCTTTTATATATACAATGAAACCCGTTGCAAAACAGCACTCTGGTGAACAAATATCATATATAAATTTCACACAAGACATTAATAACCATTAATTAAGATCAACAAACTAATCTGTAAGCAAATAACATTCTAGTTACAAATGTTTTAGTTACAAATGTTTCCAAATTTTATTGTCTGCTCTTGGTAGCACCGGTGTAAAGGTTTCAAATTACCCCCTCCTAAACATTACCCCCCCCCCGGTAACTTGAAAGCGGTTTCAGATTACCCCCGGAAACTAGATTTGCATCAATCATCGCATTTATTGCACTAAAAAATTCAGAAAAATCATCCCGCTTCTTCTTTTGGTCTAAAGATTGTCATCCGTCATCCCACTTTGTGGTTTGTTATCAATATTTTAATCGAAAAAAAATAATAGCCTCGAACCCGTTTCTCCATGTAACTTTCACAGCGATTTAGTATTTTAGTTACAGATGAAAATATTGATAACAAACCATGAAGTGGGATGACGGATGAAAATCTTCATACCCAAACAAGAAGCGGGATAATTTTTCTGATATTTGTAGTGCAATAAATGCGATTGATGCAAATTACAGTTTGCGGGGAGGGGGGTAATGTTTAGGAGGGGGTAATTTGAAACATTTACACCGGGTCACGGCTTTTAGAAAAAAATTACAACCTGACAAGGGAACTACTCGCCTTCCCAGACATTATGAAAAAAGATTGTGGTTTCAGCATTAAACTTATTGACAGAACATGAATACTTTTCTAGTTTCATTCTGTATCATTAGACAAACAAATTTGGGCAGTTAAACTCACTTCTTATCATCATCATCATCAGACTCGTCATTGATAGTAGTTCACCTTGACAGAATTCTTCTCGGACCTAAAAGACCAAAAAAGCAATTCATTTAGGCCTGTGAAATTAGCAGTTCTTGCTGTATATATCCAACAACATTTTTAACAAGTTAACACTTAAAAATGAAACATACAAGGATGACACTTGTAATTCACCAAGGACACCAGTGCCTACAAAGACTGCAGCAGCAAATCATAAAATTTGATATGCAGAGGCAAGGGAATTGCTGAATGACAGCATGCTGGCACGAGGAATCGGGTTCAAAAACCTGCAGGCCCACAAAGGTTGGCTCAACTTTTAAAGTTCTCCCTACAAGATAATGGCAAAAAGAGTAGCAGCTTCATTGAGCAGTTAAAAAATTTCAGTTGAAGTACCAAGGCATCTACTGCCAATACAAGACAATGCCACCTAAGGGCTTACGTTCAAACTGAGGAGATTAGCACCAGGTCTTACACTTGCAAAGTGAGTATCAGCAAAACAATTACCTAACATTGCAACCAAAATAATGAGTAGCCTGCCAAATAATAAAAAATCAGTGCTTTGAGAAGAAGGCTCCAGCACAGTGTTTTATTATCTTTTTTCAGTTTTAAAAATATTCAAGTATTTTAAAAAAATTTAAAAGGGACTTGATTAATAAAGCGTCCTATTTTAATATGTAAAATTAAAATAAGAGGCTGAGTTTTAGTCCCTCAGAAACCCTACATTTGACTGGTTCTAAAGTTGAATAGGGCTTGAAGTTTTTCCATACACAGTATCGATGTCATGGCAGTTGGATCCACGGCTTCGAAAGTAGTATTTTATGGGTTCAGCGACAATATTCTTTCGAAGACTGAATCCTACAAAAAAAAAAAAAATATTCAACCCAAATCACCAAAAACCAAATCCTCCAGAACTAAATATATACACAAAAGCCTGTATCCTGAAAAGTGTTATAGATAATGTCCAACTAGATTTTGACTTAGCAATAAGTCAATCAATTGATCCAACAAGAGGAAATAACTAAATATCTCGCCAAAGACCTTATAATAATATTTTACGTCACAATCTACAGAAAGCCCAAATACTGTCCCAGCTTAATATAATACTTTACTTTTACTGTTCACTAGCTGCAATGTCTTCACTTGTCAAGAATGAGTCAAACAGGATCAGTGATAAGAAATGTTAGGTGCAATGTTTGGACTACAATAAGCATGCATACATTACAGTGCTGCATTGCTAAAAATTTACAAAGATTCAATCTTGAATGGAGAATCTAAAATAGTACATCAGTAAATTCCAGTGCAAATACCCAAATATGACACTTTGCAAATAAAAATGAGCAGTGAATGTAAAGTAAAGACTCTGAAATGCTTTAGTGCTATAATTTGCATATAATTATGCAGTATTTATGTAAACATTTGATATTTAGTTAAAAAGGATCATACCCAAACATAACAGCTTCACAAAGCGAAATGAGCAGCAAATGCAATGTGGAATCTAAAATAGAAGAACACCTGTAAATATAGTACAATTTGAACAATCAGCATCTTTATGTAAAAAATCTCACAAATGGCTAAATGCACCTCAAGCTTAAAATCAAAACGACAACTTTGCAAAGCGAAATGATCGGTGAACGTAAACAAATTGCAAGCTGAAATCTAAAATAAAAAGTACGCTCACAAAATCCCAATGCAAAACTTATAAAAGCATGGCATGCTTCAGTGTTATAATTTTCAAACATGGTATTTATGTAAACCGTTGATTTTAAGGTTTTTTAAAGGTCTTACTTGGATTAATGCACTGAAATACCTGATCATGACCACTCAACTGAGCAAACGAACGGTGAATGCAAACAGTCTCCAACGTAGAACCTAATTTAACAAAAAAGAACAACGAACCATTAATTATACGAACCTGAGATAATCCGAACACTGCATGCCTATCCATGTAAACAGTATGGCCGCCCAAGAAATCGATAAAATAGAGCGCTCCGGCCTTAGCTAAGAATTATATATTTGCTCGTATTTACTGCATATTTTCCCTTAAGTATAATTTTATTAACCTGACCGTTTTACTTAAATCTCTCATTCATTACTTCCTTACTGAGCACATTAATACAATAGGATGCGGACGATATGTTGCAGCGCTCTGGGAGGCAGCCTTCGGAATTAGGCCTACCACAATATATTTGGACAGCATCTAATGACGAGAGTCACGAGACTAAACCTAACTGACCCTCACGACACCTAAAGCCTATCTCAATGCAACCTGGCCTGATCCAAATCGACCCTCACTACGCATAACCTGATCCTAACCGACCCGGGATCAACTCAAATCCCCGAAACCCAAATCCACGAAAACGCTGAATATTCACAAAAGCCCGCTATCAGCCAAACTCCCGAAACTATTCCGAGTTAAATTATTTAAGTCTTAAATGACACAATGAACCTGCTAGTCGTATTGATAATACAGTCCAGTGTATAAAAATAATTAAATAATGTTGTGCGAAAATCGATTTGGGGGATTCGCCAAAAATTCGTCTGGGGATTCGGGTTTCAGACCGCACGACAGCACTAAAAGTCCCCGATATCATAGTTATGCTTGTAATGCTCGTAATGTTAGAAGAAAAGGCCGTGACAATGAATAATCTTTTCATAGAAAAACATGGCGGTAGTATATGCGGTGACGCACGTGGTCGTTATTACAATCGCACAAAATACTTAAATTCGCCCGCAAATTTCTAAAAGCCTGTCACGCGGCAGTGTTCTAAATTGTAAACGCAGCGTTCTTATTAAAACTTAATATTAAGGTACTGTACAAATATAACAAATTTTATAAAAATCCAGTACATACCTGAACACGAACACTGGACAAAGCCATGACAAAGCGAAAAGACCGCTGAACGTTGGCCTCCATCTATTCATAAGAATGTACACACTAAGAGGAGGTTAACATCCGGGAATGTCAGAAGATGCACACTGGGAGTGGAGGTAAGTAAGTAAGTGTGTAGGAAAAACTAGTTCCACACTGAAGTGGACTGAATAGGTCCACAAACACAGCGAGTGTGTACATGTGTATGTATATATATGTATATGTATAATATATAAATATATATATATATGCACGGCGCCATCTCTCTTTCGTTGCTTTCTCCAACCGTCTCCCACTCCATGCAGGTCATTGTACAACAGCAGCAGCCAACTGCAGACGAAGTCGATTGTACAGGATATCCTCATCTTCCTCTCTTCCTTCCTCCTCTCAATTCCTCCTCCTCCTCATCTCTAAGATAATGCCACTCCACACTGCAGACAAAAACTATTATGCCAACCAACATCGTCGTCGTCGTCATCATCATTATCATCATCATGCATGGTCATTATCAGCGACATCTTTGTTCATGTCTGCTTCGCCAGAGAGGAGGCCAAATCATGCGCTTCCTGTCTGTAAATGTATATATGATTATATATATATATATATGCAAATTATGCATACTGTGTAGCTGTGTGTGTGTGTGTATATGCATGTATATATAATAATACATATAAAAAAATGTATATATATGCATGCATGTCTGCCTTTATATATATATATATATATATATATATATATATATATATATATATAGTCTGTATATTTACCTTCGACAAGTGACGTGAGTAGAGTAATTGTAGCTGCCTTTCTTCTTCCGGCCGGTAGATTTAATCCTATTTTCTCCAATTTGTCTCTCAGCGCTCGACCTCCGTTCTTCGACTTCGCCCTTCAGAACAAAAGCGAAGCGAACAAACAGTGATTAAGGTTACACGAATTAACGAAAGACCAATTCAAGACTTTCTTGAGCCTCTCTCCATCAGTAGAACTCGACTATAGATGTAGTACATACATGCATGATATATAGGAAAACTATATTCTGTCAAAATACACAACGACAGAGAAATATAGGCCTAATAAGTGAGGACATTTCCTGCAAAATGATTGAAACCGTAATTGAAGATTTTGTGCTTATTTAATATAAAAGTGAACGTATAAGTCTACATGGCTTTTGTATTGTTTACTGCATGCAGGCCATGGATGTTGAGTTGTTGACTTGGTTTAGCTTGGCCGAGACTCTAGCAAGATTACTTTCAGTGTATACGATTTATTTCGGAATTTATTATAAGCGATTATACGTTCAAACGTTGATCAAAGACAAATTTATAAATACACGAAGTCGTGAATTCAGTTTTCGCTCCGTGGGTCAAAGTCTTTAAATGGGATCAACTGTTATAGAAGATACTCTTAATGGCCTGAACTTTGTGCCTTTGGTCAGTCAAGGACGACCCGTTGGGTCACACATCCATGGTCATTGGTCAGCTGACGTCTCTGCAGCCATGCATTCAAGCATGGTCAGTTTCAGTTTGGTCGGCTGGACAACCCATGCAAAGCGGTCAGTCTTTAGGAAAGGAATGGGGGGAGGAGAAGGGGAAAAATAAAGAAGAGAGGGGAAGAGGAGGTGTGCATGGGAGGGGAGGATAATAAAAAGAGGAGAAGGTAGTGAGGGCGAAGAGAAGGTGTGGGAGGGAAGGAAAAGGAGAAGAGGGAGGGAGGGAGGGAGGAAAAGATGTCGAGAGGAGGATAGGAAAAAGGGGAAGAGCAGGAGGAGGAGGCGTGTGGAAGAGAGAGAGAGAGGTATATAGAAGGAAGAGAGGAGGAGGAGGAGTAGGAGGAGGATGGGGGAGGGTAAAGAGGGGTATGGGAACATTGTCACTGCATACATCAGAAAGTCGTTAGTCCGACCTAATGTAAACAGTTGCAAGAGGAGCTATAGGGCATCCGATTGAAGCGTGGCAAAACCATCTTTACATTACAATATGAATGAAAGAAGGTGATTACAGGGTTCAGTGTAATTATAGAAAGCTCATTTACAGTATATGTATACCCTGTATACTGCTCAACAGGGATCTTTTTCTTTCTGGTCCACTGCCTACATTCGCCTGCTTATCTCATTAAAGTGTACGGCGCTTTCCAGTCTGTCTCTGCCTGTCAGTTTGTCTGTTTGTCTATCTATCTCTCCGCCTGCATGCCCAAAAACTCATTTATAATAGCGATACCTCTTTAGATGGGCACAAAGCAATTTATGTATAGACGTCGCCTATATAAAGTACAAACAGTGAACTATATATAGAGAGACGGGAGTGTGAGATAAGGCGACAATGAATACAAAGGAACAAGGAGATAAAAGGTGGGATCCAAATGAAGGCAAGCTATATTATATAGACGCACATCAAACGCTTATCTTAATGGGCCCAGCAACGCACAAAGACTCCGAACGATGTCTTATGACACCTGTATAAGTTATAACAAAGGTAGAAATGACCCATCATGTCCATGAATGCAGCTAACACCGGTATACCTTCCATCAAACCCATTCTGCAGGGGAAACGTGCTTCGTATGAAATATATATGGTCGAATTGGTCGGTTGCGTTAAGATTAGTCTGCACGCATGGCATGGTGTGTATCTATAATGTTTGCATTTAGGTAAGTATGTATGTATGTATGTATGTATGTATGTATGTTTGTATGTATGTATGTATGTATGTATGTATGTATGTATGTATGTATGTATGTATGTATGTATGTATGTATGTATGTATGTATGTATGTATGTATGTATGTATGTATGTATGTATGTATGCATGTATGTATGTGTTTGTGTGTGTGTGTTTGCATGCATACATAGGCGTACAAACATATTTGCATGAGAAACATGATTAACAATTATAACGCGGAGAACTGCAGGAAGTGAAGAAATTGACGATCCACTCTTCTAAAAAAAACAGCAATTGGCATTTTTTAGTTCAAGCTTCTATAGCGCCAGAACCAGATCGCGGTCTGCAGGCACCCGTGTATGCGGGGACCTACCTGCGAAGGACTCCTCCGAGCAGCGATGCGTTGAGGCATTCGGGAGGCGAGAGACGACGTTGAACCTCAGCAACGGTGACCTTGTACTTGGATGTGGAGCTGAGAAGAGACAGACGACCAGGAACCGTACAGAAGACATCCGAAGGAGCAATACCACCACCACCACCACCGCCACCTGTCGACGAAGAAGAGATTGACAGGACGTCTTTACAGCCACCACCACCACCAACACCATCCGACTTACGAACTAAAACAATTAGCACAGTCAACACGTGACACAACATCCGCCGCTACATGACCGACACTTAACATGCACTAATGATAATATAAAATGATAATATAATAGTAGTTGTGGTATATATAGTAGGGGTAGTAGTAGTAGTATAGTGGTGGTGGTGGTAGAAGTAGTAGTAGTAGTGGTGGTGGTGGTGGTGGTAGTAGTAGTAGTAGTAGTAGCGACAATAATAATAGTAGTAATAATAATAATAATAATAATAATAATAATAATAATAATAATAATAATAATAATAATAATAATAATAATAATAATAATAATAATAATAATAATAATAATAATAGTCTGATGATAATAATAGTAATAATAATGACAAATTAATAATTCAGGCATAGGTCCAATAATAAATATCTCTGGTAAGATTATTATTATTATCAGTGTTATTATTCTCATTATTATAATTATTACAAATTATTATTAATACTGTTATTGTTATTGTTATTATTATATCCAAATTTTAACGAAGATTCCAAAACAGCGTTAACGTGCATATAGTTAATATTTTTTAAATTCTGATGGATCTTCAAATGCGAGTATAAAAATAATGATAGATTATCATCATTATCATTCCCATCATGCATCCTGTCATCGTCATCAAAAGTAGACTCCATCTGGTGGTCATAATATATGCGATCGATTGGTGGAGAGCGGAACAGCGTGAGGGCTCTATAGGCGATCATAACTCTGCGGTTTAATTTCGCAGCCTCAATTTATGGTCTCTTCTGGCGCGAAAACCGATTTAAAGACATCCCAACCGAAAATAGCATCAATCCTTAATCTGCCTTCTTCTTCTCAATTCCCTCTACGCCAGATTTATACGGTGAGGGAGGAGGAAAATAAGGAGGAGGAGGAGCAGGAAGAGGAAGAGGAAGAGGAGGAAAAGGAGGAGGAGGAGGAAGTGGAGGAAGAGGGGAGGAGGAGGAAGAGGAGGAAAAGAAGGAAAAGGAGGAGGAGGAGGACGAGGAGAGGAGGAGGACGAGGAGGGATAGAGAGGTGATTGAGGGAGATAGTTTTGGAATTGAGGCTCGGATAGAAGGAGGAGAGAAGGGGCGGAGTGAACGATTGCGGAGATGGTGATCAGGACGTGGCTTTATTGAACCCACTGTTAATCTCCATGTTTCACTGCTAATCTCCTTGTCGTTCTGTCCCACTCTTTCTCTCATATTCTCTGTCCGTCTGTCTGTCTGTCTATCTATCTGTTCATCTGTCTGTTTGTTTGTCTATCTGTCTGTCTGTCTGTCTGTCTGTCTCTGTCTATCTCTCTCTTTCTCTCTGTCTCTCACACTCTTATCTATCTATCTATCTATCTATCTATCTATCTATCTATCTATCTATCTATCTATCTATCTATCTGTCTGTCTATCTGTCTCTCTGTCTCTGTCTCTGTCTATCTCTCTCTTTCTATCTGTCTCTCACACTCTTATCTATCTATCTATCTATCTATCTGTCTGTCTGTCTGTCTGTCTGTCTGTCTCTCTCTCTCATAGGCCTATTCTGTCTCTTCCTTCGCTTCCTCCTCCTGCTGCTGCGTCCTCTTTTATCGTGCGATGAGGAAGATGATGGCAAAGGGCGAACTATATTGCGGCGGTCAGTTGTCGTCGTATTAACTGTTTCTAACCCAATTAGTCCAACGTTCTCCAGGGACCTGGAACGATTTCGATCTGGAGCGCCAGGGAAGACAGCGCTAGGAGGGAGGGGACTTTCATCTTCCCTGGCAATCGCCGGTATAATTGAGCAGCAGCAAGAGGTACAACTGCATTGGGAAAGCAAGTCCCATGTCAGGTTCGGAAAAGTGGGGTGGGTCTCCTCCCCTGGGCAGAAACTGATTGAGGATCAATGCGGGGCTAAAGAACCCTGTAGTGGGGTACACATGTCTGCAGGGCGTTCATTCATTGAAGAGAAGGGCAGGTATACAAGGAGGTGCACATGCAGATGATCATGATAAAGTAATCACACGTCAAAGAAAGCAGATTAATATACTATGCAAGAGGGAAAGTCGGCCTTTCAAAGTTTTAAGCAAAGAAAATTGGTCAAACCACGCAATCGCTTTTTTGCATAAAAGGTTTGCAGCCGTGGTTTGACCAATTTCTTTAGCTGCTTTCTGCATGCAGAGCTTTTCACACTGGAAACACCAGCAGTAATAAATAATTTAACAGATTTTCGTCTGTCTCAACTTTCTTAATTTCAACAGAGGACCGCATTGAGGTGGCGCATAACTACAAGGGAGCTGCAGTTTAAGAAGACCGCAGTTATAAATATATGTGAGTGCATGATGAACCATGCAGTGATGGGTTGTCAAGGGGCTTGACAGGATAATTAAAGCACTTGGGCCCGCACTGGCCTGAGTGCGGCCCTGTTACAACCTGACTTTTCCTTTAAGGATGCCGACTTCGTGTGTAGGCTACAGCGGCGATTTCAACTTAGTCATCGATTTTGTTTAAATATTATATTATGATAAAGACTTTGCAGAAGTCAGAAGATCAGTTGTTATTATATAGATCAGATAACTTATATTGCGCCCGCTGCAGTCGCATAGTGATCCTATTTCGCAGAATCACTGCAGTCACAAGGCGCTTAATAAATTTCGATCGAATTAACTCTTTGATTGCCGTCAGGAGATATATGGAACATCGGCGAAGAGCGTTCATTAAAAATGCAGGTTGTTCATGCACGGATGCGGGATCCCTCCTCCTCCAATAGAAGACGTTCAGTCGTCATAATACGCTGCGCCAAGCACCGATGGTGATGATTTATCGCGCCATTGACGACTTTATATTGCGCCCGCTGCAATCGCAGAGGGACACGATTCTTGTAATGATGATTCGGAACTGGAGAAGATAGAGGAAGCCTTTCCATCGGACGCATCTCGGTGGAATAGAAAGGTCGCGACCTGGAGACGATCGAACGATCGGCATGCACTCTCTCAAGTCTCTCATCCTTTGATGTGTCGCGAAATTGGATTCGTCTTGAGCGGAGGATGCTGCAGAGGATGGTGAATGAGGAGAAGCAGCATCAGCAGCAGCAGCAGCAGCAGAAGCATCATCACTGCCACAATCGGCAGCTTTCAATTCGTGGTCCTGCAGCAGAGCTCAAGCACTGCTGGACCTCTGACTCTGCAGTGGCGGCCGTCAGGTCTAGCGATGAGAGAGATGAGAGACAGAGGGTCTTGGGAGACCGCGACTCCTTGTCAACTAATGGAACCAGACTGAAGACGCAGCAGCATCAGCAGCAGCATCAGCAGCAGCAGCAGCAGCAGCAGCAGAACCACATGCACACGGTTGGACGATCGCAATGAAATATATTGGATTGAATGCTGTCAGATACAAACAACGACGAAGAGAGAGGGTTGCTGGAGGAAGTGCAAGTCATAGAATGGCGATGGTGGGTGGAGGGTGGGCCAGCAGAGGGAGGGAGGTAGGGAGGCGGAGGGAGGGTTGACATATTTGCCATCAGAAGCAAAGGACTTCTTGACAGGCGATGAAAAAGTCTATCTATAATATAGAGACGGACGGACACACACTCAAACCGACGACCGATCTATTCAAGTCTTTTGGTTGATTAAGTCGCCATCGAATTCAACCATTTACACGTCACACGCTCATCGGTTGTATTGCATACGCACAGCTCAGTGTATACACAAACATATACGATGTATACACACACTGCTCAGCAGCAATTCAATCTAGAATCAAGCGCTATATAAAAATCAATTGGTAGGATATTTGTATGAATTTCATGCATGAACGTTGTTTGCATGGACACGTGCTCTTCTATATTGCAAAGATGTCATTCGTGTACTTTCAAGCACAGTATACAGTACATTATAATATATAGTATACAGTATGGTACGAATCATGTGGTAGTATGGTATGGTATGACATAGTATGGTATAGAATAGCATAGCATGGCATATACCATAACATGTATAGTACAGTACAGATTACAGTATACAGCACTGCACAGTATACAGCACATTATGGTAACTGTTATAATACAGTATAGTATAGTATAGTATAGTATAGTATAGTATAGTATAGTATAGTATAGTATAGTATAGTATAGTATAGTATAGTATAGTATAGTATAGTATAGTATAGTATAGTATAGTATAGTATAGTATAGTATAGTATAGTATAGTATAGTATAGTATAGTATAGTATAGTATAGTATAGTATAGTATAGTATAGTATAGTATAGTATAGTATAGTATAGTATAGTATAGTATAGTATAGTATAGTATAGTATAGTATAGTATAGTATAGTATAGTATAGTATAGTATAGTATAGTATAGTATAGTATAGTATAGTATAGTATAGTATAGTATAGTATAGTATAGTATAGTATAGTATAGTATATATATATAGTATACAGGCCTATAAAGCTATAGTCTGCGTTGTATTGAAGTAGATACATATACACACAGGCAGAGTATATGCCTCACATATAGGGCAACCTTATAGTATACTTATTGTCTGGTGATATATAGTACTGTACAACGGTATACCATATAGGCCTACTGATAATGCTATTGTTAGACATACGATATGCTGATACGCATAAAAAACACGGCTATGCATTGTTATCAAAAAGCAAAAGGCCAAATGCAAAACAATGCTCATGTACGTTATATCATAAACGTCGACCTTTGACCTCGAATAGAAATCACGTCTCGTCCAGACGTGCACGTATAGTCAGAAGTTGCCTTAGGCCAATTTGTGTCCTTTCCTCATTTAATACATGCATGCAAGAGCAATACATAGGGCCTATATACGTAGAGAGAGAGAGAGAGAGAGACAGACAGACAGACAGACAGACAGACAGACAGACAGACAGACAGACAGACAGACAGACAGACAGACAGACAGACGACAGACAGACAGACAGACAGACAGACAGACAGACAGACAGAGACAGACAGACAGACAGACAGAGACAGACAGAAAGACAGGCAGACAGACAGACTGAGAGAGACAGAGACAGGGACAGAGACAGACACAGACAGACAGACAGACACAGACAGACAGACAAACAGACAAACAGATAGAAAAAGACAGCAAGAGACAGACACAGAGAGTGAGTGAGAGAGATGAGAGAGAAAGACGCATACAAACGCAGAGGTATACACGTATGTATATGCCCGCCCACACAACATGCAGCATGCGTGTACAGTTGTACACTATACATTATACAGCCACATTTAAAGACACCAGGCAATATAAATGGCAGTGACTCACTTTTGCGCTTGACTGAACTGTGTTCCGGTGTGATGTAGTTCGTTCCATCGTCGAGGATGCCCTGTTAAACAGACGATAATTAAAGACCATAAATATATATATATAAATTATATACATATACATATATATATGTATATATATATATGACGTACACTATTTATAACCATGTATCCCTATAGATGACTGAGTCACTTTGTGTCACTTTGTGTAACCACGCATACGTATACGAACATACCATGTATACCTGACAGTGTGTCTACAAATGAACCTGAGGGACCGGGGACACACTTTGGATCGGTGTTATGTAATAGGGCTGGTAGATCGTATACTTGTAGGCCTATATATAGAGACACTATATGCTTGCCCATATAGAGCCTTACATTAATTATATGCTTCGTAGCTTTCAGAAATAAAAAAATTAATGCCTGTCTTATACACAAAATTTGAGACCACGCGTTGAATTTGTGGTTCGTGTCAAATGACAGTGTCCATATGCATGCATGCAACTGAATTTGGATTGGGAATAATGACTATCCATCATGGGCGTAACTTTACCCTGAAAAGTGGTGGTGACTATTCCTTTGCTCACAACTCCTTCCGTATTTTTCCTCGGTTTCCTTACCCCTACCCAGATACGAACCGAGTATAAACTCTTGCGAGAACTCTTCCTCCCTTCCTTCTCCATTCTCACCCGTTTACCCCTTCGTCTCTCTCGCTGGTGCGCCCCACAATCTCTCCACGCACGGATCATTAAGTTAACTTTAAAACACGCCTCTTTCACAAATTTTATCCGGATTCCTCCTATTCAATTGGTCAGTCTCAATAGCCACTTCAATTCTATCTCAAAGTATAGTTTGCATTTGCATTTTTTGCTTAGTAGTGGGCTACTCACCATCATGCCAATACAGCTGACAACTTGAAATACAATGCATGGATAAGGTTGTTCAAAAAAGTTTCAAATGCGCTCCTCTATACACACAACACGTTATATATCAATTTTATTCACCTAAAATTTACTTTTAGCCTATCCCCTGTAAAATGGAATGTAGTATCGGGTCCGAAAATGAACTGATCTGGCTTCTTTGTCTTCTCCTCTCTAAAAGCGTTCCCCATTTATAATATAATTGTAATATTTCAAATGTCACAGCTGTCTTAATAATAAGGCTAGTTGTCCGCTGTCTTATCTGGACAACCTGTCTCAATAGAATGATAATAATTATTATAGTCTAATCCTAATTATTTGCTACACATTTCTCCATGAACCACGCATGCTCCGACTGCATAGGCCTACATGTGCAAAAAGTCTGCTGTCAGCGGCCAACTTTAAATATATTGTGGTCTTCAGACAGTTGAATGCTGCCAAAGAGTATAACGCTTGTAGTATCCATTCATTCGAAAAATTCTTTTTTGTCTGGCAAATAAATATTTTTCAAACATGAAAGCACTTGGCTGTCTGACGTTATTAGGACTATATGCCATTGCGATGTTAGTCACGGATAAACAAAATTACAGGCTATTCGTGAATAACATCGCAATGGCATATACTATGATAATAAATATTATGTTAAACAGCCAAATGCTTAAAATTTTAAAAAATATTTATTTGCCGGACCAAAAAGTGGTGGTGACTGTCACGCCCACTTTTAAAAGTGGTGGTGACTGGACACCACCATCACATAGAAAGTAGAAAGTTACGCCTATGCTATCCATGAGCATATTATGATAATAGTGATAATATCATGTGCATACAATATGTATACATGAAAATGTAATGCACAAAGTCACAAACACAATAGATTGCGCACACGCGCACACACACACATGTATCAGAAGTTGTCATATGCATTCAGATATACTTGAGCTTGTATATCTTCACACACACATATATATATATATATATATATATATATATGTGCATACACCTAACACTCATAAGGTTCTAGATTTCATCTACTGTCTCGACAATGCTGTCACTTAGTGAGCTTCGGTTGCGGGTATACGCCACATACATGGCTAGACATGACATCAGATCTGAGAGGACGCTATATACTGCAGCACACACAGCCGTCCGTCCGTCCGTCCGTTTACTTATCTCTCTCGATGCCACTGCTTCTCACATCGTTCGTGTGATTAGCCACATAATGGTCGAACGTGAGAATGTTGTTCATAGGAGCGGAATCGACTGATAAGACTAATGATCATCCTGATGATGCAGCCACCTTGCAATCCACCTCTACTTAGCAGGCTTTATAATAATTATGTGCTGCAGGCAGGTATACACACACTGCATGAAGAGAATCCACGACCGTTTTCCTGCATTCATTACCAGATGATACGAGTTCAAATAACATTTAGATTCTATTATGGTGGACTTTAACGGACTGGAAAAGGAGGTGTCGTGGTGACATATATATGCACTGCCACTTCGCGTATGCATTATTGTGTAATATGTAGGCCTATTATATTTATTAGGTTTTTTTCAGTGTCAATTGAAACTGCACATTATAGGGCTTGTAACTGCAGATCGCCATAGCTTTATATTCCTTTAATCACTCACATTCCTTGCTCTCTGCCTCTGCATGCATGCAAATCGTTTCTCAGTTTAATATCTTCCGCATTTTGCTTCTCCAATTTTCTTTTCCTGCTGTGTAGCAGAACTCGGTATTTGATATGTGCGAAGTATTGACAATTGCACGTTATCATGTTAAAAAAGTCTATACATGTACCAATGAGACAAAGAAAAAAACCCAAGAGAATGCGTCGGCAGAATAAAACTCTGCAGCTGCTATCAATACTGCAACGCCATAAAAAAAGGTTTTACCTATTATAAACTATACGATGAGAAAATTATACAAAATTCTCCTGCATGCTGAGCATGTAAGATTAGAAAGACAAAGAGAATTAGGAGGTAGAAAAATAAAAGAGGAGGAGAATGATTAAAAAGGAGAAGGACAAAGAAGAGAAGGACAAAGCGCGGTTGACAATGACAAGTCGGAGGATAAGGACAAAACGGAACACGAGAAGGAATAAGAAGAGGACAACTACATATATATATATACATGTATATATATATATATATACGAACAGGATCAGATATATGTCATCGGAGTTGTCGTGACATGGAGGAACTCAGCAGTTCAGACTGAATAATTATAAGCGACCTCCGTTTAAGTTGCATCGCTTCGTTGCTGCTGCTGCTGCTGCTGCTGCTGCTGCTGAGATTGGCTTCATTATCGCCCACTGCTGCAGCAGCCGACTGCATCTCTCTCTCTCTGCACAACGACCATCACACACACACACACACACACACACACACACACACACACACACACACACACACACACACACACACACACACACACACACACACACACACACACACACACACACACACACACACACACACACACACATATATATATATATATATAATGTGCGATCGGTCGAAGTGGCGCCGCGCGCGGCCAGGGAGCGATCGGTCGGTCGGTGCGCCGCCCTCTGCTGCCCAGAAAATCAGCGACGCGAGAATGGTCGTCTGCTTTTTTTCCACTGCAGTGTAACAGTCGCCATTCATATAATTGATCATTAAGAAGGAAGGAATGAAGGAAGGTGGCCTCACTGTTGCATTGGCCATGAAGGTGCCTTGAGTCAGCAGCAGCAGCAGCAGCAGCAGCAGCAGCAGCAGCAGCAGCAGCAGCAGCACTATAACACCTAAGGCCTATATGCCTATTGCAGAAGAGGGGGAGACCTTGTCATGGACTTCATCTTCTGGATCAGATCAGGCTCTCTCCCTCTCTCCTTTCCTCCCTTTCCTCTTTTCATTCATTGTTGCTTCAGGGCGCTTGCCATTCTTTGACTGCTGCTGCTGCTGCTGCTGAGGCAGCGGTGGTGGTGCTATCTCAAGTGGCGGCACTTGAGATGTACGGACGGTGCTGCGTTAATCACCTCCTCCACCGCCTCCCCCCACCGCCGGTCGCTCACCCTCTAAAGCCCTGCGTGCCACGCGGTCGCCTTCATGCCATGGCCGCCCGCCCTCTCTCCTCCCGCCGTATTATGGTCGCCCCTCGTGGATACAACAGGTACTACAGTCGGCAGGCACGTACTACGTATAATCCTCGCTCACATGCATGATAATAGTAGTAATATAGTAATAATAACAATAGCAACAATAATAATTGTTTTTTTATGAAACCAGAGGAGAGGGGAAGGGTTGCCCCCCCTCGCGGTTTCTGTTCAAGCGGCAAACAACAGCTCCACCTATCGACCTGACTGGCGTCTCCGATCCTGTTGTGTATAATATACGCTGCTGCCGTCAAGATAGCGTTTATATGTAACTGTCGGTCCATGCATGCAGCGAATGGCCCTAAGCGATCGGTGTCCGTTAGGGGTGCGTGAGGTGGGGCGTGAGGGGGAAGGGAGGCGGCAGATATGAAAGACAAGACGAGATTCGTAATTGATTTCCTTGGAAATCTCTGCATGGGTTTCAGATTTCATCAGACGTATATATAATATGTAAGTCGCCGTCGACTTAGACAACCCTAGAATGGAAGCGAAACACTCGCAGCAGCAGCAGCAGCAGCAGAGGTCACGAGGGGGATGGAAGGGAGGGGGCGTATGCTGACCTCATGAGCTGAGGGTTCAATACCTGGAGCATGCTTTACTTATCGTGAATAGAAATGTAGAGAAGAGGAGACAAAGCACCGGCGGTAAATCCTGCAGCAAGCACTTTCACACAATTGACCGATGAGGAGGACCGCTAACTCCAGAACAACACAGTTTTTAGTATTGTTTTTAAAACCCGTGAGATCATATATACCTCGGGCGCTAAAAATAATAATGTATAGCTCTAATTTTCATAGATCCTGAGGGATCATCAATATCTCGGGCAAAATAATAATAATAAACTCATTCGTCTTAACCACTGTGTATATGCTTACTTGCAATCACAAAATGAAGAGAACCCCTCAGAGAAGCATTTAAAAGCAAAGCGAAATCACACAGCACACATAATTATATAGATATACTTTTATAGCGCAGTCTTTACAGATCATATCAGAACTTTTGTTGGTTCATGCAGCTCATGCTGAGTGGGAAACAGTCTTGCTGCATGCAGGAACTCATGAATGACATTCGATCCGATATTATATAGATTATATAAGAGAGAGAATTGAACGGCTGTGATGGGAAAGTCCGAATATAACGGAAGAACATGATCTTCTCTAATATCGTTATCGGTATTGTCGGCATTGTCGGCGGCATCCGTTCTCAATAACCAATATATCTCGTTCAAGATCTGACTTCAGATTCTGAATTTCAGTATCTCTATCCTTCATGAGCTTATGCAGCATGTATGCATGCAGACTACACTGCAGTATGTCAATGTAGACAGCGTTTAGTTTCGTATATTTTTCATATATATACTGTCTATGAATGAAGTCGTGCATAATCAATTGCATGCATGCACTAAGCTTATAAATGGCA
>OX243819.1:23190956-23358456 GCA_945859605.1 Lumbricus rubellus | reverse complement strand
AGTAGCAACAGCAGCAACAGCAGCAGACGCTTGACCTTCTATCAGGCACTGCATGCAGGGTCCATGCCTCGTGTCAACCCCGAGGGTCTCATATACAAGAAAAACCACTATACTCTACGGCCCCATCATACAATCATGCTCTCTCTCTCTCCATCTTCCCGCCATATATTTCATTATATATACATATATAGTTCACTATACATATATATTCGTGCTAACATATATATATATATATAATTATATATATATATATACACTTCGGTGGAGCATCATCTCCTGGGGCGTGTGCAACTGCACTATAGCTCATTGTGCTTCAGTTTCAGCTTGCAGCCTCTGCAGCCAGCATTCGAGCGTGGCCTCGTGTCTGCAGCAGTCGATGGCGATGCACTGTAGCACTGTTAGATTCAGAGGCAGGCAATGCTCTATATATACAGATGAGCGATGAATGGATAGATGGACATCCAGGGTTTGATTCGTGATTCCTGAAAGCTATCTCTCGCGAGCAATGAATTGTGCGATTCGTAATCAAAGTTCAAAGGTTCAAGGTCAAAACATATACAATGCAGTGCCAATCAGGCATTCTCTAGCAGTAAAATCACATTAATTTTAATCTGCTATATATAGGCTATATAGACTTCTTTAGATTTGACTCAGAGACATGGTCGGAGTTTAGTTTCCGTTCCTGGGGGGGGGGGGCTAATGCGCTCTTGGGGGGGGGGGGCTAAGCCCGGAAAACGGTATAATTTTCATGGTAAAAAGGCTGATTTTGGGCCTTCTTGGGGGATCTAGCCCCTCATAGCCCCTGATAAACTCCGCCCATGCTCAGAGATATTTGTCCCATCAGTCTTTTACATGAATCCAATAAGTGTACACGTATTTTATAACTGTCAATCTGACAGCGTTACTGCAGCATCTGGCTTTTATAAATTGCTTGTTAACTTATCAGAAGGAGTCATCGGTGTTGCGAAGTCACGAGTGTGCACTCTGCTATGCATACTCCAGGTTTTATGTAGTGTACCTCCAGGTCCCAATCTGTCCGCTTTAGAGGGTCATGTTTTGCGGCTTGCATAGTATACAGACCACAGCCCATGGCAACACTTGACACAATCTTTTTCATCTTAAGTTGTGTGCTTCTTCCTATAAAGTGCAGAATCCATCAGATGAGAGCGATAGGATACGAGATAGGATAGGATATATAAATACACTGTAGGAGCCGGAGGCAATGCATGCTTGATGCTCTTGAAGCAATCGAAGAAGTGCCGAAGCTCAATTCGCGGTAGAAGTGCTCTTGAGAAACAATTAAGTGCGAGGAGTGAACGGCACTTTGCAGCTATTTCACTTCAGGCGTGCATGCATGCATGCATGCATGTATGCAGTCGCTGCATGATAAACGGCTTTATATCCAAGGTTATTTATCTCCGGCGCAAAGTGACGATCAAGCACTTACAACTACAAACTTACGAACTCGTGTCTTACATGTTATAAAGTAAGCAGGAAAAGGAAGAGGAGTAGGAGGAGGAGGAGGAGGAGGAGGAGGAGGAGGAGGAGGAGGAGGAGGAGGCGAGGAGGAGTAGTAGGAGTAGGAGTAGGAGGAGGAGGAGGAGGAGGAGGAGGAGAGGAGGAGTAGTAGTATATGAGGAGAAAGAGGAGGAGCTCTAGATCTATACATTCTGTCAAAAGTGTCAATTGATTTGTACGTACGTTCTGTGATAGTGATGATAACAATGATGATAATGACGACGACGACGATGACGATGACGACGACGACGACGACGACGATGACGATGACGATGACGATGATGACGACGACGGTGACAATGGTGATGATCATAAATTCGTGCGTTTCTGTATTATTTCAATTTCCACTCTGCAAGCAAAGTGAGCCATACAAGCTCCTTGTCTTCTTTGTCTTTGCATTCACGTTGTCTTATATAGAGTAGCTTAATTGTAATTTTCGTTAAGACCTATAACAGCCCTATTACCCGCAGGAGTTTTGATTTTATATATTGCCTGCACATTATAAGGTGATCCTCTTGATGCCGGTTGCCGATTTGAAACGATGTTAAATGCGACAGCCTTAGCAAACATGCAGGGTCCCTCTAGCGACGACGGTGAGAAGTAGACCCCCGTGTATATACAAGGAGAACGTTCGCTAATAGCCCAACAATGCAGTAACAGTAGCCCACTAATAGCCCAGGAGGACCAGCCGAGCGGTTGCGGTGGCGCTGGCAGTTCGCAGGTGGCTCTTACGCAAACACCGCGAGTGAAATGTAGGCAAAGAAAGGAACCGACAGAGACGTGTGAAAGGTAAGTCTGAATTTGCAATACTATAATTTCACCCAAGTGTTTGACCATAAGAATTAAGCGACACAAGGTGTTAGTGTTCTATGGAAAATGGATGGTCGTTGTATATACAGACAAACGCGTTAAGCCTCTCTGTCTCTCTGTCTCTCTGTCTCTATCAGTATGAGAATTGTGAAAAAATAACTGGGGGGGGGGGGGTTGGCCTATGATAAACTTGAAATTGGGGTATGAAAAACATACTTTAACATGGGGCTCTAAGAAAGACTGGGGGGTTGAATCCCCCCAACCCCCCCGGCAATTCTCACCCTGGTCTCTATGTCTGTCTCTCTCTGTCTGTTTGTCTCTGTCTCTGTCTGTCTGTCCGTATCTCTCTGTCTCTGTCTGTTTCTGTCCCTGTCTCTCTGTTTCTCTTTCTCTCTGTCTCTCTGTCTCTCTGTATCTCCGTCTGTCTGGCTCTGTCTTTCTGTCTCTCTCTGTCTTTCTGTCTGTCTGTTTCTGTCTCTCTGTCTCTCTTTCTCTCTGTCTCTCTGTCTCTCCGTCTCTCTCTGTCTTTCTGTCTCTCTCTGTCTTTCTGTCTGTCTGTCTGTCTCTCTCTCTTCTGCGTTTTGTGCGCATTATACTTACGTGAGTTATCCGACATGTAGAAAAGTTATCCTATGTTTTTAAAGAATGTCGAGATCGCAACTTGACTTCAAATTTCCTCTCTTATACGCTGATCGTAAATTTTCCATGGTTGCTCCAGATCGCACACAAAATAATATACTATGCAATGCAATCGCTCGAAGGTATATTATAGTAGAACAGCAGGTGAGCCAGCAAACAATGAATCTGCAGCATCTTGCAGAATCGTATAAACCATCGATGCTTCTTCTATTATCATCATCATCATCACCATCAGCAGCAGCATCAGCAGCTATAAACCATGGCACGTATTGACATCAATGCTTCCCTTCTGTATATGTGTGTCTGCATGGTTGTGGTGCCGATTACTGTTGCATCGTCATCGGCTGCTGCTGAGTGATGCGACTGTCGCCAAGTCAGCTGCTGCATCAACCATGCACGATGCCATGCATCATAGAATAATAGCCAGAGTGCCATCATGCCATGCGTATACATTGCAAGCACTTGTGCAGACTCGCAGAGAGCAGGCGCAATGACTATTCATCATCAGCAGCACTGAATGACCGGTAGATAGCTATACTGCGAAATAAATCGCTGTCGCGTCTTTAGAAATGACCATCAGTTGCATATCGTATTTGCGTAAATTGCACTAATTAGATCATATAATATATATATATATAAATTAGAGGTTAATAATTCTAATATATGCTATGATTTATTACTTCATAAATTTACCACGTGAATATTGTTGTATTAGTTAAGAAGACACTGAGGCAAGAAATCGACCTGCATGCAGAAGTCGGCGGGCATAATAATTACGAATGAATAGAGGCGAGTAAGGGAGGGGAAAAGGTATACAGGACTGAGTTGTTCGACACATTTTAAGAACATGTATTAATACCCATGCTGTATGCATTGTTATAAGATTATAGTATAATGGTTTTAATAATTAATTATCAATACTACGTAGTACGTACGTACTATAGTATACCATATAATGAAAGTTATACAGTAAAAATAACTATAATAAATATTGTATACGATAATAGATCAGTAGGCTATACCTGAAGCGAGATCATCATTCTACGTTCGATGGTACCTTCACAATATCACAATATGACTTTCGACAGAGTTTGGAAGCTCGCAACCGAAACTAGCGTTGAGGCCCTTTTCACGAAGAAAGGAAGTCTATAGCTCTATGCACAGTGTCCTTTGCTCAGTAGACCAGTTGCAGTTCAAATGGGTTGCAAGCTTCGGCCTAATTATATCTCTTCACTGATATTTTGAATGATGACCAGGCACCCTTAGTAACATGCGAACCCCAGAATACACTTAGGAATATTCGGCCGAGTCGTAGAACAGTCAAAAATCCGAAGAATAGAGCGGTGGAAAAAATTGAACCACACGACGAAAAAAACTCTTTCCGATACTTATTTTTCAGTTCCAAATTCCAATTCTTCACCTGATGAAGAAGAAGAAGAAGTGTTATAAGACGCGACAACACATTAGCAGGTTTGTCTGACTGCCTTGGACCCACGAACCGCTGTGTCTCCCAGTCAGTCAGTCAGTCAGTCAGTCGGTCGGTCGTTGCTTCGAGCGGCATCTGCCCTCGAGTCAACGGTCGCTGTGGGCGGTGCCAATGGCCGTGGGCCACGCACCTTCCAGCCACTGGCCGCATCCAGATGGGCACCGTCGACCCGCCCGCCCGTCTGCCCGCGGGCAAGGATCGACCCGCGGCCTGCTGCTGCGAGGCAGTGCGCCGCCGGCGGGAGCGGGAGCAGGGCCCGTCAGGTGCGTCTGAAGAGGCGGTTGAGATGAGTGGCGGCTGGAGGCGACCAATGCTCGGCGTGGTTGAGCGTCGTGCACGTGCTCAACGGAGCAGAGACCAACGACGCTTCGAGCATCGTCATCAGCATCACAACTGCCGCCTGCTCTGCTCAGACTATATGCTCTGCTCAGGCTACGGCAGATTGTATCGAGAACGTGAAAGAGAGCAAGAGGATAAGATGGACGAAGAAAAAAAGAAAAAAGAAACTACGGCTGAAGAAGAGGAGGAGGAGGAGGACCAGGAGGAATAAGAAAAAGAGGGGTAAAAAATGAAGGGAAAGGGGTCGAGGTATAGTGACAAACGATCAGGTTAATTGGGACAGAAGAAACGAGAAGAATGCGATGTTGTTGTTGTTGTTGTTGTTGTTGTTGTTGATGTTGATGATGATGATGATGATGATGATGATGATGATGATGATGATGATGATGATGATGATGATGATGATGATGAGAGAGAGAGAGAGAGAGAGAGAGAGAGAGAGAGAGAGAGAGAGAGAGAGAGAGAGAGAGACGGACTGCGTGGATATATCGCGGCCTAACATGTAGAGACAGAGACAGAGACAGGCAGAGACAGATAGAGACAGACAGAGACATACAGAGACAGACAGAGACAGTGGTAGACAGAGACAGTGGCAGACAGACATGTAGAGACAGAAACAGAGACAGAAACAGAGACAGAGACAGACAGAGACCATGGCAGACCGACAGACAGACAGATATGTAGATACAGAGACAGAGACAAAGACGCAGACATGTACTCGAAATTTCGTTTGAAATTTCTGCTCTGCAATGGCGCGAGAGAGTTATGAACCCTGGACCTTTTGATTGAATGTCCTGCGGTATACACTCTAACCATTATAGACTTGATATACCATAGACTAAAGGGCGATTAAGACATAACTGGCGCTCAATTATTCCCTCTGGTGACCTCAACGATAGTCACCTTCAACGCATCCAAGGCTTCCAATCAACTGGAGATGTCAAAGTTCACCTTCATTTGACCTTGCATGCGTGACCTATACATGCATTCACATGATGAAACTGCTAATACATTAATTCATGGGGGTGGGGGTGGGGGTGTGGGGGGGGGGGGGGCTGTCAAACACGACCAACCCTTTCTAGTCGTCGAGGCGAATAACTCGGACTTTAATGTATTATACATACACGAGCAATACATAACGCATGTATGGACAGAGTATGTGCATGTATATGTGCGTGTATTGCATGGTTGGCTGTTCAATTCTATTATTATGCATCAATGATGAGATGATTGCGGTCAGTGTTGTGGACGAACTTGAACCTATAGGAGTATGGGGTCAAGATTAATGACGGCATTTACTATACATGTATATATGTGTGTATATATTATATATGTGTATATAATTTATTTGTATATAACGTCTAACCGTCTATATATATATATATATTTACACGGTTGTGAATCTATATTTGTACTATTGCAGCATCAGAGAATTATTCCATTCAATTGACTGCGAAATATGCGAGGCAGCCAAATAGGATATAGGACCAATCTGTTGCTTCCAGACTGCCTGCCTACCTGTCTGTATGCCTGCCTGTTTCTGCCTGTTTGTCCATCTGTCCGTCTTCATGCCCGTCTTCTGTCCATCTGTCTGTTTGTCTGTCTGTCTGTTTGTCTGTCTGTGTATACGTGCGCATGGTTTGCTATAGAGACGCATGACTGGCGATATGGAGTGAAATGCGAGAATGAAAGGGTCGTCGGACATCATGCACCGATGCTGAATGTCTGCATATTATAGGATATAGCCTTATATGAGATGCTATGACACATGCCTCAGTGGCTCTCTGTTTCTTTCTACCGATGCGCAATGATGAACAAGGTGCCATGAATTAATCCTTTGAGGGAAATCGAGTGCATGAAGAGGATCCAATCCACAGGTTGGATATGTTATCCACGTTTCATCTGGAGGTATACGATGAGGAGGGAAGGTGACTGTTTCCCATCGCTAGCCTCTTTCTCAAGCGCATGACTTCTGAGTGGACAATAGGAAGAAGTTCTGAATCCATTCTAAGTGTCGAACATATAATATTCATGGCATTCAATAATGACTTTAAATGGCGATTTTTCATAAGCTTATCATATTCCCCGTTTAAATGACACTGTGTCATATCAAATATGATTAGTGTCACCCTCCTCCCTTATCCAGACTTGGGACTGGCACTGGCAAAGAACAAACTGTGACAGAGTTTCCTTCATGTCTTTATATCTCGGTCTATATAATTACACAGAATTTTCGTATACATACGTCATTCTGTCTGCAGGCTGCATCTCCTATCTATACAGTATACACGCCTCTTTATATACTTAACATGTGTCAGATAGTGTTTACGTTTGCGATAGGCAGCTGCTGTTTACATTGCTAATGGGAGTTTATAATTAAATAGGTTAATCCATGAAATCTCCCTTGTCCGCACAGCATGTCACGCTTTCACGTCCTCCACGCCCTCCTCCTTCTTCCTCTACTCCTCCTCCCTTCCTCCTTCTTCTTCTTATCCCCTACTCCTCCTTTCTCTCACTGTAAGTGGCTTCCGTTCACCAACTCTATCTCCGGCCTCTATACCTCCTCCTCCTTCTCCGCCTCCTCCTCAGCCTCCTCCTCCTTCCCCTCCTCCTCCTCTTCCTCCCCTTTCTCCTTCTTCCTCACCATCCGTCGTATACCCCGGAGCACAACTGACCAACGAAGGATATGGATAGATAAGAGTCCCGACTGCATTTAAATGGACTCCTGTGTTTTCACAAGTTATCATTCTGCTCGACCGGTCACCGCCCGACAAATTAAACGACAAGTTGTCACTCATTCAGCCTCCTCCTCCTTCCTTCCTTTCTTTCCTTCGTCTCCTCCTCCTCCTTCTCCTCCCCCGACTTATATGTCTCCTCCTTCACAACCTCCTCGACGTATTCCTCCTCCTTCTCCTTCTCCTCCTCCTTCTCATCTTCGTCCTTTTCCTTTCGCTTTTCTTCACAGCTATAGAATCTCTGCTATATACAAGGCTCTCTTATCCGCCTCTTGAGCTGACTTGATAACAATCACTTAAAAGGTCATTACGCCTAACAGCAGTTGGGTCTACATGCGGGATAAGCTTATTTTATATCCTACTTTATTACACACACACCTACACACACACACACACACACACACACACACACACACACACACACTCATTCACTAAAAAAGTTTTAGCTACTCAGAGGCACTCGCGGCTACAGCGCGGACACTGCATCGGAGTTTCACGCCGAAGCGCATGAGCGAAGTGAAAGACTTGCTCAAGGTCCATACGCGGCGGCTTGAGGTGGACAATACCGTAGATTCGAACCTGGAACTCTCCGGCTCCAATACACCGAATCCACCACTACACCTTCGCGCCCCATTGTCATTTATAGGCCTACCTTATCCTCTTCCTGATGGGGGCTTATCGTTTAATGATGCGGACAGTGTCTGTAGCTGAGTTCGCATGCAAGGGTCTCGAGTTAATCAGAAATCTCGCTACCAGTTATAGTAGGCCTAATAGGCATATACGCTTTGCTTTCGGTGGCAGGGATTTGAGTTCCCTGACCACCAGAAGTGACAAGATTAACACTCCAGTAAGCCAGGAACGATATTTATTATTCCTATTTTATTTCTCTGATTTATTTGGCGATAAATAATTTAAAATTCTAAAATAAAAATATAGCGATAATATCTAAAACACTGATGACTGATCGATGAACGGTGTGTTTTTTATGAAAGGGCTTGTGTCCAGGGTTCCCTCAGGTATAATGCTAATACATATATACATATATAAAAAATTATTACAGAAATGCATGTAATAAATGAAGATAGATCTAAGGGATAAACAGTAGACTGCAGACAGTCCAAGTGTAACAGATAGAGTGTCGCAATCAGTGATTCCGTTAGTGTGCGTCCGTGCGTCCCGGACGCACAAATTTTGACGCCGGACGCACAAAAATAAATGTCGTGCGTCCATGGACGCACCGTAGTTATGGATGGACGCACAAATAAATTAGCGATGCGTCCATGGGACACCAATAAAAAATACCGTGGGGTCCATAGCCTATATATTACTTGTCACTAACACTTACTTAGCCTACTTGCTTACTGTCTCAGTTTATGCAATGCGACAAACTGTTGAGTGGTGACTGGTGAATAATTTATGCAATAATCTGTTTATGAATATTTTATTTCTTTGCTATAGTGAGTGACGTACATAGCCTAGACATATATAGAGTAGGCTATATATAGGCCTAATTATGTCATCAATAATATGCTAGAGCTAGATCTCGAGCGTCCTATGAGCGTTCCTGGCTTAAAAAGTAATGACAGTCGTCGGATAGATCTTAATATCAAGAAAATTAAAAGAAAAAGAAAAATGCTAAAATGTTGAAAAGTAAGAATAATAATCGTCGGGAAGATTGGTAGGCCTACTGGTCATATAGAATAGTCTCCAAATATTTCTGAAGTGATGTCCTTGCTAGCGGCAGCTGGGGCGGATCCAGGGGAGCCAATCCGGCCATGGCCCCATTTAAAAATTGCATGGGGCGTGCCTCCCCCCATTTTGGTTTCAAGAACATTTCAACCAATGCGGCTGGAGATCTGAGGTCAACAGATTACGACCAGACGACTTAAAAAAGGCCATCAAACTTTTTGGCAGGGAAAATGGTATATTTGTAACAAATTTCGGCCGGATGACTAAAAAAATCAGATTATTTGGCAGGGAAAATGGTACATTTTTCACACATTAAAACGGTCATCGGGTTCTTTCCGCAAAGGTCACCGAAAATTTTGCCCCCCTTTACAAATTTCTATTTCCGCCCCTGTATATCGGTATGTAATAATAGTCTAAGGGTTGGTCCCTTTTCGCCTATTCGCCTGCAGGGCCTAATATGAGAATTTCGGAATTTTTTGCATTTAGCCTACTGTGGCCCGATGGGACTCCAAAAATGGATGGGTGTGGAGTCCATGACTCTCATCCATTTGGCGTGGACTCCAATTTTTTGGATGTTGTGCGTCCATGACTCCAAGAATTCAGACCTTAACGGGATCACTGGTCGCAATATAGGCTATCTAAAATGGGACACGATATAATAATTAATTATATGACTGCAGCGAGCGCTAAACAGTTCGACAGATGGCGGTTAGTGTCGTGCGACGCTTGGAGGTGGTGAGATCCAGTTCGAAAAGTAGCGATGCAGGTCGCGACCTCTTTCGAACAATACAAGAAGCGAGCGTCGCCAAACATCTTCGCGTTTCATTACCTGGCACTCGCTTGATGGCGCCACTATCTGCCATTTTATGACTTCATAACATTGTATCCAGCAGAACGATAGATTTCACTTAATTGACTATTAGCTAAAATGTCACCAACTCCGATCAGTTGAATATAATACTTAGACAGAGTATCAGAGACCGTATTATAGTTAAACGATTATGTCTATAATTATGTTAACTTGCAGCGTTACGACAATATGGATCGTACGCATTACAATTGACAATGGTCTTCGCAATGTTCGATGTTTATATATTTTACAAGCGTATCATCATACATCACGTATAGCTATAGGCCTATTGTTCTGGCACAGTGTGCATTTGTGCAACTATGTAAACAGGGAGGAAATACAGTCCGCGTGTAATTATACAGTTTCAGAACAAACTGGTATTCTTCTAACGACCGGATAAACGGAAGTGGACGTTTAATTGGCGGGTAGACACTTCACTTCCACGCTGCAGTTTATACCAAACGAACAGATACAAGAGAGGAAGAGGAGGAGAAAGATGAGAATAAGAAGGCGACCTTATTGTGAATGACACGTATACGCCTCGTACCACCCACATCTATAGGCCGTATACATGTATTATAGGCCTTATGCAAACAGACTTCCTTGCAAGGGTAAACAGAAATCGTTAACGACAACTGAATTAATAGAGGGATGAGGCCAAATGGGAGATACCGAACCCCTATTCAAAAACTCATTTGGGGCGTCATGGCACGCGCTGCTTGTAATGGCGTATACGTCATTTGATCGCATGAGTCGTAAAATCTCAACTGACCCAAACGACCTATAATGATGATAAACCCCAACTGCTTGTATAATAATACTCTATAGTATATAGTCCCGAATTGTTGCAGTTTAACGAAACCATCATATCGAAGATGTTTGATGTCGCCCTCCTCCTTTATTCAGACTTGGGACTGGCACCGGCAGAGTGACGGAGTTCCAATTCTCGTTTCCCGTTTGTAATGCCTTATGTATACCTCTTTATAACGTCTTACCTTTTTGTAATGTTTTACCACTTTATATATTATGCCTACTTATATTCTGTTTTATAATCTCTTTACAATGTCATCTCCTCCACAATTCTCAATTTTGGAATGCGATTTTGCTAAACTATACTATACTATGCTATGCTATAACTATGCAATACCATATATAATGAGACGAAGGAAAAGCTAGGAATGAGGAGGAGATTGTACTTCAGGAAGAGGAGAAGTTGGTACTTCAGAAAGAGAAGAAGATGGTACTTCAGAAAGAAGAGAAGATGGTACTTCAGGAAGAAAAGATGATGGTACTTCAGGAAGAAAAGATGATGGTATTTCAGAAAGAGAAGAAGATGGTATTTCAGGAAGAGAAGGTACTTCAGAAAGAGAAGATGGTACTTCAGAAAGAGGAGAAGATGGTACTTCAGGAAGAAAAGATGATGGTATTTCAGGAAGAGAAGAAGATGGTATTTCAGGAAGAGAAGGTACTTCAGAAAGAGAAGATGGTACTTCAGAAAAAGGAGAAGATGGTACTTCAGGAAGAAGAGAAGATGGTACTTCAGGAAGAGGAGAAGATGGTACTTCAGGAAGAGGAGAAGATGGTACTTCAGGAAGAAAAGAAGATGCATGGTACTTCAGGAAGAGGAGAAGATGGTACTTCAGGTAGAGGAGAAGATTGTACTTTAGGAAGGAGAGGCGTATACATGCATGCATGCAGGAAGGAAGAGGCGGTTGGACGCTGGAGGGCTTGATCAGGAGTCTTATACACTGCAGTCGTTAGTACTCCTGTAGAGTGTATAGACCTCTTCGCCAAATGCATTTACCTTGTACTGGCGCTGGATGCAAATACATTAACAGGTCTTGCCATGGCAAAAAGAAGTATACCTGTCTTATGCTCGTATCGATATGTATAGACGTTGTCTGCTGTGCAAGTCCAAGCATAAATATATATAAAATATAAATTATATATGTATAGAAAACCAAATACATGTAGGCTACATACAAGAGCATATATATATATATACTCAATGTATATATAGACGGACTGACGGAACGGCGGGCGGGCGGGTGTGCGGATAGGCTCAATCTGGGCGTGTATCATATCTATAGTTTGTGTGATGCATAATGGCATAATGTATTGTATATACGTAAAGAATAGGATAGCCCGAGGGTATGACTTTCAATCACATATATTATGCTCGTATACATCATTTCGGTCATTCTTTGTTTAGGTCTATAAACGCTTGTTTCATTATTTTCTGGCTCTATCAGCATTTAGGCCTGTATATGCATTATATGCATTGTATGCATGATTGTATACACTCACAGAAGAAGTGGAGTATTGTCTCTCATATATATGGACTGTCCAAATGAGCGGCAATATATATCTATAGAGTCTATTTAATCTATATATACATAATCTATATATATATATATATATATATATATTACATATATATATATATAGTCAAGAGACTAAAATACGATGTCACGTGCTCGATGCTGAGGTCAATAAGGACATGCAATTGGGAATTTCAATTTGAATTGTATGCAATGTACTTCTCTCAATTTCAGAGTTATTCGCGTATATAGATCTATATATATATATATATATTATATATATTATATATATTATATATATATTATATATATGTATACACATGCCTTCTTTTTCCTCTCTATTAAGAGACATTCGACTTTAGTTTTAAAATCACGTATAATATAGGCACATATAGAAAAGGGCCCGACACTGCAGGCAGAAAGACACACATACACACACACGCGCGCGCGCCAACTCACCCACCCACACACACACTTGGACAATGGCAAATCGACGCGACAAACTGGTACACATATACATAAGAAAAGAAGAAATGTGAATAAGAAGAAGGTGAGCTTATGCCAAGAGAATACAAGAGATTGGCCGAGATGACATTTCGCGCCATATTAAGCTGCATCGAGGTCAGCATTATGAAATCATAAGCTCTGCAAATTGCAATTCTTGTTCACATCACACGTGGCGAGATATGTATATATATATATATACATATACAAGAATACAGACATAATATTGTATGTATAAAAGCCATTATAAAAACATTGTATATAGGCCTACACAATTATAGTATACACATAGGCCTATAATTATAGGTCCTTTTCAATCCTAACTTTTAAACCTAAATCTTATAGTTTATCTGCGCATAATATTATATTTTTCGTTTTGTTGTGTGTATGCGTTTACGCTATCAAAAAGTTAGTGAAACAATAATAATTTTTATAGGTTTTTGGCCTATAGCTAAAATATACAGTGTATAGTATATGCAATCCAGAGGCTTTATTCAGAAGCTGTATATTCGGAGGCTGTATAGAGCTATATAAGAGACAATCAACGATATAATTGAAAAAATTGTTTTGATAGACATCATAATTTTTAAATATAAGATAATAAGAAGCTTGACGTCAACTGTCACACATGTTACTGCAAAACCTCTCAAAACCCTCGATATGAGAAACAGTGTATCATGTATTCAACTGGTGGCGTTCACAGGCATGGTACAAGCGAACACGGAGACCGCCAGCCAAGTGTCTTCGCGCCTAATCCTCGGGGCTTGCATATACAGTGTAAAGTTAATGGCAAGTGCACTGCATGGGATCATATAGACTGGGGAGATCGTTTCCGTTCCGGAGGACATACGATACCTCCAATTATATTAGACTGACTCTGAAATCTGTGTATGCGAAACAGCCAATAGGTGGCGCTGCATGTATATGCATATATATATATACTATTACAGGCATTCGGTGTATTATATATATATACATATATATATACACACATATATATATATATATATATTATACACCTAATAACTCTCACGCTCTTGAAATTCGCAGACAATGCCACGCCTGTATAATTACGTGACAAAGCCGAAGATCGATTGCCTATATATAATAGCCGTTCCGCTTGACTTGTAGACTGGCGCCTGTCATGTATATTCAACTCAAGATCTTGTATTCAACTGTTGCTATGTTTGCCTTGCGATTGCATGCATGCCATGCGATGGGGCGGATGCGAAATTAGATACACGATTCATTATCAGATTGGCGCTTTAGAAGTCATTAGAGGTGTCTCCTTCAATTGCTTAGGATAAAGACATATATCATATAATATATGTATGTATGACATTGTATGTACATGTATGTATAATATACATACATACATTGTATAGGTTCATGAAACTCGACATCAGACACATTCTGCCTTGACTATATATAAAAGCAGAAGATGGCGTTCATTCATGATTAAGCATATTATAATGGGATGCCATCATCGTTAATTATTGGGATGCTATAGATCTGCAGCAGCAATCATAATTATGTGAAGCAATATGATACTGGAAAATTATTGGTGCACAACACTGCACATGTTTATAATCATAATACTTTCGATGACGGGCGGATCAATATCAGTGAAGGCAACACTTAGGCCATATACATAGAGAGCTATAATATAATATGCTTGTAGCCTATACATGATCCATGTCAGTTTGATAGAATGCATGTGTGACTCATTGATGTATACATATATAATTACATACATGGATTATAGGCCTATATTCTAATCTAATGCTACCAACATTACGTTAATTCAGCCCGTGACAATTTGATCTGCAGTTTCTCAATTCATATTTCATAGACGTCAAAGTCTGTTCCTCTGGTGATCTTCCTCACTCGGGGTGGCTGAATAATTAGATCGCAGCTCTATGTAGCTTTGTCATTGGCTGCATGAGATCCTGCGTGGCCGAGTGGGTTGTTGCCTGCTCGCCGTGCCGGCAGCCCGGGTTCGATTCCCGGTCAGAGATTAATTTTTCGGATCTTTACTGCGGGTGGCTCGGTCGCAATATAAACGTGGAGTGTGAGCTTGTACTCTGCCTCTGACACTAATCATCTTCGATATGAAACAGTGTCGTTAAGCCCGAATACAAGCATGGGTTGCTGTCGGGCCAAAGAATGAGGTTCGCGATCTTGGTCTTCTTCCATGGATCACTCGTATACAGCAGAGAAAAAGCTTTCGCGTCTTTAAAAGTTTAAAGACAGTTAAAACTTTACTTTTTGTCGAACTTATTTTTTATTTAATTCTCGCATTTGCTATATACTATATAGCGACCCTTCAAACTATTCACTGAGAAGCGCTCCCGACTACACTGCAGCGTGTACACAGCATCGGAGTTTCACGCCGAAGCCCATCACGAGCAATTGCAAGTATCGCATCCTGCAGAAGTATAAGCTGCTATATATATATTATATATATATATATACGTATTATATATATACCGACAATTGCTATAATAGAAATTGTTGCAAATACAAATACAAATACAAGTTCATGCATGCATGGCATATGTATGTATACGTTATGAACGTACACATTATAAGGCGGTTTGCTGACTGAAATGTCTGATCTGATCTTTCCGACGACTGCATTGTATTGTTATAGTGCGCTCATTTTTACATTAAACTGAATTCGCAAGGGGGCGCGCAAGTGAGACAAAAATTTAGAAACTTTCTGCATGCATGCCGCCGTTACAGAGATAAGAAGTAAAGAACTATATATGTAGCTTACACATGCATGATTAAAGTATGAAACTTTAAAGACGAATTAAAAAAATATTATATCATAATAAAATAACCTCACAGTTCAATTTGCGTATTTAATTCAGAATGGCATAATCCTCAAAACTTGATGGACCAACTTCTTAAAATTGCTTTTCTAAACACGTTGTAAACCATTGTTCCATTCCAACATGCCGAAGATTCGTATCCCCAAGAGAAGTTTGCTGATGCGATATGATCTTAACCCGAGTAAAAGCGCTACATAAACTTCAATTTCAATTTCCTGTTCGTGAACGTCTGTCTATAGATAGAGAACAATGCTTATAAACTGAATCGCTTGAGAATACACGAATGAAGTCCTAATCATATGTATAATTATATAGCAGACAAAATTCCATTCAACGAGGCTGCATGCAGTCTTCATATATAGACAGAAAACAGGCTACCAGTCTCCTGCACATACGTATACATACAGCCACTCTATATGTGGTCATGTGCTATGACCAGCACTGTGCTTCAGTTGGTTTTGGGTATTTATACATGTATATAGGTGATCGTATTTGTGTGTTTGCGCGTATGTATGCATGTATGTATGATTGAGTGTCAATATGTCCATGGGTTCGATATATATAGACTATAGGGGATCTAATCGTGTTTATGTAATTACACGTGCACATGCAGAGTCAGCCTCTGGCTTACCTGCCACGCATTCGTATCGAGGGTAAGAAACGACATCACGCAGATGCAGTTGGGTCTTAGAGTCTTCTTTGATGCAACGATGAGTCTAACAGCAACAGCTGAAGCGAGATCAGAATCCTTTCAACCGTGAACAATAATCAGCTGATCGACTTTGACACCTGCAGTGATAAGTTGTTCATAAGCCGTGCAGCAGCAGCAGCTTCAGGGCTTAAGAGGCTTAAGCTGATCAAAAGTTAATCAAAGTTGATAAAAGCTAATAAAAAGTTAATCAAAAGTTGATCAAAGTGTCGATGGTTTCAGTCACGCATCAGTTGACTCAGACGGAAGTCTCGGATCCTGTCTCAGCAACCATGGATGCCTTGAGGTGATGGTAAAGGTCTATGATAGCTGTAGCTCCTCTCTCATATAATTCCAGGCGCTTGCAGCCAGAAGAGAGATGGCGTCTGTGCGCGTCGCTGGCGGGATCTTCACTCGCTGAGTCTCGCTCGCTGGCTTGCCTCGAGTTATAATTTCAGCATAAAAGGCAACAAAGGAGAAGGAGGAGTTGCCCGCAGACTTCACAGACAGACGCCGACGTCGTCGTATTGTCTGTGAGGCAAACAAGTTGCCGCGCGATCCAACTATTATTATATGAGAAGCGAGATAGAATAGTCAGTGGCTGCCGTGGCGGTTTGTCTGTCACAGCTAATTGGCCATGATGTCATTGGCGCAATGCCTGATGGGCTTTGCTGCAGGACAGGAACGACTGCGCCGCGCCGGCCAATAAGCTTCGAGCTACACTGGAGGGTGCTAGCGGCTACGGAGGCTGCTAACGCAGATGCTTGCCCGTCAACGTCGACTCGTGCCCGATGGGGAGGCGCCGCGATCGGCGAACTTCGCCAGCAGCAGCAGCAGCAGCAGCAGCACCAGCACCAGAAACAACAACAGCAGCAACTACTCCACCATCACCACCACCAGTCCACCACCACCACCACCACCACGACTAGCACCACACCACACCACGACCTCCCCACCACCACCAGCACCAGCGGCAACTGAGATATATTATGCCCACTTCATTGGCAAACTGATTGTAGGCTGCAGACTGGTAGACGGCTCTTGGCTGTTAAGAGACAAAAACCCTGCAGCAGACATTCTTCCAGATAATCGCAATCTGCTTTTTTTACTCGAACGACAGCGTTTGCTCTGTAGAAGATCTCTTAATGAAACTGAAATAGAATCATTATGAACCCATGCAGACTTTATAATTATGTTTTCGATGTAGGTATAAAGAGAAATTCAAAAATCTTATCATGCGTAATGTGCTATTGCATGAATTGCAAGGATGTTTCTGGCCATGCATTTGTTGCATCGCCTCTTTGCTGCCGCCAATAAACTAAAGTCGCCGTCGACCGCGTTGAGAAATCAAAAGAGGTCGCTTCCTCCATTGGCCATCATCATCCATGGATGATGCATTACCTGATTAAAGGAATTAAAGCCCCAGCCTCTTTCCATGGTATCCATCCACCTGTCTGCAGTTTTTATCATCCTCCGTATATAGCCTACTTCTGGCGCCTTTGTATAGCGCTAGTTGTTTAAAATTTCCTGTTTCCTTATACACAACATTGTCTCTCACCTCATCCTCTTTATTCACGATCATCATCATTATCATGATGATAGAAATGGTTCAATTATAGAGCGAGCAACATATATGCGCAGACACAATGCGTGCATGTTATAACTGCTGGAGGTGGAGGTGATGTCTTCTTGATTGTATACGGGGGATTACAAGATGCGCCTCTTTGTGAAACGCTAAGCCGATTAACTCCGTTTCTTTTCTTCTCTTGCATTTAATTAATTATTATATAACGGAGGCGATGCATGGTTCGTCATTCTCTTCTGTGTGTACAAAGTATAAAAATCAATCTCAGTTAAATGTAAATGTGGGCTTAAGACGGTTCTTGCTCTTTTTGTTCTTGTTCTTCTTGTTCTTCCTGCTCTTTATGTTCTTGTTTATCTTGTTCTTCCTGCTCTTTATGTTCTTGTTCTTCGTGTTCTTCCTGCTGTTTTTGTTCTTGTTCTTCTTGTTCTAGCCTATATACCTGCGCTTTTTGTTCTTATTCTTCCTGTTCTTCCTGCTCTTGTTCTTCTTGTTCTTTTTGTTCTTGTTCTTCTTGTTCTTCCACCTCTTCTTGTTCTTGTTCTTCTTGTTCTTCCACCTCTTCTTGTTCTTCTTCTTTTTGTTCTTCTACCTCTTCTTGTTCTTGTTATTTCTCTTCTTTGTCTTCTTTTAAATGGATTCCCTAACGTAATTAATAAAGTACAAACCCATATCGAACATGTATGTTCATGAGCGAGACGCATTTATGTCATCGATTCAATGATCGCAACTGTAAGATATTTCTTGATCACACTTATTCTCACGGCTCCGTGCACATCTCATAATGATCAGTCATTGACGCGCATCGTTAATAGAAAATGTCGTCACGGTTGGAGTCTGAAGTCGGCGGCGCCTGTGAGTCGGTTAAAATTTGTCCAATTAATTCGAAAACACATCGGTCGATCAGTCGGACAAGTTCGTTCATCCCGTGCAACGACGGGCAACAACAGGTGACGTCGGCTGCTGTTGCATGAATTCATCGGATCCAACCGAGCTGAAAATCGTCCTCAGTGGTGGTCGGCCAAGACTTCTTATTATCTCGACTTCTACCTTCGCTGCTGCAGAGAGAAAGAGACAGAGAAACCCTGCTGCACGCAGTGATGCCGTGGGTTCTCGGAGGGAGCGCATGTAGCCACGAACGGCTCCTCGTCAGTGAGCATGGCCTGTATATGCGTCTCCTTTGGACGTGTATACCTTCGGTGCCTTTGACGCTTCCCTTTGACTGCGGTGGTCGTACGAAAGAACCCGAGCGCAGAACGCATGGTTAGACAGACACGCATCAACGCGCAAGTCTGTAATATAGGTCCACCGTCGACTTTTGTAATATGCTCAGGAACCGTTAGTTGAAGGGAAAAGAGAAACAGGAGCAGAAGAAGAAGAAGACCAGAGACAAACGAAGAAAGACGGGGACGGGGCAAACGAGCAGGAAGGAAAAAAAAGGAGGATATTATAAGGAACAAAAGAAGGAGAGGGAGGAACGAATTTTAAACTTTTGTCTGTCATCGCGGTTGTATACGGACCAGTATATGACGCCAGTGCAGATGTATACTCTGTCTCCACCGTCCATTGCATGGCTTGTATACATGTATACGTGTTGGTGGAAGACGACGACAGCTTCTGGCTTTTCGTTAATTAGCGATGCTTTTAGACACGCCGACACAAAGACCGACTCTGTTGGGGGGCTGTCCCGTAGCCGAGGGGCACACGCCTCCCCTCTCTCTCCCATGCATCTCCCTCTAAATATAACGGCCTCTGAAGTATATATGCGACCTTTTCCTATACAGCCTCCCTTTAAGATTTTTGATGATTTAACGCCATCAAAGATTTTCCACCTCATTCAATACAGGCCTATACTTTGCTTATAATTGTATAGAAGAAAAAATATATTCAAAAGTCAGTTTGCAACATTTCATCAGTGAGGAGGCCTATGTAGCCTGCTTTGCTAATATCGTTTGCATTATGGCCGCAGTCAAGATCAGGTTAGAGAAGGTATTTCCGGGTTTGAACCCATTGACCCCTTTCCCTCATCTTTCGCTCATGACTCAGACAGCAGGCATATTTAGCGCTGTGGCATATGTAGGTCTAATACCTTTTGAAAACAGTTCTGCAATTAGTTGCTTAGGTCTATATAAAATTTCTATGTAATTACATAATTATATGTATGGCAAACATAATAATACATACATGCATTATTATAATCACATATCATGATTGTATGAACGCATAAATCATTTGAAATTCTCCAGACTGGAACAGCTGGCGTGAAAGTTATAGTATTCGAAATGTCGCCTGCAGTAAAATTCGGGGGTTGGTGCCCTGTGTCCGCCTATTTTCCATTTCACCTGGAGTAATTTTGAGGGCAGTTGGCGACAGCGGAAATTCTTATGACAAAGATGGTCTTTCTCTCTTTGAAGGGAACGAGGCGGCAGGAAGAGGGGCACGAATAGGAAGGAGAAGGGAGCGGAGAGTGGGGGAGTTGTACTGCAGGGAGGGGAAGATATAATTACTACCCAAGCGATGATGAAGTTATACCGACAGACTGTAGCGCCTCCGGAAGTTTAAATGTCGAGGTTATCGGCAATGGACTGCATGGTCGTTATACCATGCATGTCAAAATAACGGCTACAAAGAAACCATTCTCCGAATCACCATCCACACACACACACACACACACACACACACGCGCGCGCACACACACACTCAAACACACACATGCACGCACTCACTCACACACATACACAAACACGCACACACAAACACACGCAAACACGCACACACATGCACACGCACACGCACACACACGCAAACACACACACACACACGCATTCAAGCACATACACACACGCACACATCCATATAATATTTGTAGGACCTGTTCCAGCGCTAGCAGATCGTTCGTGTCAAAGTTTGTATACATGCAGAAGGAATTAAGACAGCTTAAAATGTCAACTTTGACACCTGCAGCATGAAACTGAAATTGAAGAAGATTGCCAACAGCATGTACACACACACACACACACACACACACACACACACACACACACACACACACACACACACACACACACACACAACACACACGTATCCTATTAATACACAGATCGATTAGAATGACTATAGGACGAGAGGAGTAGGGCGGAGAAGGGTATAATACGTGTATACGTATATATACACAGGCAGGCAGGCAGGCCCTGCAGCACACGCGCGTGCAATCGAGAAAGAGTAAGTATATGTACATAGCTTACATGAACAGTTGCACTGTTGCAGCCGCTTCATAAATGCTTTCTTATAATATCGAGACATCAAGGTATTTGCAAAATATCGTAGGAGACTAGTTTTTTTGCCCACCCTGTATACATATGACGACAAACAGATACATTTATTACCATGCATGCAGGCAGCGGAATCTGTCCATGCTTGCCTGTGTGTATGTGTGTGTGTGTGCGTGTCTGTCTGTCCATCTGTCTGTGTGTCCGTGTGTCTGTTTGTGCGTGTCTGTCCATCTTCTGGGTAATAACGGTGCGTTAATTTCATTGACAAAGTCATCAATGACAATTTGTGCGACTATTAATGTCGCAATTTCTGTGAATAACCGAAGAAGCGAAATCCCAGAGAAGATGACGACGACGACGACGATGACGATGACGATGATGGCCAGATACATGACCACAGGGCAGTTTTCTACGCATGCACACACACCCACACACACACGCACACACACACACGCACACACACGCACACACACAAACAAACACACACACACATACACACACACAGAACCACATACACATGCACAAAACCACACACACACACACACACACACACACACACACACACACACACACACACACACACACACACACACCCAAACACACGCACACACATGTATATACAACATTTATGCACAATTTGCACATTATACAGATATGCAGATACACAATATTTAGTGTAAATAAAGAAACAAATACATGCATGCACATATCCACGAACAAATTCATGAATGTATACATATACAATTATACATGTATGCGCTCGAAGACGATGACGTTCGAGCCCATGCGCATGCATGCACTTGTGTTTTTGCATATAATTCGTTTACTATTTCTCGTTCCTGGCAGCCATTTTTGCTTCTGCTGCATGCTGCTACTGCTGCTGCTGTTGTGAATGTTGTGTCAGCTCATCAGGGTCAAAACTGTCGTCTGTTTATATATATAACCCCTTGTGATGTATATGTTTGAACTTTGGTCGGATGAGTTGCATGCATGATCTATGTTTGCGATGTTTGGTCTGTGTCTGTGTCTCTCCTCGTCTGCATGTCTGCGACAAAAGACAGATTCGTCAGAAACACCCCAACCACCCCGTGTCGCAAATGAATGATGCATGGATGCTGAAGGTTGGATGCATTCCAGCTCTCTGATAGAGAGTTGATTCTCGATTGAGAGACGGAAGAATGGAAGAAGAATGATAGCAGGGAGCAGGGAATAGGAAGGATGAGGAGGAGGAGAGGGAATACCAGACGAACAGATATATGTATAGCTACAGAAGGTGGGACAGCTATGGAGAGTGTGATGGAGAGGTGGAGTAAAAGCATGTTTAGGAGAAGCCGATATAACTTGAGGGCAAAATGTTCGCATCCACTATCCTGCATGCTGCTGCTGCCATCCATTTATTCAATGATGCGTGCGAACCGGAAGCGGCAGCACAAGCACTAAAGCCCGTCAACAGCTAGTGCAGGCGACTCTCTCACTGCCTCTGTCTGTCTGTCTGCCTGTATGTCTGCCTGTCTGTCTGTCTCTCTATAGGCCTATGTACTTGCATAGCGGCGCATAAATACGTCGGTGTAACTTGTTCCATGGATGAGCTTCGGACAAGCGGTAACAGCGCCCTTCAGGCCTATTGGTCATCTGCATGCAGACTCAAAACTAGGCTTATGCATGGTTATTAAGCGCAATTCCATACACCGCTTAACCGTATAGTGTTGGAAAACTTTTCCATTCTAATAGTGTTGGAAAACTTTTCCATTATAACTATAGCGTTGGAAAACTTTTCCATTCTAATCTAAAGGTCCTGAGATCGAAAAAGTACGATTTCTATGCAAACTTACAGTTTCTGCGAAGTATACGGTAAATACCTTCGCGTGACATGCATGATGCAAGGATGGACATCTATCTTACTTACTTGTTGGATTTTGGCGAAGGTCACCGCGACTCACTCTGCGTCATGCCATGGATAATAAGCTATTAGACATCCACCCTATATAGCTCCACGCACTGCCTCCAGACAGAGAAGTCGGCTTATGTATACCAGAAACCTGATCTGTATACAGACGTGGACTCGTATTATAGAGGGGCATACAGTAGAGGGTTGGAGGGCAGGTTGAGGGTAGTCGATTGGGTGAGAGGGGAAGTTTGGAAGGGGGGTGTTTCGTCGGCGTGAATTACTCGCTTCAGCGGATCAATTAGTAAATATGTCAGTCAATTAGAAATTGACGATGAAATTTATAGCTAACGGCGACAGATGCTTTAAGTATAACTCGGATGTCGCCGGCTGCTGCTGCTGCTGCTGCTGCTGATGATGATGATGTTTATAGGTTTAGGGATCACAGACGATTCCTGTCTCATCAACCACCATCGCAAGCACCAGCATCACCACCGGTCGCATCTGTGTGTATATACACAGGTGCCACTATCGACATCAGACGACTGAATGACTATATCCGCTGTTATCCACCCTCTCATATTATATATATATATATATATATATATATATATATATATATATATATATACAGATGATATATAACACCATCAAATAAATATGCCTCTCAATTATGTGTACGATTATAATAGCATTATTGTAAGATATAGGCCTAGGCCTATACTATATCGCAATACGTTTATTGAGTGAGTCTCTTTCTGGAAGTGGCGCATAAGTTTGCAATTACCATTATACCATTACGGTATACCATTACCATTTAGGATTATATACCATTATCATTACCATTACGGTATATACCAATTACCATTATAGTATTACATGCACTTGTATGCTTATATTGACGTTGTTTCGTGTCTGTATCGGTGTTCCGAACACTTTGAGGTGAGCGATAATGCTCAAGGTTTGCTGGACAATCGGTCAAGATGCATGTCGGCGGTTCAACTTAATTCCAGCCATGCATGCACGTGGGCAGAAATCTGTTTTCTAAGACACTGCAGGTTCTGAAATTTGCATGCACCTCTCCTGTAAATTAACACGTATACAACTATACATACGTATTTTACTTATAGTATATACAGCAAAAACCATCCGATGGTTAACGGTTTTGCTTATTCCTCACTACACGGAGTTCCAACATAATCTTTCACCTCACGTGCATTCTGTCAAAGGGTGTCATGCAAATTTCTTATCGTTTTATCGCCAACTATTAGATGTGTGAACTTATAACTGCTCTTGATCACTTCCAGTTCTTATTGAAGGTACATAATTATATATATATATTATATATATGCAGTACATGATCATATATATAATTATATATGCATGTAGTTGCACTTACATGCATGTAGAAGTATATGTGTAGACAATAGCGCACCTGTATACGTTTATACACACATTTAACACAATGCATTTTCTTATGCATATTCGTATCGTAAATGCGAATGCGTAGAACAATATGTGGCGCATTTCCTATTTTAGTTTCGTAATTAGGCGACAATTGCTTCTTGTCGAGCGATTCATTTAATTACCACCACTCCCTTGTGGCGATTTCGTCCATCGATTGGCCACCCCCTGCACCCCCTGCAGCGTCATCTAGTGACCGAACCCCCTCAGCAGCAGCCAACACTTCGCGTCTTCTTCCTTTGATGTCTTCGCTTCGTTGAGTTACACCATCGTCCTCTCACTCTGTTATTACACCAATAATAAGCAGCCAGAAATGATCCATCTTCCACCACCACCATGCATTGCACCACCGCCACCACCACCACCCGAGGCTTGTTTCTTCCCCTCCGAAGTCAACCAGAGAGGGGAGTAAAGAGAGGGAGAGAGACAGAGAGAGAAACACATAAAGAGGATCGGACAGACAGACAGAAATAGAGAAAGAGACAGATGCAGACAGAGACAGAGAGAGGGAGACAGAGACATACAGAGACAGAGAGAGAGACAAAGAGAGAGACACATAAAGACGGACAAACAGGAAGATATACAGACAGAAATAGAGAGAGACAGATAGAAAACTGCACAGACAGACAGAGAGAGACAGAGAGACAAAGAGAGAGGGAGACATAATAGAGATAGAGAGAGAGGCAGATACAAAGACGGACAGAGACAGAGACAGACAGAGGGAGACATAGAGAAACAAAGACAGACAGAGACAGATGCAGACATACACGCAGACAGAGACGGACAGGCAGATGGAGAGGGAAAGAGATGGAGGAGTGTATGTATGCATGCAGGCAGCTCCTGTCTGGTTTCCAAGAGACATCCTCTTAGATGACTGCTGCTGCTTGGATGACTGATATAATGATCGTCTGCGAATCGTCAATGACTTTCTTAGAATCAGTGAACTGGAATCAATCGAAACCACTGTCGCTTTTATCATCATCATCATTGTTATCACCATCGTCGTCGTCATCATCGTCGTCGTTGTCGTCTGTTTTAAGTTGCCGCCATTTTGACCGAGAGTGGGACCATGGGGGAGGGAGACAGAATGTCGTCTGCGAACGCTCTTCACACCACACATGCATCCATTGCAAGTGCTTTTCATAACCAGAACGTGTAGCTGGTAATGACTGATTTGTCAATGACAACATAGGTGCAATCACGTCTTAAAAGTTGGGGGACCTTAATGAATCACGTCCTAAAAGTTGGGGTGGGGACCATAATAATAAAGTTATGGGACCACTCAAAAGTTGGGGGACGCGTCCCGTGGGTCCCATAGGGTGGTTGCGCCTATGATTGACAAAGTTTGTGTTTGTAATTGGTGTAATTAATTCTTTAATATCTGGGAAATGTCACACGATATGTCACACGCATGCTCAAAGTATACACCATGAAAGCTAATATGATGGCCGACCCTCTGCAGAGTTCCTGCAGCATCAGCCATGCGGAATTTTGCGGATGACTTTCCCAGCTAAATTAACCGACTATTCGCATAAAATTATATAGACCTTGGGACAGAGAACTCACCACCACAGCATCGTCAATTGATCATCCATTCGACACACTAGAGCCATCTAGCGAATCGCTATGCGTTATGAAGCCTAAGAATCACTGACTTCAAATGTATTATAGTGGTAAGTTCGTATACCAAGGTTACGAAAATTAATCGTCGAAGGGACAATCCTGATATAATCACATATACACATTGAGACAGTTCATGCACTTTCTAGTGGGCCAGTGAGTCAGTTAGTAGCTCGCGCAGCCTAGCTCAAGCTAGTTCATCGTTATCCGTGAATGAATCTATGATTGATTGATCGATACATTGACTGACTGACTCACTGACTGATTGATTAGTTGGTTGTTTGATTGATAGATAGATAGATTGATTGATTGATTCACTGACTGACTGACTGACTGACACACTGACTGACTTGACTGACTGACTTTGACTGACTGACTGACTGACTGACTGACTGACTGACTCCGGCCACTATAGACGCTACCATTATGGAGCACAAAATAATGACAATGAGAACACGGTGAAACAGAGCACATGACTGGGCTGCAGTTGAGAGCTGTAAACCAAGAGAAAAGGTCCAAACTCATAACTAAAAAAAACTTCTGTAAACCATTTTTTACCCATTCTCTTGTTTCATCTGTAGTTTTGTGCTATCTTGATATTTCGGATCACTTACGAAACAATTTCCTTCTACTTTTATTGTGTATTAATAGAAATAAAGTACTTAAAAGATTAAAAGTTCACATTATTTTTCTTTATGTGTACTCCTTCTAATCAACTTTAGCAAGCAGTTTTGACAGATTGAAGAATGTCATAAAATGTAGTGAATCAGATATTCAAGAAAGAAGCAAGAATGCAATCTTAGTAATCTGCGGTATTATAGGATATACGGATTCTTGCAAATGTTAAAATTAATCGGCCAATAGATTGGCATTATTATAGACTGATTATAGAATTATTATGGCAGTTTTTATCATCATAAGTGTACTCAGTATACGTTACAAGTCAGGCTTATAAGGAACATAGGACCAACCACGCAAATGACGCAATGACTATTTTTGAATCTCATTCATATCAAGATCACCATATAATTGTCTGTAAATCATCGTCATTAGCAGAAGCAGTATAGCATCTTCATAATCATCATCTTCAGCATCATTATTATTCCCATCATTGTTACTAGACTTCAAAGGCGTGACAGTCATTATATAGCAGCGCTGTATATACATGTATACAGTGTAAACCACTCACCACTGCATTGGATGATTTTGCATCTGCCTCTGGAGAAGCAACTGAAGCGTTATCACTAGATCTAATCGAGTCTGCAGAGAAGAAAGCGTGAGAGTTTAAAAAGTGTGGAGAAAGAGAGGAATGCTGAGAGCGAGAGACAGAGACAGAGACAGAGACAGAGACAGAGACAGAGAGACAGAGACAGAGACAGAGACAGATAGACCGAGAGACAGAGAGACAAAGAGACAGAGAGACAGACAGACAGAGAAAGAGAGACAATGATATATAGAGGTACAAAGAGCAAATTCAAAGAGACAGAGACAGAGACAGAGATAGAGATAGAGACAGAGATAGAGATATAGACACAGACAGAGACAAGTAGACAGAATAGAGAAGCGGTCTATTACTGCTGTTCAGATACGGTCGATAAGACGCCGAAGTGTCGGGCCGACGATTCGCTTTCTTTTGATCTGAACGATTCAATCAACGCCTACGACGACATGTGACTGATTGAAAGAGACCAATCAACGCAATCAAGTCACTCGACGCGTTTCATGCTTCGATGCAGAACAACCAATTCGTTGCTTGGTCGACCGAACGGAAGCAGAACATAAACGCATCCACAAGCAAAATACACTTGATCTCTCACCATGGCAGTATACGCTTCTGTCTCTGTCTGTCTGTAGATTGTGTGTCTCTGTCTGTCTGTCTCTCTGTCTCTCTGTATCTCTGTCCCTGTCCCTGGCCCTGTCTCTGTTTATCTCTCTATCCCTGTCCCTATCTCTGTCTCTCTCTGTCTGTTTGTCTGTCTCTCTCTACATATCTCTGTCTATCTGTCTGTCTGTGTCCGTCTTTGTCTGTCTGTTTCTATCTTTGTTACTCCCTCTCTCTGTCTGTATGTCTATCTAGCTCTACCTTCCTCTGTCTCGTTCTGTCTTACTGTTCACTCAGTCACTCAATACTCAATTTTGTGTATATTTAGTCGCAGGTATCACTGGCGCATGCGCAGATCATCAGATCGCGATGACGTCAGCATGCATTAGGAGCTTCATCGGCGAGATCCAATGCAACGACGAGTATACAATCAACAGTATACAATACAATACAATACAGTTATGGAAGAGTTTTGGCTGGTGACGATGAAGAGACGAAATGAAGCACGAATAGACAAACGAAACTTATATTGCTTCAAGGCGATTGATGAGATCGCAACGTTGACCTTAAAGTAGGCCTACGATAGAAGGATAGGAGGGACCTTATAGATGGCATATCGAAAGCATTTACTGCTCTATATTTGCAGAACGATTAGACATGCATGTAGGCAGACTGAGACTGTAATTCAAGGTCAAGCAATGACTGCATGCAATGGCATGCATGTGACAGAAGATTAGCAACTGGATAAGTTTCATTTCTGTGCTTATATTGAACGAGCGGATCTAATAACATCCAGTTAGCATATAAGAATCAAATAAACGACTCATTTAAGCTGATAGCATCTAATTCTGGTAAAATGATCAAATGAAGCGGCACGAATGACGAACAATGTGATATTTAGACTTTACGTAAACATTTCTTGCCTTCGCATTGAAGCGAGTTTGATGAACTGATTATAGGCGTACTTCAGTGCGAATTGGAAGTGTAGCATAAACGGAGGGGAAATGCGGAATAAACACAGAGAGACAGACAGACAGAGACAGAAAAAGACACAGAGACACAGAGTAAGAGAGAGAAACACGCACAGAGAGAGACAGAGAGATGACAACGACAGAGGCACACACAGAGATTATAAGAGAGAGAGAGAGAAAGAGAGAGAGAGACAGACAGACAGACAGACAGACAGACAGAGAGACAGACAGACAGACGGACAGAGAGACAGAGAGACAGAGAGACAGAGAGACAGAGAGACAGAGAGACAGAGAGACAGAGAGACAGAGAGACAGAGAGACAGAGAGACAGAGAGACAGAGAGTGAAAGAAAGAGTGAAAGAGAGAAAGATAGAGAGAGAGAGACAGAGAGAGACACACACACACAAAGAGGGAGAGAGACGGAAAGAGTGAAAGAGACAGACAGGCAGAGACACATATGGATATAGAAATACAGGAACAGAGAGAGACAAAGATAGAGACAGAGACAAAGGCATAGTCTTCTGCGTATTTATAATAGCGTCTTCAAGGGTCTCTCAAAAGACTCTCAAAAGCGTTGCATTATATGAAATGATGTTAGAGTCATTAAGAACAAACGATTCATCGATGATCAAACAATTCCTATTATTCTTAGATAATACATGTAATAAGTACTGAAAGACGAGGCAACGTTGACCGACACCGCTCGCACACCTGCACACACCCACACCGACACACACAGAGACACACAGACACCCACACCGACACACACAGAGACACACAGAGACACACACATATTCACACACACACGCAAAGATCCCACTCAGCGGATCATTTGTCGTCATTAGTGAGACTTGCACTGATGGACATTTAAAATGGAAGCTCAACCACTCTGCCCGTATACTCCGCTATTACAGTGCAAGTCCAAAGCCTGGATAAAGGAGGAGGGCGACGTTAATTATGTTTGTTATGACACGCAGCAGCGTTGCTAAACAGCCACTGAATAACGAGTATTATAATGGCAGTGAAAGGACTTATTAGCATCGCGTTGACACAAGAGGTCGACTTCATCTCACAAAGTCACTTTTCAACCGTTCGGTGTTATGGGGGATGAGTAGTTTGCAAATGGGTGGGTTGGTGTGTCAATGGGGGGGGGCACGCATATCACCCTTTTGGCCTGATACTAACTTGCCTCTGGCATGCAGTGCGGTTTGGCCGTCTGTTGCGGGGACCAAAGTGACACTGCAGGGTGTGGTGGTGTGCAGGGTGTGGTAGCGAGAACGACTCCTCCCATAGAAATTGACCCCCGCTGCGCTACCCGTACCCTCTGGACTTGTTCCATTCGGAGTTAATGGCAATTATTAGCGTTCATTATTCCAGACAGGTGCACTGTCCTTGCTTCGTCCACCCGTCGCTAACAATCGCAGAGTCAAATATTGTCACTCACATCAATTGTACACGTGTTGAAGGCAGAACGTTCAACATTTAGATCCACAAGAACAAACAAACGCCCCTATGGCATTTTTTAAAGAGCATGATTGTATGGTCGTATACACGCTTCTGTATTCAATATAGTCAGAAGCGCAACCATGCAACCGAATCCTGCATCAGGCATAGGCCTAGTAATAATCTAGCTGGGAATTGTAAGATGTGGGTTGCGGTGCTCTATAGCTGCATAAGGGCATATAGATGTACTGAAACTGTGTCGGAATTCTTCAGTAAATACGTTCACTCTGTTTCCGCCCCTAAATGAACTTACCTATACCTTCTTCGTTCGTTATCATTTATCTGCAACATATACGAGTACATGTATCTCCTCTCCCGCCATTGCCTGCTATTTACCGATTCTTCCCCCTCATTTTCCATAGAAACCCGCGGTGCTCTATATGGGGTGGGTCTAATACGCCTCCTCCCTTCTCTTTACTAACACCGGTCCATGGAATCAGAGCCATTTACACCCGGTCCCACTTTCATCTCTCCTAAATTACACGGCTGAGTAATTAGGGGCCAAAAACTGCAGAGGCCACAATGGGAGGAAGGAACCCTTCAAAGGGTTAGGATGTATGCGCCACGTTCGACACCGTCTGCTACTAATGTCTCATTACGAAAAGATGCAAAGTGTTAGAATAACACGTTCATCCAGTTCGGTCTCCGCCTCTCAGCACACTTACGCCCATTCGCGCCTTATTTAGCAGGCACCTGCAGGTCGCCGTCGTGTACAGGCACGGTACAGCTCATGCAGCTGCTATATACAGAGATAATGTATTTGGCGACAGCTCTAATTCTTACGATATATTCCGACGAGGATTTCATGGAGTGCACCTCGATTTCATAATGTGCTTGATGGGCTGCTTCGATTAACTGCAGCAAAAATAAAATCATTCTAAAACAGCATTTTGTTAAAAATTTGGGTTCAGCATTTGGGGAGCGCTGAACTATATATGGTGGACAATTGGAGAATTGGTATACGAACGTGATTATAAATTATGTTCAACGCTCCTGCATGCCTGTACTTTGGCGAAAACTGGTGGGTTTCTCATACGACTGCATGCGCCTTGCCAATGTTTTTAGATAAACAATGAAATCTGCTAAAGAGTGTTGATTCATAATTATATCAAGTTTTATTATCTATGATAGTTCATGCATGCAATATCCAACATCTTCCTTGTTCTCTCATTCCTTGTCTTTGTGCTTTCTCACTCCCTCAGTTCCTCCTTCCAATTGTCCCCATTTCTTTGTTTCATATAGAATACACCTTCTTCTCTTCAATCTTCCATCCTTCAACGAGAGTGCTCAGCAGGGCACCCGACTGATTCCTACGACGCTTTGCATGCGGTCGTATATATGAAGCCCCGAAGCTCCATCGACCCAAACCTCGGAGTCAGATAAAGTGATCGCCCTGGGCCAAACAACCCCCCTAAATACACCCCCCCTACGATGCCGCAGTGTTTGCACTAACGAGGGGCACGCGGGACCATGCAGGGTTCACCGCAACCCCTGCATGCAGAGGGGGGGGGTTGAATAAAGACCACGAGTCGAAACGGAAGAACTGAGCGAGGAGGGAACAAGGAAGGGTGTAGATAGACTGCCCCTTCACGAGGTCTTTTTCGTAACCCGACCAGATTGTTAGCCTAGAGCGATATCGACATGACAGAATTTTTTGACCATTTGGTCAGTCAAATGCCATGCAGGAGTTGGTCAAGAGGTCAGAGGTGAATACGTTGACCATTCTTCAATCTTTCTCTTATTGGGTCGGTGTCTAAACAATGCAGCGTTTCTCATTATAGTATTCCTGTATGTACCTGTTTCTGGCACTCCTCTTTTCTGCGTCCCTTCGGCTGTGACCACAATGCACGCTGCCATGCGTGGTGGCTGGTGGCGCTTGATTTGAGACACGTATATAAGGTTATAGACCGCCCAAGGCATCCTTCCTGCAGCGCCCTATCCGCTCCTCTGTCTCTATCTCTCTCTCTGCCTCTCTCTCTCTCTCTCTGCCTCTCTCTCTCTCTCTCTCTGCCTGTCTCTCTCACTGTCTCTCTCTCTCTCTCTCTCTTTCTCTCTCTCTCTCTCTCTCTCTCTGTCTGTCTGTCTCTGTCTCTGTATTTCCACTCTCTGTCTCTATGTTTCTACCTGTTTGTCTCTGTCTTTCTCTGTCTGTCTATCTGTCTCTGTCATTGTCTCTGTCTCTGTCTGTCTGTCTGCAAGAGGCGGAAATAAGATAAATTAATGTTGAGGATGGCGTTGGGTTTTGCAAACAATAGAAAAGAATTATTACAATATCTTGTGTATGAGTATGGAAGAGCAACTTTTAAACAAGTAAAGGTGAGGAGGAGCAATTGGTGATGGAAAACGTCAATGAAGGACAGAGGTTGCGGTGGTTGTTAGAGTCGTAAATCGACATCGACATAATGATGCCTCAGGGAAAACGTCTGACAGACTTTGAGGTCACGGGAGGGAGGGTGGATGAAGAGACGAATGGAGGGGGGACAGAAGGACGTAGGGAGGGAGGGAGGAAGGGAAGGAGGGACAGAGGGACGGAGGGAGGGAGAGAAGGAACACGTAACTAAAAGTTCAAAAAAGTGTATGAATTGCATAATATCATTATGTCCTGTGTTGCTTAATTCAAGGTCTCATCTAACAAACGCTTGACTTCTTCTTTCTCTTCGTCTTCGGCGTCATACTTATTTTCTGTCCGCTGTGTGCTTGTCGATGCGTGCGTGTGTGTATGTGTGCGTGTGCCTGTGTGGAGTTTGGGCGTGTGTATGCGTGCGTGTGTATGTGTGTGTACGTGTGTGTGTATGCGTGTGCGCGCGGGTGTGCGCGAGTGTCTGCATGTTTGTGTGTTTGTGTGTGACTGTGTGTGACTGTGTGTGCATGATGAACATAGGTGTGGTGGGATAGATGACACCCAGCGCCTTCACGCACGAGATTTACGATTGCGATGATATATGGAACTCGTTCCACTTCAGCCTTCCGAACCCTGTTCCACTTATATCGATGGCTAATTAGTTGAAACTGAGGTAGTAGCAACAACCCTGTCCCTTCCCCTCCCCCCAACCACGACACCCCCCGGGCATCGGACGTCGGACCTGCTGCCGTCCCTGCAGTAGTCCACGGGGGGCTTAGCCGCGGGCGGTGGTGGTGAAATATCGGAAATTGTTGGCGGCCGTTCGCTTAATGACTGACGACGAATGGAATGAGACGGACAGAGACAAAGACAGACATAGATAGAAACAGAGACAGAGACAAGGACAGAGACAGATGAACGATGACAGCAGATAAGCTGAGAGTATATAGCGATCGTAAATGATTTTCGATTTGACCCGAGCGCATCCGAAAGACCCCGGATTGAAACGAGCGACGATCGACGTCACAACCGAAGCGACGATGACGCCAGATTAGAAAACCCGGATAACAGCAAGAGCGGCTGACAACTGATTCTGATAAAATATCTGACGTCTGCTATTATACATGCACTGACTTCCATTTGTCTCGGATCACGTGTCCTATCAACTGACAATGCGTTCTTTACAAAAGCGTCACGTGTACAATTCGCGTTCTGTTGAAACCCGACTCACCTGCAATAGAGAAAGGTGTATTAATCGTTAATTAAAAATATGATGGACGAATGCGATAGAAATTACAGAGAGGCAGATTCTTTTACAAGTGCATATTTTACTTTCATAGCCTACACTCCTGCATTTAATTTATGAACTGGATAAGTCTATCATGTCAGTTTTTTATTCATTAGAAGCAATGAAAAATTACGGACATGCGCGATATTATTTGGGGTTTCAAATGCGTAACTATGGGGAAGAGGGGGAGGACACACATCCCCAGGCCTCAAAGAAAGGATAACCAAAACTAGGGTTAAAATTAATAATTTATAGTGTACTCATGATTTTGAAAAAACACCTTTACTTTAGCTTCAATAGGCTTATGTTTACGAGATTTAGGCCTACTTTAAGTTTTAGAGCCCAAATATCCAGTTATAGGCTATCTTCATTGCTTACAAATCAGTTGTCAATTAATTATGAGTTCGAAACACCATTAAGAGAGCACCAACGGACACCATAGACCTAAACTTACAACAATAAAACCCATAAATAATACAGGAATATAATCATATATAGCGAAAGTCGTCTTATTATAAAAATCATGGTTAGGTTCCAACTCAAGTAGCCTATAGGCCTACAATTTTACGCACAGTATATTAAAAGTGTTCTTAATGCATAAATAAATTTATAATTTTTTAGACTGTGTCTACGAGTCTACGAGTCTACGCAAGTTAGTCTACGACAGTCACGTGTAATTTGTAACCGTAAGCGGGATCGATAATATTATGTCGTACACGCGCATGCGCAGTGGATCAGGTTGAATCGGCTCATTGACATCTTACATTTTCTGAGTCTACCAGAATAATTGTGTAAAGTGTAAACACACAACACATAACACGCATGGCCTAAGTTTACGGTTTTAAGAGTAGAAATTAATTAGTAAGCAGACAATTCCTGTCAAATTTTCGAACTAGACTATTCTTTTGGACAACCCTTCTCTTGACACAGCGCTCGTGAATAAGTTGATGCGCTGCGCTTGGCTTTCGAGTGGCGCTCTATAGAAATGTGAAGATTACGATTACGATTACGGGGCTGGAGTTACTTGACACGCAAAGCGAAGCAAAGGTTTTAATTTGCATCTTAACATTCTTAGGGCCTACTTTTTTAAACCTAAGGTCCAATAAGGAGCTCTGACCAACTGTGACATTTGTGACACCTAGCGAATGCTACATCGAATAAACTGCTTTGTGTGGGCTAACCAACGACCTTATAATTTATATCGCTAACCATGGCTGAGTCCCAGGGTTCTAGAGACACCTAGCGAACAAACCAGGGAATAGCTCTTCGCGTTTCAGAGTTCTTCTAGCCAAAGAATTTTATTATGTAAACATAATGCTAGAATAATTGTCTATTATCCTTCCCTTTGAGCTACGCCTACATCCTGGGAGTCTGGGACTCTACCAGGATCGTTCCTTGCTAAACTTAAAACTGTTCTTTTTGGGCGCGCTGAAGTAAGGACCGCCTATGAGTAGTTTTTTTACTTGAAGGAGCTCTATATAAATGTCCGTATGAATATATATATATATATATATATATATATATATATATATATATATTTGTATGTGGCATTCCTTTGCAAAGCGTGAGAGTCTGACTATAGCTCACTCTCTTATATATTTACAGTTTACACAATGCTATTATGTTTTCGTTTTGTTTTGTCTCTCCGACTCAGAGCCTCTGCATGTCTGTCTGTCTTTTTCCGAATGTCAGTCACTGTAGAAAGAAACACATGTATCCTTTATATGCCTTTACCCAAACAGAAAGACGCCATGCATCCATCCCTTATACCCTCGTTCATTCCTACCCACTTCACCAACTATAAACCCCTCCGATTCATAACCATATATATATATATATATATATATATATATATATATATATATATATATATATATATATATATATATATATATATATATATGCGACGATGTCCCTGTTATGATCTAAATTATCTTGTCTCACATAACCTAATAGGCTTATGTCTGTCGTCTGTTAAAAAGCGCAGTCAAACCGGGTATAGCCTACTTACACTAAGCAAGAAAGAGCTAAAGGCCCGACCAGGGACCAGGTGATCGGAGCTTGTCAAAGACGTCAAAAAAGGCTCCTTCCGGTCTGTCGCCATAAAGAAACCTGCGATCAATTGTACGCTCAACGACTCATTGCCTCACATGCATGCAACTCCCCGCCATACATAGTATCATAAGAACGGTTCGTTACTGAACACCCTGTGCGGATCTTTTCTTTGCCTCCCGCCGCCGCTGCGTATATGTTTGCACTCAACCTGTGTCATGTGTCAATTGCTGTACAGTGTGTCTAAACAGTTCGCCGAAGCCTGTATAGCAGTATAATAGAAGGCTCTGCTGTATACGTTATATAACATCAAACGAAAGGGGAATTATGGAATTGTTCGTGTGCAAATGCGCAGCAAAGACTGTCTCGTTCATTCGCAGCATGTGAACTCACCTGCTAGTTTCGTTCGTCTGTTAGCTGCATGATATCACCATCTCACGACATGAAATCGAAGTAGGTGTTGACCAGCGTAATATGAATTAATTTAAATTCTGGTAAATTTATTTTTTAATGAAACTCTACATAATAGCTAGTAATTTATAAAACAAACTTGAGTCCTCAAAGTGTAGCGATTTAGAAGCTTCAAGTTCACGATTCCGAATTCTCGATCAGGTTATAATGTCCATGGTTATTACAGAAAAGAAATTCGGAGAGCGTTCTTCGGAGAACTTAAACTAAGCTTATGTTGCCTAATAATTTATCATGGTATTGGCCTACGCTTGAATAAGGCTTCCATATATACATATATATATATTGTATAGGCCTACATAGCATATAGACAAGCCTATGTTGTGTTGGCTAATGTAGACTTCGAGACCTATAGTCTTTCTCGCCATGGGTTTCTCCCGTATACGCGTTCGTTAATGTGTAAAGCGATAGCCTGTATGCCGTCGCACATAATATTATAGCTGATGAGCAGCTGATCATGCACTTGAAGGAACCTGACTGCGGGCTAGGCCTATAGTTTATTAATATTTGCTAGCCTATTATATTTTTGGGACTCATGTGCGTGCAGCGTGCTATGGCGTTTTATATATATGTATACAGCACTGCAGTGACCATGCAGTCCCACACTGGTTTATATTATATTCTTATAACTTAGTAGAACATGCTTAACCCTTCTGAACGTGCTATAAGCTTATATATATGCAGTATATATACATACATATATATGTATATATAATTATACAAGTTGAACGGTGGCTGATTTATCATAGGCTTATGATTTTTATATCGCAGAAACTGACTCGATGCTATATAGTATAATATAATATTTGACGGACGTAGAAAGGCAGGTTGCTGAGTAAACTGCGTTATATTGAATCGCAGATGATTTTGTTATCAGTTGCCATTGCATGAGAGAGTATACGATATACAATACATGTGTAGAGAGCTGGTAAAGAATGTCAGATCTCGGTGTGGGTATATATAATCAAAGGCGTAGAAAGGGAACGATTTCAGGAGTTCTATTTTGAGTATATACCATTGGACATTATGGTCTCAATGTAAGAAATCAGTTTTGGAAAGTTAAGATACTTTTAGATAATTGTTTGTTTGGGTTGGTGGTTAAACCTGTAACCCCTCCTATAAATAACCCCAGCAAAATTAATGAACAAGCACCTGCTGCGATACTGTTATGTGCAACTTTCTAAGCAGTGGCGGCGCCAGGATTTCAGGTTTGGGGGGCTGAAGCCCTAAGCCCCCAACAAATTTTTACGAAGCGCCGAAGGCGCCAAGTTGCGAGTGCCGAAGGCACGAAGCCCATACAGACTAGGGGGTCTGGGGGAGCGTCGTAAGCTCCCCCAGCGGGGTCTGGGGCGGAGCCCCAGCCACCAATGCATTTTTAGCTCTGTTGACCTCAACTGGAGCCCTTTTTAAACCCTTTTTTGCCAGCTATTTATGAACGATAAAATCATGAAATCTTCAATAAGGGTCTGGGGCGGAGCCCCAGCCACCAACGCATTTTTAGCTCTGTTGACCTCAACTGGAGCCCTTTTTAAACCCTTTTTTGCCAGCTATTTATGAATGATAAAATCATGAAATCTTCAATAAGGGTCTGGGGCGGAGCCCCAGCCACCAACGCATTTTTAGGTCTGTCGACCTCAACTGGAGCCCTTTTAGACTCTTTTTTGGCAGCTATTTTATGAACGATAAAAGTCATGAAAATTTCAATAAGGGTCTGGGGCGGAGCCCCAGCCACCAACGCATTTTTAGCTCTGTTGACCTCAACTGGAGCTCTTTTTAAACCCTTTTTTGCGAGCTATTTATGAACGATAAAATCATGAAATCTTCAATAAGGATCTGGGGCGGAGCCCCAGCCACCAACGCATTTTTAGCTCTGTTGACCTCAACTGGAGCCCTTTTTAAACCCTTTTTTGCGAGCTATTTATGAACGATAAAATCATGAAATCTTCAATAAGGGTCTGGGGCGGAGCCCCAGCCACCAACGCATTTTTAGGTCTGTTGACCTCAACTGGAGCCCTTTTAAAACCCTTTTTTGCGAGCTATTTATGAACGATAAAAATCATGAAAATTTCAATAAGGGTCTGGGGCGAAACACCATCCACCAACGCATTGCTCAAATCTGTCAAATATCCTAACATGTAGTACTGTTATGGTGTTATTTTTGAACTGTCTTCGCAGCAGAATCTCTCATAATTAATTTTCATTGCTGAAAGACATGGTTTAGGAGTTCAATAAATACCCCTCCCCATTTTATCTAAATATCTCATAATAAATAGGTAAAAATGGTAAGATTTTGAAATTTTATGAGCAAATGGCTAAGAAAAAGGTCGTCAGATAACAAAAATGGGTGCTATGTGTACAATTTTGGGCGAATGACCAAAAAAGATTGTCAGAAAACTTTCGGTTCAAAGGCTTCAGTTCGTCCGCCACAGTGAGACCCGGCAACTTTGCCAAACCACTTTCAGCCCTGGGCTATGCCTACCGGTAGAATTCGAGTTTTCTAGAATATTAAAGCCTATAGTATAACCTTACAGTACCTTATTGGCAGGAAATCAACTTCGCAAATGCTGTGCTTGAGAACCCTTTTCAGAGACGTTTGCTGCATTGGGCCCCGCACACCCTTGACTACAAACTTGTGGAACGTCCCCTTGGCATTTCCCCCAAGTCTCCCGACGAGTGCTGCTGCTAATTAAAACCCCATTTCGTATGTGATTGCATATAGGACTAGCTGGGGGATGGAATTCCGAACTGGCGGGATGAAGGGGGTTGAGGTCCGGACCGGTCTGTAGGAGTAAAGGGGCTGGAATTTAGAACTGGCGGGAGAAAGGGGGCTGAGGTCCGGACCGGTCTGGAGGATGGAAGGGCTGAAAGTCCGAACTGGCGAGATGAAGGGGCTGAGATCCGGACCGGTCTGGAGGAGTGAAGGGGCTGAAAGTCTGAACTAGCGGGAGGAAGGGGAGGAAAGGGGGCTGAGGTCCGGAGCGGTCTGGAGGATGGAGGGGGCTGAAAGTCCGAACTAGCGGGATCTCGAGGAAGGGGCTGAGGTCGGGAGCGGTCTGGAGGATGGAGGGGGCTGAAAGTCCGAACTAGCGGGAGGAAGGGGACTGAGGTCCGGAGCGGTCTGGAGGATGGAGGGGGCTGAAAGTCAGAACTAGCGGGAGGAAGAGGGCTGTGGTCCGGAGCAGTCTGGAGGATGGAGGGGCTGAAAGTCCGAACTAGCGGGAGGAAGGGGGCTGAGGTCCGGAGCGGTCTGGAGGATGGAGGGGCTGAAAGTCCGAACTAGCGGGAGGAAGAGGGCTGTGGTCCGGAGCAGTCTGGAGGATGGAGGGGCTGAAAGTCCGAACTAGCGGGAGGAAGGGGACTGAGGTCCGGATTGTTCTGAATCCGGGCTGGAGGGGAAGGGCTGGATCCACCAGGACAATCTTTAATTTCGCCACAATAACATAGTTGATTTCGGTGCCGTTGGTCGTTGTCTAGTTTTCTTATTGCGAAGAAAGCGTTATAGACATTTTCGGCTTTTTCGTTTGGGGGGGCTGAGCCACGTTTAGGGGGGGCTTAGCCCCCCCTAGCCCCCCCCCTGGCGCCGCCACTGTTTCTAAGGACCAGACGATTGCAAACAGGTGGTTAAATTCAGTCGTATACATGTAAATGGCGGTAAACTTTCACAAACTAATAAACTATGGTCCATAGTGCATTTGCCATTTGTTAGTATAATGTATATATGCTCTATATACATGTAGGCCTAGAATTGTAGATGCTCCGTTTGAATAATTAACTGACGATTGCTTCTGTTGTTGTAGTAAGCTTATTCGTAAAAGTTGTGACGATGAGCGACAGCCATTGTTGTCGTTGGTCGCAGTCGATGTGATCTGCACTGATGCATATGTACAGAGGAGGAGAAGGTTCTGCCGCATCCACTCAGACATACTCATCGGCATATTCGCAGCTCTTGTTTTCGTGGCTGTCATATCCGGCACATTATGTGTCGTTCTACAAGCCTTTTCCTACTCCACCTCCTCTTCCTCCTCCTCCTCCTCCTCCTCCCCTGTAGCCTTCTACTCCTCCTCCTCTTCCTCCCCTGTCTCCTCCTCCTCTTCCTCCTCCTCCTCTTTCTCCTCTTCCTCCCCTGTCACCTTCTTCTCCTCCTCCTCCTCCTCCTCCTCTTCCTTCCCTGTCCCCTCCTCCTCTTCTTCCTCCTCTTCCTCCTCCTCCTCCTCTTCCTCCCCTGTCACCTTCTCCTCCAACGTCCCTCTTCCAAGTCTCCCAAGTCCTTTTTCTGTTGATGTTTCTGCAGACCTTCCCTCCATCGACCTGCAAGCTACTTTATCTTCACCATCATCAGCATCAGCAAGACCCAAGAAACGTATGATGAAGGAAATGATGAAGGAAATGCTGATGCAGAAAATGCGAGGTGAGGATCGTCGAGAAGAGCTAATTACGACTTCTTATCATCGACCATAATTAATAATTAATTAATTATTAATTAATTATTAATTAATTATTTAGTTCTTGAAAACCGTTGAACTCTGAACACACCGGATGTGTTGGAAAATGTCGGCTAAACATTGCATTAATTTGCATCAATTATTCTGACGAGAAGCCTATAATTATGTAGGCTACATTCAAGCAGTCTGAGAATTGTAGACAAACTGGGGTGAGATTGTGGTGTGAAAATAAAACTTTGCTATGGGGCCGTAAGAAAGACTGGGAGTTGAACCCCCAACCCTCCACCACAGCGTTTCTCACCCTGTATTTAAGTATGTATAATACCACTTCACAGGGCTCTTAGGTGCACGGTGCTGGTTGTGCACTTTGGTGTTAAGAACAACTACGAATTTAGACTCCTATAAAAACTCAGGTTTTTGTGTTCTCTCAGTTTCTCTGTAATACAGGAGCCTCATATAAAAGGACATATTATACTACTGTAGAACAAAAACTTGATTACCGGTACCGTTAAACCTTTGTAATAGGCAAGGCGCCAGATAAAGTTCAGCGACGCCAAGAACAATGCCATTACCATAACTGTTGAAAGACTAAATTGTCCTTATGATCATTCAGTAATATTAATTTGAATGCATGTGAATATCTTACAGGAAAAGTAACAGGATGAACTGTCTATCGCTCCTGCAGTCTACTCCACCCACCCATCTATTAATCCATCAATCCATGCATCCATCCATTCATCCATCATCCATCCATCCATCTATCCATCCATCCAATTGGTGCAGTTCGCTTGATCGAGAAGAGACGTCTGATTCGAAAGCAGTGATACATCGAAGTTGCAGACGAATCTCACACAAACAGCATTCAACGGAATCTCTTCATTCATTCAGAAATGTTGCTAATAATTTCACCGATCGACAAAAAAACCAGTTGCTGCAACTGATGCAGTTCTATTTTCGTACTATTTCTATTTCGTCTGCAATCTGCATGTTATTTAGCCTAGATGCTTGCTTTTTATATAGGGAAATGCGTTCGAAGTAAACGGTAAACCTACTTATAGGCTTCATTCTTTACTTTCGAAACCACTATTTTCAGGTTCAACAACTGCTTTAGTAGAGGATAAAAATTGAGGAGACGTCACAAGAAATTAATTAAATGTTGTTATTGTGAGACCATATTCTGGTTTCGGTCACCAGATAAGTGCATGCGTCATGAACCTGGTGAATCTTAACAGTAGGCCTATATAGCTAAGTTTAATTATTCTCAAGCATTATGATTGTGTGCTGGTGTGCTCTGAATGGCATTCATGTGACCTGTGGTACTACAGGTAGCCTGAGATAATTATACGCGGCCATTGTTCAGGCAATTATTTCAGCATGATAAGTAGGCTAGTGTTTCTATGGTACAAACTTTGCCGTGCGATGAAATACCAAAGCTGATGGAAAACTGCATTGGAGTGTCGTAGTGCCACTTCAGTTAGCTGATTGCCTGCTGGCGGCATGATTATGCTTCGATCATTTCTTAAGATTGCCTGGGACAATTATTATAGGCCTACATTTTAATAAATGATCACAAAGACACAATCCACTACGTTTAGGTTAATTACATGTTTAAGCCTAATTAGATGCTTCCGCCCTCTGGCTTCTCGAGATTAGGCCTAACAACAACAATGTTTCACGGTAGGCTACAATTATATGATTCAAGAAAAATCTGTCGTCATCGATTTCTTTAAGGGTGTCCTAAACGTAAGCTATAGCCTATATAATAATATATGGCTAGTTTAAATGTCCCCCAGTATTAAATTTAGCATAAGGACGCTTAATTAGGCTAATTTAACAAAACAGGTCAAATAGGCCTACAAACTGAAGCGAGTAGGCTAATAGCTTATAGGCCTTCAACCGAAGTCTATTAGCCTATATCGACGAGTTCTGCTTAATTAGCTTAAAGAGGAAGAATGAGAGAGGAAGAGATAGAATAGGGCCAATTGGCCTAAGATTAGGCTACTAAGATATGAGATCGTGACCTATTCCTATATCTGCTAATGAACTGCTTGCCCCCTTCGCAAGCGTCGTTTCAAATGAATTTGTAATAAAATTAGTCCTTATGACTTCATAATTAGCCTATTCTGGCTTTTCAAATGATGTCAACAGGACTAGTCAGACATTTTTTTTATTCAATATTATTAATCGGAATATTTTAGGCTAAGTTGAAATATAAAAAATGAGATAGCTCTGAACCATACAAAAGGCCTAATAGTCATAGAGTCTAACAATAATACGTGTAGGCCTAATAACAGAAAATAACTCAAAGGTTATCGTCGTTCATTGTAGAGATTCTGAATAAACTCTGAAGAAATTTTACAGCAGACAAACTTGTAGGCTTACACGTGCAGCGCTGTGCGTTTGCGTTTCATTAAAGAAAAAGTATTTTAATTATTATTACCTACATAGGTCTAGGTTTATGCTGGGCCTTCCGCCTACATAGGCCTAAAATATTACTTCGTTTGACGCCACATTTTCATTTTAATGGGCGGGTGATAAAATTTCATGACGTAATAAGTATCATCACTTGCTAAAATATATAACTCTTGGTCAAGATTATGTACTAAGATTTGAATGGTGCGATAATTTGGAATAATTGAATATTTGTAATTAGTTAATGGAATCATGCAAAGTTTCTGTAGAGGACCAGTTTTTAGAGTAAGTTCAACAATATTCAATACACTGTGCACAATATTGCAAGATTTTAGGTGACTTCCTGCATCGGATGTCAAAATAGGACTGAGCGATAATAGGTGTTTTGGGTCGTGGTGTCATTGCAACCTTGCCCATGATTTTAAGCTGTTTATAGCCTGGACGTTGATTTTTTTATAACATACATAATCGTTTTCAATGGCAATAAAAACTTAACCGTTTAGTGTAACAAGATATTGTGCTGATCAATTTTGTGTAAATCCGTAATATTGTTTTTGTAGTTGACACTGCAGACAAATCATCTGGCTGTTTCACAGGCAGTCAGAAGTGTCTCGGTGTCATTGTGTGTGAAACGAAGTTTCCATTTTGCCAGAGGTCATGTTTTAGGACAACGTCTTGCCTTTCATCGCGAAAGGCCTCTGTCCGAAATCCGATCATGTATCGTTGTTGGTTCTCACGCAGCGGTCAGATGGAGCAGTTCAAACCAAGCGGTTCCACAAAACTTCACAGATGGAAGTGTATGTTCAGTATTCATTCATTCAGACATTTATATAGCGCTTCTTCAAGTAAAAAAAGCTACTCAGGGGCGCTCCCGACTCCAGCACGCCCCAAAAGAACAGTTTTAAGTTAGTAAGGAACGATCCTGGTAGAGTCCAGTGGTGTAGGCGTAGCTCAAAAGGAAGGCCATTCCAGACCAACAGACTAACCACAGAAAAAGGCTCGATTCTTCATGGTAGCAGTACGAACAAAAGGAATCATGAGTATGCCATTTATGAATAGAAATCTTCTATAGTTCACAATGTACAGACAACACAATAGAGCTACAAAAAGAACAGATTAGACTGGTGCATCAATACCATAGATTACTTATTAATTCCTTTTATTTTATTTGTGATATTGTTAATGCAAATAATTATTTCACTTTCACTGTATTATTCTCATGCTGGCATTACTGTAACATGTTTATCATGTAATTTTATTGTTATTACATTCATGTTATCTATTCTCCATGTAGTTGCAGCAACATACAATGCGCTTCTGAGTGGATTTCTTGAAGAGGCGCTATATAAATTCTTGAAATGAATGAATGAATGAATGAATAATGAATAATTACTTTATTGCCAATCTGAACTTCACCCACTTACTGGCTTAATTTGTTGAATGTTATGTTTTACAGGCAATATCTAGTCTTCCTGACGGCTATATACCAGAGCCTCCTCTTCCCCCACCACCCTCTGGTGTAACAGAGACTGGTACAGAGATAATTCAGCAGCTGACTGCTCTTGGAGAGCCAACCCTACAGAGCCTTGGGTTGGGTGGATGGTGGCCCAATGGACTCGTTCAGACGGCCTTGGAAGCCATTCATGTTGGCCTTGATGTGCCTTGGTGGACTGCTATCGTACTTGGTAATTCAATTATTAATACCAACGTGCCAGTAATACCTTTAATTTTCAAGGTTAACTAATTAAATATTAATGCTCTACTTAGTCTGATTTAATATTTAAGCTTTACAATATGCATAACACAGTGAAGTGCTGCTACATGGAGGCTGACAAAAGATTTATAATCTGATCTACAGAGGGACATGGGAAACAAAATTTGTCTCCCCATTCTTAGGAGTCCGTTCCCATACCCACCCCATTCCCAAAAGTCTATCCTATCTCCATTCCCAAGATCCAAGAGTCTGTGCCCTATTCTACCCCATTTCCAAGAGCCTGTCCGTCTGTCCCTACCCCCCAACTCTTTTAAGTCTTTTCTTTCCCCACCCTATTTCTAAGATTGTCCGCATATCTACCTCATTAGTTCTGTCCCATTAGACATGTGCCCATCCTGATTCTCATTCCAAAGAAGCAAAATAACAAGGTTGAATGCTTCAATACATTCAATGCTTGAATAGTTGTGCTAAAATCTTAATTATTTAAATGCAGAGTATCGTTAACTAAGCTGAAAAGACGTTGAATAACATTTTTTAGATGCTGCTTCATTTCTGTTTCTTAGGAACGGTGTGTCTGCGTTTGGCCGTCTTTCCTTTGGTGATTCTTGCTCAGCGAAATGCAGCCAACATGCACAACCATATGCCCATCATACAGAATCTCCAGGCCAAGTTTACAAAAGCACGTGTGTCAGGAAATGCGTTGGATGGTAACCACAAACCAATGCTATATGATTTTTATTTTGTGTTAAGTCCGGTGTAGATAGACAGTGCAAAAAGAAGGCAGCAAAAATGCTAGGCAGTTACCTGGTCAGACAGATCTACAAAATAATTAAATTAGTCTAACCCTACTTGGTGTAGGTAGCTTTTAGGTGAGTTATGTAAAAGCAACCAATTTGACAGCGTTTGGCTTTATGTGTGTTGTCTGTAGCGTGATGTGAGCTGGTGTAGGTAGCTTTTCGGTGAGTTATGTAAAAGGTTCTATAATATCACCAGTTCAGAGGACTAAGAAATTTTGCCTTATTTTTAACATTTTTTACCGATCATGTAGATTTTTATAGTACACTTACAAAACCTCCTGGTTATGTTTTAAGCAATTAATTGGACTGGTCTACAACAATTTGTTTCTAGCCGCAAGAGCTGGAGGAGAAGTTGTCGACTACATGAAGAATCACAAAGTCAATCCAATCAAGAACATGCTGGTTCCATTTGTGCAGGTTAAGATAACTAACAGACAATAGCACTGACTATTCAAACCACCTTTGTATTTTTGATGGTAATTTGCCAATTTATTATCATAAACTTCTCTGCTTGTCACAGTAAATATCGCTGATGGAAGTTAAAGTATTATAATAATAATAAATTATAACTACGACAATTTATATGGCTCTGTAACACAGTTACAAGGACGCCTTACAAAACAGCTAAAAGTGGGATAAGCCCTTGCGTTACTATGAGATCTTGTAACTGTTACTGTTGGAAATTGGTGATGAATTTATGTTTCCATGAAGGCTCGGTGTTGACTACAGTCCTTAAGATGGTGCCCCTGCATCATTCGACTTTGCCACTGATTCTGCTTCCAAGTTCTAATGGTTGACAGATACAGCTTGCACACAGCTCTTGCCATACATCTTTAATTGGTATCTACTCATGAGCTGAAAACCAGTAATCTTTTAACAATTTTGCATTATCATTTGTGCAGGCTAGTTACTTCAATTTAAGATTACCAGAATTTAGCAATATTATGAAAAGGCATAATAAATAGCAACTTCATTTTAATGGTGGTATGGTGTTATTGGTTTTTTTTACAGCTTCCAATCTTTATTTCGGTTTTCGTTGGCATTCGTCAGATGGCTAACCTTCCTGTGCAGAGCATGACGCATGGTGGCTTCGCATGGTTTACAGATCTCACTATTCCTGATCCATTCTACGCTCTGCCGTTAATTACGATGGCTACGTTCTTCATCACAATTGAGGTTCGTTTTCTCTAGAAAGCTAATTAATTATAGACTTGTCTTATACATATTTATGTCATATCTATAATCTTATATATTTATGCTATGTCAATGAGCGAACATAAAAAATGTGTACAATTTCAAAGTTTACACAATTTAAGAATAAAAGGCCAGTGAATACCAAATCCTCGGTCCACTCTGATTAATAATGTCTGTTTATTACTTTTGCTCACACGCACATCTTTGTCTGGTTTCCGATTGTTTTATGTTACCGAAATTTAGAATAGTTAAATAGTTTGACAGTTTCAAAATTTATTAAGAAGCGAAAAGTGGACAAGTTTGTCTCATGACATTTGGACTAATATGTTTCGATATATCGGAGAGACCCACTTGATTTAAACTAATTTAACTAATTTTGTTATTCCAAGCTTATTTGACTCCCAGTTGTTTTAAATACCAAAACAAGATAAATACCTTTTTAACCATTTACTTAGAAACTATAATACATTGACCTTAGGCTGAGATTTAGTTTAGCAAGACTTTCCTAGAGACCGGCTCACCGATCCTAATCATTTTCCTCTGGCTCCTTCAACTCCCTGGCCTGCCAGTTGCTGGAAAATACTGCACTGACCTGAAGAAGTTTTAATACCTCTGCTCCTCAAGTTGGTGCCCCGCACTTGGCTTTCTAGTGGCGCTTTACAAATTTCGAGATTACGATTATAGTGAGGTCAGCTGGTTAAGTTTAGCAATAAGTAGTGATGAACAATTGATTTAACGGATGTGATATATGCATCTATTAAAATTGGATTTTCAGGTTGTATTGAGAACGTTTTGTAGTGCAGTTAAATTTAATTGCATCAATTGTTTCTGCTGTAGTTGGGAGTCGACGGCGTTCGTGCGGCTACGATGACAAAGACTATTCGCTACGTGATGAGAGCAATGCCGTTTGTCATGCTGCCATTCATTATCAACTTCCCAGCAGTACGTGACACGGTTTTCAATGGCAGTCTAGATTCTTTGCCAAATATGTATATTGGAATCGATTAATCTAATATTATCTTTTCTGATGAATTTTTATTTATTCTATTCTTATCACTTCTTCGATATTTATTTGTTGTGCTAGATTACAGGTATTTACTTAAAATTGACTATACGTGTAGGTGTTTCAGAGGTACCAGAAACAGTTGCTTGGATTAAAGCCAGTCAAAGATAATTTAGCCGGCTGCTAATGTCCTTTCACTGCATAGGTCTCTCATTACGGAATCCTCCATCATCCTCTGATAGTCTTTCATCATCTTTTTCTTGCCTCAAATCCTGCCTGTTCTCTCAGTGTCACTCGCAGCTCTTTCAGAGCTCTTCTGAAAGGCTTTTGCTGAGAAAAGCACTTTATAGATGGTCAAATACAATTAATGCAACGTTAAAATTTTATCATGTAAAGTAAATAGTTTGTGTTCGCATTATGTGATTCATGTTTGTCATGAAATGCTTTCAGGGCATGCTTTGCTACTGGTTGACGTCGAATATATTCTCGTTGAGTCAAGTTCTCTTTCTGAAGATTGACTTTGTAAGAAATATGTTCAAGATACCGCAGATGGTGATTCACGATACTGCGATTACCGATCAACAGAAGAAGCCATTCATCAAAGGAATGAAAGAAAGTATGGCAGTCTTTATGTTCTCAACTTATTTAGCTATTTCACTTTCAAAATCAGAAGCAGTTTTCTTCCTGTGACAGTATGTTGTTTCTTATTTTACCGAAGGAACTGTGGATCATGCTTTGGTTATTTAACATTTTTATAGCACTGAAACTCTGGATACTTTGCTATTTAATTTTTTATAATACTAAATTTAGTATCTGTTAAAAATGCTCCTAAATGGGCAAGGTAAATATTTTAACGATGTCAACAAATACAATACTTAGACCTGGAAATTTGGAGCCACAGAACGCTGTTATTTCAACCAAATCTGGATTGTAACACGTGTGACAAGTTCTTGTTTAGAGCTTTTACCAGTGCAACTCCATTTTCATGGGGTTATTTATCTTAATGTGCTGCGTGCACTAGAAAAGTTTGTATACTCTTTATATGATTATCTAAGGCTTGTGACACTTGTTCAATGAAGGCAAGATATTTTTCAAATGTTTGTTGGTTTGCAAAATACGCCTGTGATTGTGGATGGTGCTTTATATAAATATTACTAGATGTGTTGTCGGTTAGATTAGTCAAACTGTTATATTAGTCAAACTCGAAGGGCGCTAAATAAATGTACGATTACAATTACAATTGTTGTGTTTTTTCAGACTGGAAGAACTCAAGAACAATGATCAGCGTTGAAGAAAGACAAAGATCAGAAGCGATTCGGTTCAAAGAAGCCGGACTCGGAGCGATTAAAAAAACTTACTCGTATGATCCAACAAAAGTGAAGTCAGAGTCAGCCATCGGCGCAAAGCAAAAAAGACTTGAATAACATTTATCAAAGGAACATTATTCAAATTGTTTTGACTAAAGAGGTTTCGACCTTATTAAAAATTAATTATGTTATTAATTGCCACAGAGTTTAAATGTCAGAGCAAAATTGTTTTGAGATCAACAGCACAAAATATAATTATAAATAATGAGTATGGTGATGATGTTAATGTGCATGTGTGTGTGTGTACAAAGATAATCCATGCTTGCAAACTGCTTCTTGATAAGGGGCTAGGATTCAGTGAAGGTGGACGGACAGACATATTAACTTTAGAGTGACAAATTCATTTTTTTTAAGAAAATAAGAAATAAAAGAATCCTGCTCAGTTTAAGCTCTGTGTCACAGTGTGTGTTAGCATGCGTGTGTGTGTGGGCACATTGCAACAACAGCAGGTGCTTTTTGAAGAAAATTAGCAAGCCATAATTTAACGTATTCAAATTTTGAATGGTAAATGTACTTGATTTTGTATGGAAACCATAGGCCTATAATTTTATGGCCTCGACTCTGTTCTTTTTCAATGAATGGATCTTGTGAGATCGTTAACAAGCGCTCGTACGTATGAATGGAGGCCACACCAATTAGGAATGGAGGCTATGTCAATTAGGTTCCGAGCATGGTCTGTTATAATAAATCAGAGCATCGAAAATTGTCTTGTGTTCATTCAATGTTTTCATACTTCAAGTTCTCTGCCTGTCCTAAGGCGGGTTTGAATTCCAATGTCGCCACTCCATCCTCTGCTGTTCCTTCTTGAGTTTGTAGTGGACCAGGGCTGGGCGAAAACACCAGGAACCGAATACCAGACCCAGTCGTCAGGGTACCGTCAGTCAGTCCTCGGGGATAAGGCTTCAGTTGTAGGCTGAAGACTAGCCGACTAGGCTTAAACTCTTTTATTTGTAGAACAGCAATGTTAATGCAGATTTCACAGTGCAGCATGCAGTTCACAGTGATTTCAGAAGCGACAGAAACTATAAAATGTTGATACAGAACGCAGCAAACTTCTGTAGCGCCAGGTTCAGACGTCAGTGCAGATCCCAGTGCAGTCGTTTTGCAGAACGTCGTTGCGTTTCGCAGCAGCTTCCGTCAGCACAGGTTGCAGAAACCGGGGACCGAGTAGAAGGGTAGGCCTACCGAACCTCCAGACCGATGCTTCGCTCAAGACCGATTTTCAGGACTTACTTCCTCTAGTACAATCAGTTTATCACTCGAAACGCATCTTACGCGAGTCGAGCCAAACATTTTGTGTCAGCAGTCTTGCACAAGGAGAATTAAAATTAATATCCATAAAATTATATGCCTTTAGGTAGCCTAGACCTATATAATATCTCAAACTCTTCTAATATCTCCATCGCTCTTCCGGCTAAAACCGGTGAGATAATTGTGGAGAAATTACTGGGGGTTGGACTATGATCCACGGTAGCACATTGGATAACACACTGGCATGGTGATCAGAGGACCGAGTTCGAGCCCCGTAGGGTGGACGTGCCTCGTAGGCTGATATTAGCGCCGTGCATTGCAGACCGTCTGTTCTGTTAGTAATTATAAGGGCCTAAGATCTATGACCTTAGTGTAGTCTAAGAATAGGTAGGCCCCTTATAGATATCTCAATGGCGTGAATCAAGATATAATCAAAGGATTGATATCTAAATATAGATATCGTTAGTCGGTCACTATTATATTTATATCTTTGTGGCCAATAATAGCAGCCAATGAAAACTTTGGCAGGTGCGGCTTTTAAGCTTCTGCATTTATAGTTTTTTTATACTTGTCAGACATAATAATAATAATTATATTTACGCAAGTTACTTAATTTTCATTTTGTACAAAAGATAAATATTTTGTTGTGCTAACATGGTGAGTATCTTTCACGTGGAATCTACCACATACTGAATTATTTTATGCCGGGCCTCGTCACGGGGAATAATGGGCAGTCTTGTGAAAAAGTTTAATTTAAAATGCTACAATCAATGATTTAATCGCTTATAGTGAAATGGCAGAGACGATCATTGGTCTGGGGAAGTGAGATTTAGCATGATGGCACTTCTATTTAGGTACAAAATATTTTAATAAATACGTCTTCTATTTAGCAAGAATTCTTTGTGTCAATCCGACTTTTATTAGACCAATGCTTAAACCTATACAATGGTGAATAATTTACGAAGCTAGAATGCACGTTTACTAATTTTCAGGAATACTAAGTATAATTCTAGACGATGCAGAATACGACGATATAAGAAACTGACTGTTTCTTCCAACACTTGGAGCAAATGTACCTGCTAAATTATGAAGACTCTTTAGTAAATTTATAGGATTGCTGGTACATACCACAATGTGCAGTTGAGAATACTTTTGGGTAAAAACCCATTTTAACGTCCCAAATTATTTTCATGCGTTTTTCTAGCGGCTTCATTTTCAGCGGCTATTATTTCTTAGCGTACGCATTTCCGCTTTCGTGCGCTTGAAATATAAGCTGGATGAGGGTTCTCTGTAGGTGAAATGGAAGCTGGATGATAGGATGAAACCGGTGTGGGTTTTACGACCCCCAAGAAGTAACGTTGCAGCGTTGTTATAATAATACAACTCTTCTTGTTTACCAAGACTCCTTTTCGTTCATCCAGCTTCTGTTTATGCAACAATTTGTTCCATAAATCCCATTTCTATTTCGTAAGTGAATATTTTTCATCAATCTAACTTCTATTTAATTGATACTTATTGTTTATCATTCCAGCTTCAATTTCAGCATAACGACTGCACTAACACTAACCCTAACCGACCCTCACGGCGCCTAACCTGAGCCCTAACCGACCCTCACGTGAGAAATCCCGCTTCTATTTCGTCGGAAAATATTGTTGTGTATGTCATTCTGATGCGACGATTTAATTTGCTATGAAAATAATTTGGGACGTTAAAATGGGTTTTTACCTACTTTTGCAGTATGTAAATTGCTTTGACCTTGAAATTGTCTTTGCAAATGCTGTTTAGCTCAAAATATTCATAAATAAGCCTAAGAAGGCACTGGCTTATCCATTTAGTATTTCCCATGCCATGTACTAAGCTTTGGTGAGTTAGCGGCTAAATATAAACACACTGTAGCATTTAGTTTATTCCACAGATAATGATTTTGCTTGTGTCTCTTTATCTGATACCAGTATTAGAACTAAAGTGTAGCCAGTTTCATCTGAGTTTTGCGCATAAATTAGTTGCCATTCATAAATTGTAGCATGGACGACTGAAAGTGAAGACGACTGCTGAACAGCAGGAAGCAAAGAAGAAGGAAAGAGAAAAGAAACTTCTTCTGTACAGGGCGGCTACAGACAGAATCTTTTCTAAGGTTTAGTCATCCCATCCATGATCATTATAATCAGTATCAGATCACATTGTGTAACGGTCACATTACTATTATGCATGCATGCATTTCAAATTTCAGTTAGAGCTCAAACTTCTTCACACTTTGGAATACTGATCAATTACACTTTGGAGCACTGATTCTGGCTTTAATGAATGAAGATATGAAGATATATATATATGTAAGACTCGTGACTTGAATGCTGAATTGTAGCATTTAACCAAAAGTCTTTCTGTCCTGTGTTACACGTTCTTATTAAATTTGTTGCTTACTGATTATAATAGACTGCTTTTGTTGTTTCTGTTGCAGAGGCAGAAGAATGAATTGGATCAGGAGATGCTTAACCTGACAGGTGAACTGCTGTCGGCAAATCCTGACTTCTCCACACTCTGGAATATCCGACGAGAACTCTTTGAAGTCTGGCTAACTACAAAGTATGTCAGCGATAGCTAGTTAGGGAAATCATTTGAGAGTTAAATTGACTTAAAAGACATTAATTACTTAGGACTGTTTTGTTGGTTAAAAATTGTATGCATTTCAAAATGTGCCTAATATATGTCTATTCTAATAGTTCATTTAATCATCATCGTCATAAACCATGGGTTCAGAGCCCATAGGTGTTTGGTGCCATTTTCACCTACTCCACAGCTGCCTCCGTAACGGTGTGTGTCAGTTCTCGTAGTGATGTTCAGTTAGGAATTGATTTTACTTCAATAGCAGAATTTAATGAAATGATATTCGAAATTGTGGGTGTTACGGATCATCATTTCGAACACCAGTTCAGTTATGTCTGTTACTGAAGTAAAACCAATTTATTCTTTGAGCTGAGTCAGGCAACCTTTTATTTTTCTTGCATTACAGCGTGATTTAGACTTATCTTGTGCAATTATTGTCTTGTGGTATTAGTCTCACATCTTTTGTTTTTACATTAATGAATCACGTGTGACACTTGTAACATGTTTATAGAACTACAGAGGAACTTCAGAAGGCTTTCACGAGTGAGCTTTACTTTCTCGAGCAGTGCCTCGGTATTAACCCGAAGTCGTACGGAGCGTGGCACCAGCGATGCTGGGTTCTCAACCGAATGCCGGAACCGAATTGGAAACGAGAGCTGATGCTTTGCTCGCGGTTTCTTGAGTTGGACGAGAGGAACTGTGAGTCACAAATTAGTTTAACCCTTTACTGTCCAAAATGTAGTAAATGGTATCAATGGAAATCCTATACATGCAGTCAGTAAATGGTTAGGTTTGTTTGTTAAGTTTGTTTTTCTGCCGTAAAATATGCTTTATAAATCTGTGCACCAGTCTTTAAATTTATCTTTTTCTTACTGTAGTCGTGCATTTCTTTGTGTTATGTGTGTTTAAGGTTTTTTAACCTTTTAATGTTGGAGGGTATAGGATTTCCCATACCATTTACTACCATCTTGACATTAAAGGGTTAAATCTGTTGATTTTATAGTTCACTGCTGGGATTACAGACGATTTGTTGTGCAACGTTTTGGTGTTTCTGCCGAAACTGAGCTGGAGTTTACGACGACTAAGATTAGCAGCAATTTTTCCAATTTCTCGTCTTGGCATTACCGGAGTAAGCTGCTTCCCATTGTCCATCCCGATTCTTCGCAACCTACCGGAGTAAAAACCAACATCTTGCAGCAGGGTCAGTCTGCAGCATAACTGACTCTATTTTCTTCCAATGATATCTATTCAGAACTGTTTGTCTGATTGTTTGAACTGTTTATTGAATCACCAAAACAGAGGTCGATGGTATTAGGATTTGTGCAAATGAAACTTACATACTGCTGCTGAGATGCCAAAGACAAAGTGGGAAGGTTGTTAAACCATCTTGATTCAGAGGAAAGATGTAGTTATCATGTCTAGTGCTGGTGATTTTCTTGATTTACATACTTATAGTTGTTATTAATATTTAGTACTAGCTGTACCCGGCCACGCGTTGCTGTGGTAGAAAAGACCGTCATCTGCCTCCTCCCCGTCTCCCCTCCCCTCTCCCCATCCCCTCCCCCTCCCTCTTCGGTCCCTCTACTCCCTCTTCGTCCCGCTCACTCTTCCTTCTTTCATCCCTCACACTGTTCCTTCCCGACAGCGACATATGTGCTATCGCGACTTTTGGGCGACTTTTGGGCAACCCTGATCGAAGTTGGTCATCTCGCGACTTTTGGGCGACTTTACAACGTGATGTCGCGACAAAAACGTTTCCAAAATCTGTCAACCCTCATGGACGTTGGGAAGTGTATAATTTGCAAATGGCGGTCGAACGGATTGCAAAGTTCTCTTTTTGTGGAAAAGATTGCGTTTTTCGGGGGGAAAAAGCATAATACAACACGGTTCTATTGGAATGGAAGGTTTTGTAAAATTTTCAAAACAATCGGTCTGTCAGTTTTCGAGAACACTCATTGCAAACTATTGGAAAGTTTCATTTTTATTTATATAGATAATTAAATGTTCATTTGTGATTGACTGAAATTGGTTGTGTTACTTGCCTTTGTTGTGTGTTGGTGTAAAGAGTATGACACTCTCCTCAGTATTTTTTCTTGTTAAAGATGACTGTTGCGAAGTTGAAATATTAAATGAATTCAACACTCGTCTTTTCTGAGTTGTCTTACTCTTCTTTTAACCCAGCACCGACCGCTAGGGTCTACAAGCACATCATTTACAAACAAGTATTCAACATTAACTATATAACCTATTGTCCATAGGCCTACTCATATACACACAATTCCATGTCCATAGTCATTTACCTGTTCATAAACATAGACCGCTACCCTCGTCTATTTCACATAAATGATACCACTTGAGTAACTTCAACTAATAACCTATCACGTTATTCCAATATACCACGACACTCGATAGTTCTTTAATCTAACTCACACAACGACACATCTTTCATAACTCTAACCAATTATACCACGTTATTTCTACACAACGTTACACTCACCAATTTACTTTAGTCCAATTCACATAAATGACTAACACAACTAGTACTACCTTACTACAATATTCCATTTACTTCCATTTACTTAATGCAACAAACTTCACATAAATGTAAGTATTTAATATACTCACTTCTTCCTAGCATAAACGACCGCTTAACTTCACTCCTGTAGATTCCTCTCGCCAACTGAACCTTCCCTCAACAACGCCCCCTTGTAGGCCAAATTTCTCTATTCGCGCCAGTCATACCTGACTGACTTTTCACCTGCCTATCTGGCCAGGTCGTTTCTGTAGCGCTATTTCCTTTTCGCTACACTCCTCCCTTTTTTCCAAGAGAGATATCAAAGTCTCTCCACAACCACTTATTCTCTAACTAAATTATCACACCTGATTTCTTGACAACTACTTCTACTTGAACTAAATTATCACTCCTGATTTCTCAACAACTACTTTCTCAATAACTTCACCTTAACTAACAATCACAATTAAATACAATCGGTGCTCTTTCCGATCTACTGAGATACTTCTCACTTATCTATAGTGCTTCTTCTGCCACGAGACAACCTAACTATTTTCTTATTTCTAACACACATCATATCAAAACAAAACCTTATAAACCCAAAACGTAGACAATTTGTAAATCAATAATATAGGTAAACCAAAGTAAGTCACCTCATAAAACATATACTATACATCACAGTCTTCTTTCATTAAAACATTCCATGTAATTCAAACATAGGCTACTATTTACAAACTACGGCCAAACTCATCAGCTCCGATACTTTTTATTAAGAAGCTGATGATCGGTCTCAAAGGCAAATTGCCGACCGCGCCGGAACTCATGGAATTTCGTGATTCCCCAAACAGTTGCGAAACATTTTCCCCCAACAATAGGTCTGGAACATCTTACCTCCCCTGGGAACAGTGTTATCTCTATAAAACCCACGGGCTGTTTAAACCCTTCAGTACCCAGCCGAAGCAGACCTCCATCCACTCTCTCATCACAACCATCTGCTCTCCCACCTTCCGTTGCTTTCACTGCCCTCACTTCGTCTCTCAACAATGCACTTGAAATTTCCTCTTCAACTTCTTCAGCAGTGAACTGCGTTATATTGCCTTTCGCATGTGTTCCTGCTCCTCTAGTGTTTATTCCTTGTTGCTGTATTGCAGTCTTTGATTCGCTCTGTATTTTAAATACCCAAGCTTTCTTTTTGAACTTTACTTCAATTGCAGCGACCTCTTTTGATGCGTCCTGTAGTTGATCACTGTCGGTAAGCACTATTTCTGATTCATTCTCTAGAATCAATATCTCCGCCTCTTCCCAAGTCTGTTCTTTGTTAAATTCATCCACTCTTTCGAATGCTACCAACGTTATCTCTGCCAAGTCTTTCTGCGTCTCTGGGTCTTCATTTCCTCGTACTTCCTCTGTAATTAATTTGCTAGGCGTCAGCACTCTTTCTCGAACTCCTTGCACCTCTTCTGTAATGCACCTCATGGTTAGCTCTTGTTCATCGCCTGCATTCCCGACTTCATCTATCGTGTGCTTCTCTATAACGGTTTCATCCCGTTTCTGCACATTTATATCCATTTCATGTTTCTTCCTCCGCTCTCCATCAGCTTCATCGGTCTCCCGTGTCTTTGTCTTGGCGTCATCTATATTTTGCTTCTTTACATCCGCGTCTTCTTTATGTTGCTTCTTTACACCCGCGTCTTCTTTATTTTGCTTCTTTACACCCGCGTCTTCTTTATTTTGCGTCATCTTATCAGTTCCATCTGCACTCAACGTCTCCGTCAACTCCTCCTTCGAAACAATCCTTTCTACTTCTTCCGACAACACATCTCTTAATTTGCTATTACTCCGCCGTCTTGTTTCAACCGCCTGGCTTTCTTCCAAAATGTCGACCCTCTGAACTTTGCTGCCAATCCTTACGTCGTCGAGTAGCAGACTCGAATTTGATGCTCCCAGGATATTACCATCTCTATTCTGTTGTCTTTCAATCCTCGAAGGGTTAACCTCCTCCGACCTCGAGACATTTTCCTGCTTGCGCTCTTGTCTATGGAAACCTCCAGACGATGATCCGGATCGAGTTCCATTGACGGACATCGCAACTGCTTTATGCCTATGGAAACAATTGGTCGAAATATGGTTTCTTTTTCCGCAGACGAAACATCGCCGCCCTTGATGTCTTTGTTGAAACGTTGGTTTGCTTCTCTCCACTGGTTTAACCCGTTCCTCTGCGTCCTCTCTACCGTATCCCAAAGCTGCGTCGTTTGCATGTGCATCTAGATATTTCTCAGCCATCACGGCTAAATCCGCCAACGTGGTAGGAGCTCGTTCCTTCAGAAACACTGCTAGATAACTTGGGCACGTGTTAAAATACTGTTCACGAACAATTAACTCCCTCAACCCTTCAAAAGTCGCTTCCACTTTCGCCAACTCCATCCATCGCTGAAGATACGATTCCAGTCGTGCCAAAAATAGCTCTGGCGTTTCTCCCGATTCCACTTTAGCCGATCTAAACTTTGATCGAAATCCCTCCTCCGTCAATTGAAATCTTTTATACAATGCATCCTTCAGACAATCGTAATCCGTAGCCTTCTCTGCAGGTAATCTACTGTAGACATCCAAAGCCCTTCCCTTCAGCAGAACCGATAAAAATATCGCCCATTCCGCACGAACCCACTTTTGAAATTCCGCATAACGCTCAAAACGTTGTAGATACGAATCCATGTTTCTATTTCCTCCTCGAAAGGAGGCAACTTGGGTCCCTTTACCTGATACGAGTTTCCAGGCAACGTCTGGTAGGAAAAAGTCAAATCCTTTTCCGTCGTAGACTTCTCCATCACTCTACGCTTGCTTTCCAATTCAAACCATTGAAGTTCCTTATCTAGTCGACATTTTTCAAATTCCGTTGATTTTTCCATCTCTATGAATTTCATTGCCGCCTCCGTGACTTCCAACTCCCTCTGAACCCTTCGTAACCGTTCACTCTCCAAAGATCTGTCCCGCTCCTCCTTCTCACTCTTCGACGCCCTCTCTCTAGCACGCTCTTCTTGCTGCTTCTCCTCTCTCTCATGAACCCACTCTTCTCTCTCCAAAGCCTGTTGTTGACGCACAAAATCAAGAAGGGAATCCCCAGTGAGCCCCATACCTTCACCAACCTCCTTCAATTGCGCTAGAGAAGTCATGGTTACACAATCCCAAAGCAAAGTAGAAGAAATATTTCCAAACAAGAAAACACTATATATTACCCAATATTTTGATATCAAAACAGACACTATGAAGGAACAATGAATAGAAGAAACCTTTGGTCTGAACCACCTAGCTCAGATGAGATGTGACGACGTCCGTAGTGCTCCAGACTGCACAAATGACGTAACCCGGAGTATACCGACGGACACACTTCGGAAGCGGCGAAGGTGGCTGCAGTCGCAGGTGACTGACGCAGAAGGTGGCTGCCGTTGAATGCGAATGACCATCAGTTGAATGTAACTGATTGATGAATGCGACTGACAATCAGTTGTAGGTAACTGACGGATGTCAATGACGTCGACGGGGAATGACGTCGACGGGGAATGACGCAGAAGGTGGCTGCCGTTGAATGCGAATGACCATCAGTTGAATGTAACTGATTGATGAATGCGACTGACAATCAGTTGTAGGTAACTGACGGATGTCAATGACGTCGACGGGGAATGACGTCGACGGGGAATGACGTCGACGGGGAATGACGTCGACGGTGACTGACGTCGACGGGGAATGACGTCGACGGGGAATGACGTCGACGGTGACTGACGTCGACGGTGAATGACGTCGACGGGGACTGACGTGGACGCTGACTGACGCCGACGGGGATGACGTCGACGGGACTGACCTCGACGGTGACTGACGTTGACGGTGACTGACGTCGACGGTGACTGACTGACGTCGACGGTGATGACGTCGACGGGGACTGACCTCGACAGAATTCTTCGTTGAATGACCTCTTATCGGAAGAAGACAGACGGGCGTCGTTGGCGCCAGACTGTAGACGGGAACCGGACACGGAAGATGACTGCGATGGCGTCTGTTTGTGGGCCAAAGTTTGGCAGGCTCGCCAATGTTGCGAAGTTGAAATATTAAATGAATTCAACACTCGTCTTTTCTGAGTTGTCTTACTCTTCTTTTAACCCAGCACCGACCGCTAGGGTCTACAAGCACATCATTTACAAACAAGTATTCAACATTAACTATATAACCTATTGTCCATAGGCCTACTCATATACACACAATTCCATGTCCATAGTCATTTACCTGTTCATAAACATAGACCGCTACCCTCGTCTATTTCACATAAATGATACCACTTGAGTAACTTCAACTAATAACCTATCACGTTATTCCAATATACCACGACACTCGATAGTTCTTTAATCTAACTCACACAACGACACATCTTTCATAACTCTAACCAATTATACCACGTTATTTCTACACAACGTTACACTCACCAATTTACTTTAGTCCAATTCACATAAATGACTAACACAACTAGTACTACCTTACTACAATATTCCATTTACTTCCATTTACTTAATGCAACAAACTTCACATAAATGTAAGTATTTAATATACTCACTTCTTCCTAGCATAAACGACCGCTTAACTTCACTCCTGTAGATTCCTCTCGCCAACTGAACCTTCCCTCAACAACGCCCCCTTGTAGGCCAAATTTCTCTATTCGCGCCAGTCATACCCGACTGACTTTTCACCTGCCTATCTGGCCAGGTCGTTTCTGTAGCGCTATTTCCTTTTCGCTACAATGACGAACAGAGGAAGTTTCTGCAGCCATTGATATTAGTATCATTATTGTTACTAGATTTGCATACATGAGAATTGCTGCCAAAGTGGAGCATGAAAAAAACTATTCATCCAGTCATGCGTGAAAGAATTTAAAAAAATTAATTTCTGATGTTAATAATTTTTAATAAGCATGAATAAATTTGTTTTGCAAAATTTGTTATTCTACTTTATAACATTTGCAGAGTTTGAACTTGTCCAGAATGCATTTTTCACTGATCCAAGTGATCAGAGTGCTTGGTTCTACCACAAATGGCTGCTTTGCAAAGGTCAGTGAACCAGAACTTCGGCCATTATTATCGAGACAATAGATTTTCTGATTGTTGCTTTCTTTATAATGTGACAACTTGCATAGCTTGTATGTAGCAATACATGTTCGCAAAATGGAATTGAAGTGTGTGTCGTTAATTGCTTCAGAGACAAAGGACATTGTTCTTTTAGGTCTTTTAGGTAGAAAGGGACAAACCAAAAAATTTCTATTGTCCAGAATGATATGGTTATCATATATGCGAAATGTAGCCTACAGCCAGTGGAAATTTGACAACCTTGAGAAAGTCGTAGATGCCTGCAGAAGGATGGATGACTGCTCCACCCATTAAGTCCAGTAATCTCCACCAATTGGGCCACCCACGATCTCCAACCATCAAGTTCAACCATTAGGTCAACCCAGGAGCTCCATCCATTATTTGTCAATACCAAAATGTTTTGATATGGTGAAAATGCAAGAATCATCTATTATCATTTTTGAAAATGAAAATGTTTTGATATGGTGAATGGTGAAAATGTATGAATCATCTATTATCATTTTTGAAAATTAAAAATTTTTGATATGGTGAATGGTGAAAATGTAAGAATCATCTATTATCATTTTTGAAAATGAAAATGTTTTGATATGGTGAATGGTGAAAATGTATGAATCATCTATTATCATTTTTGAAAATGAAATTTTTTTGATATGGTGAATGGTGAAAATGTAAGAATCATCTATTATCGTTTTTGAAAATGATTCTTAAGAATGAACTGATTATCGTTTTATCTGATAATTGTTTTCAAAGACGATACTCGGATTTCAAATTAACATCTCTAGTGAACATCTAATGTGGCATAGATATCTTTGTCAAGGTAGTTGTTATTTGGTAGTGCACTGCATGATTTGTGTTTAGAGCAGAAGGAGTTGTCCATTCGGAGTGCGTTCGTTGATCGACAGATGTCAAAGATATTTGTCACTTTAACCAGACCTGCCCTTGTGAGTATTGAAGTTAACATCTTTCTGTTTAACACTTTAACATTGATATCGAGTGTATGTTATTACAGGCTTTAGTTTGTGCTACTGAAGTTTCAATTTAGTGTTGTTATCGGATTTAATCGAACATTTATAATTAAACTCTCGATCATAGTCGTAGTATTTTCGAATGCTTTCAGCAAACATTAGATGACTAAAGAAATGAAACTGTGAGGTCATTACGATAAAGATGTTACCTTTCTTGTAGTGTGGCAAAGACTTTTTTCTCTCGTTGACCATAAACGATGAGAAGATGGAGGACGTGAAGTGGTCGTCTGTGACCGGAAAGTACAGCATTCTATGGGTATCCTTTTAAAGTACAGCATTCTATGGGTATCCTTTTAAAGTACAGCATTCTATGGGTATCCTTTTAAAGTACAGCATTCTATGGGTATTCTTTTAAAGTACAGCATTCTATGGTTATCCTTTTAAAGTACAGCATTCTATGGGTATCCTTTTAAAGTACAGCATTCTATGGGTATCCTTTTAAAGTACAGCATTCTATGGGTATTCTTTTAAAGTACAGCATTCTATGGTTATCCTTTTAAAGTACAGCATTCTATGGTTATCCTTTTAAAGTACAGCATTCTATGGTTATCCTTTTAAAGTACCGCATTCTATGGGTATCCTTTTAAAGTACAGCATTCTATGGGTATCCTTTTAAAGTACAGCATTCTATGGGTATCCTTTTAAAGTACAGCATTCTATGGGTATTCTTTTAAAGTACAGCATTCTATGGGTATCATTTTAAAGTACAGCATTCTATGGGTATCCTTTTATAGTACAGCATTCTTTGGGTATCCTTTTAGTTGCTTGATTCTCATTTTCTTTGTGTCAAATCGTCGCTTAGAATGCCGTGCTGCAACTTCGGTTGAGTGTTTAGATCTTTGGAGGGAGGGGTTACAATTGATTAGCATACTGGACTGTCGTGTTAAAGGTCGGGGTTCAAATCTCTGCTCGGGGAGGATTTTTTAAAAAGGGTTTCTACTCTGTGTGCACTCCCTAGCCAACTCAGCTATCATGAGCACACTGACAACGCACTGTTGATGGCAAGCTTAGACGATGAGGGAGAAGACTGGTCACTAGCCATCTTATGCCAAGCTTCAGCCAAGGTGAAGAAGATAAAGTTGCCAGCACTTCATATGAATTTGTAGTGTAAATGGACTGTTCCTCTTAATCTTAGAGCAGTAGAGAGTTGTTTTTTGGATTGTTGTAATGATGTAGATTAGACTTGAGCATTGTTGGTAGGTGATCAATCAGATTAGACGAGGATGGGATTGGTGAGCATAGAGAGAACTAGGAATGTTTAGCACTAGCAATTCTTTAACTATGCAACAGATTGCGCAGTTGAACGAAGAAGTGACGAGTTCAGACAAAGAAGAGCTTTCCATCAGGTTGTCTCTAAGTGAACTGCCTGAAAAGACTTCACAAGCAGATATTTCTCTCGGCAAAGGAGACTATTATGAGAAGTCGGCAACGGAAACATTCAGGTATCTTTGCCACGTTCATTGTCGCCTGTTCTGCAATCGGTAGACTCATGCCTGCGAAAGCCATTGTCTTAGTTTGTGTCCTTGGATTGTCTCTTTATGATCAGTGTAGGATGGTTTATGGCATAGATTTGCTTTCTTTTGGATACAGACCGGTGTAGCTCATTGGATAAGGAGTAGCTTGATCTACTGAGGATTAGATTTGGATTACTTTCATAGTGTATAATCTCTGGATTATCGGGTACAGAATTTATAAAACTTGTTGTTGAACGTTGTTTATTTGAAGATGCGGAAGAATATGCTCTAGCTTGATTTTGATCTTATTGTCCGTAACAATTCCTATTGTGTCATCATTACAATGCATCAGCATCAGACTATAGTAGTCATGGTTACATCAAGTTGGAACTTATATTAGTGCCAAGATTGCTTGTATTCAACGATCACATATAGTTTAAAAACTTTAAATTGATATTTTGGTCCGCACCCCATGTTGTATGTGGGAAGTGCCAAAAATTAATTTTGCTTCAGTTGAGTTGTTTATTTATTTTATTTTTTGCAGCTCTGCGACTTCTTTCTTTCTGGGTCAAGAGATTGATTTGTGCAAGCAGTTACACGATCTTGAACCAGACAACAAATGTTAGTTTTTTAATTCAAATTATTTCTGATCGTGACCCAGTCAAAATTTACAATTAATTTCGAATTTAACACTGTTAGGCTTTTGTCTCTGTGTTTAATTACATTACAAAAGTTTAATTATATTTCAGTTACAGAGACAATTAATTAAACGTTTGTATGTAGCACTTAATTAAAGAAACTGCTGTTACGTGTAGATCTATGATTTAGCTTGCCACTGTCGGTGTTTCTGTTCCTATACACAAAACAGTCTTCCTAATGCAGCTTTTGTGTGATAATGAAAAATTAAAAAATTGCTTTATGCAGTTATTGAGCACATTTTTACATGTTCAATCCCTTTACCGGCAACCCCGATTATAATCGTCGACTTTTGTATACGATTATAAGCCGGCCGGTAAAGGGGTTAACAGTTATTATAAATAGCTTCTGTAAAGTTGAACCAAGAACTACTAATCTTGCTGTCTAAAGTTTACAATATTCAAGTTTAAAAAAATGTTGATATATAGTACAGCTTTTCTGATGCTGGATTGCAAGTGCTTCTGTACCCTGCACTGAAGGGAAGTTTATAATGCCCTAATTCTCACAAGTTGATGGCATTGTAAAACAAAGCCGATAGTGAATAACCGAAGAAGGTTGGACCATTGTGAGACTAAGGTCAGATTTTAATTATATGTGGAATTGTGGATGCCAAACTGCATCCGCTTTTCTATTCGACAAGATTAACTTGGGATAGTGGTGCATTGCAATGTGCACTAATGCAGGGCACACAGCAAGTAAAGTTTCAGATACGAATGAATGAGAATGTTTATAAGGACTATGTAAATATGGTGAAACAGCTATCAAACAAGTCAGTGTTTTTACTGTGTGGTTTAGGGGTGATTCTGACGCTATTGTCATTGATGAGAGCCCTGGAGCCCAAACGATTTCAGGATGAGACAATGCTCTATCTGGAGAAACTTCTGGTTCTGGACCCAATGAGAAGAAACTACTATTCAGACCTGCGTAAGTAGTTGTTGCATCATTCATCGATGTTGCTGTTGTTTATTAATTATTTATTAGTACTTAGTGCTTATTAGTACTTAATGCTTATTAGTAGTTGTTACCTATTAGTACTTACATGTATAATTGCACTGGTGTTAAATGCACTCTAGATATATTAATAAAATGCTGAACAGGAAGATTATGCTCACAGTTGGGTATATCAATTTATGCCTTTGAGAGTTCTGAACTGATTTTTCCAGATTGAGAGAGATTTAGAGTGTCGGTAGATGACTTGAGGAAGGAATAAAATTTGTGAATGATGCCATTTGTGAACGCTGCCATGTTTCTTCTTCTTTTTTTCAATGTTGATCTTTTTCATGAAATTTAGATTTATTTCTAAATCCAAGACGTGTTTTCTTATCTCTAGGAAGTAGATTCATCTTGGAAGATGCGTTGCAGTTGTGCGCTTATAACGTACGATCGTTCTCGTTGATTGACCAACGACTGACCGCTGTCTATCACCTTGACCAGTTGGTCCGCATGACCTCCATCGACCTCTCCAGGAACTGCTTGACTCAGCTGAAAAATGGTCATCTGCTGCAGTGTGTAAAGGAGCTGAAGCTGAATGATAACAGACTGACAACATGTAATGGCATCAATGATCTTCCGTGTCTTCAAGTGCTTGACTTGCGCAACAATGGTTGGTTGCCACTTTTCTTTTTTGTTAGAGTCATGAAATGAACTGTTAACATTTAGAACTTTTTGGTTGGTTAGTTAGTTGTGAAATTCAACTGAACTGTGGCAACTGGCAGCCTTACTGTAAGTTATGAGTTATTATTGCAATGTTTTTAGTGTAGAATTTGATCTATGGTACTATATTCACTTCGATTTTTTTACATGTATATTTTACTTTTTTTAACTTTCCTTTTTTAATAATAACTATGTATGATAAAATTAAATGCATCTGCAATTCTGCATAATCTTTAGTTCTTGGTGAAATAACTGTACTTCATCATGAATGGTTTGCCCAATGGTCTTCCTATATACACTACGTATCATCTGTCTATCTATCTATCTATCTATCTATGTGATTTGTATAGCGCCTCTTCAAGGGCTCTACTCAGAGGCGCTCCCGACCCAGGCCCGGTCGAAAAGAAAGGTCTTGAGCGAACTATAGAAAGTGCCAGACATGTTCCGAGGTTGGGAGCGCAGGTTAGAGGGAAGGTCGTTCCAGACGGAAGGTCCAGTGACCGAAAATGCCCTATGCTGCCCTGTGGCTGTGCGGGCATAAGGAACCATGAAGTCACCTCTAGAGGCCGAGCGCAAAGATCGGCGACCCGCAGCAGTCGAGGTCAAGGTAAAGAACTCGCGAAGATAGGAGGGTGCTGTGCCCAAGATGCAGCGCCAAGCAAAAGAAACCACCCTGAAATGGATTCGCGACTGAACCGGGAGCCAATGCAAGACATCACGAATGTAATGCGAGATATGGCCAAATTTAGGAACGCCACCGACCAAACGTGCAGCCGCCCGCATGACCCCCTCAAGACCACGCAAGCGAAACTGGGGAAGGCCAAAGTAAAGAGAGGAGCAGTAATCCAACCGGTTTGCAATGAAGACATGGACCAAGGTGGAAGCAGAAGCAGTTGACAGAGAGCGAGACACGACTCGCAGCTGGCGCAGATGATAGTAGCAGAAGCGAGTCAGAGCCTTAAGATGGTCGACGAAAGACAGCTCCGAGTCCAGAATGATGCCCAGATTGCGGACAGAAGTGGAAAAAACAAAGGTGGGGAATTCAGAAGCTAGAGACCCCAGATCTAGCTTATCCAACTGTTGACGAGTTCCAAGCCAGATATATTGAGTTTTTGAAGGGTTTAAGCGGAGTCGATTGGATGTATATCTACATGTATATTAAAAAATTTAGAAGCCAAATTAAGACACAGTTGCAATAAAATGTGGTTTTTGCACTAGTGAGTCCCTTGCATTTCATATTACACAATTTGTGCTGCATTACTTTATGAAATAGGTATGTTAAGTTTATTTATTCAATATATTTATTTCTCTTGCTAACAAATGTCGTGTTATTTTACAGATATAAAAGATGTAGTAGCGTTGCTGGCTTTGCGGTCATGTCTTAGACTTGAGACGATTCTTCTCGGTGGAAATCCAATCACGAATCTTCCAGACAGCATGGATAAAATCGCACAAGCTTTGCCTACCGTTAATCTTAGTGATTGTCCTAATGCAAATGTAAATGGTGAACTTTGATCGACATTCCGTCTCCTTTCGTTTCGGTGTCATCAACTGTCTTGTCAATGAATCATGTCAACTTTTATTGTCATAACTACGATTACAGTATCACTGTTGTTGCTTTGTGGAATCCATTGGAGCATTATTGTATAGGAGAATTGTGTCATCAAGTATAAGCATTCTAATGAGAGCAGCCTTTCCAGTTAACACTTTGTGACTTCAGCTTTATCACTCATTTAAGTTGCATTTCGTTTGAGAATATGTCTTGTAAGCTTTGTCTGTGCAGTTGTTTCATCTTTGACAACGTACTGTTTAGACAATGTGTAATAAACTCCATCAGCCGATTTAAACCTGAATTTCTACATCAGCTTGAGAAATGGCTTAAATATTTAGAACTGAGTGACTTCTCATGTTCGTCATATGTTGATGCTGTTTTTATTCTAAAATGCCTCTTGCTGATTAATTATGTAAATGAAGCTTGTAGGCCGTCATACATGTACATTCATAACATATTAAAGCAGAATCCTGTTTTATTCCCAAATCTTAAGGAAATCTCCAACTTGATTCTTGCTTCAAACCTGCTGAATTATGATGACCTTAGTACCATTTACTTAATCGTTGCAATGTTTTCCTGTTCAAATGCGGTCTTATTTTAAATTGGGGGTTACAGCTTTATATAAAACATTTAACAATACCTAAAAAATCAGTTATTTCTCAAACTTATTAATTATTATTCAAACAGGTTATTTGATTACATTTTATGCAGGGCTGAAAGTGGTTTGGAAAAAGTTGCCAGGTCTGACTTTGGCGGACGAGCACGCCTTTGACCCGTGAATTTTTCTGAAGACGCTTTTTTTTAGTAATTTGCCCAACATTATCCTACCATTTTTACCCAGTTTTGGTTCCTGGCGACCTTTTTTGCGACCCTGCTGAGACCTGGCAACCGCAGGTCTCGAAAATCGATGCCGGGTCACAGACCCGGACCGACCCGGCTCACTTTCAGCTCTGATTTTATGACTTGGCATTAGAAACCAGTGCTACAGATGCCGCAAATTTCACACTTATAATGCTCCTGAGTGATAACTGCGCAAGGTGATGTTGAAGACTGTCCCTAAATAGTCTTTTATTAGGTTCCAGCATTCTTGGCTTCACTCAATGTTTTCAGGAGCCCAACAGTATAGCAAGTTTCAGCATATTTCCTCTTCTTTTCTACTCATTTGCTATGCTAACTACTCACAAAGACTAAAACTACACCATGCTCGGGAGGGGAGCAACAAATATTGCTACGGATGTTAACATATATCTAACCGTTTCCAAATAGAAGTTCATATTTGTGTAAAGCAAACAATAACGACAAATCATTACTGAACGAGACTAGATTAAATCTATTATTATTGCACTGTAGAAATTCACAAATTATATCTAACACAGGTATTAAATAACAACTAAATTCAGCCGCAATTATTTGCTTTCCAAATGCAAAACACACACTCCCAGCAGCAGGCGGTCGGTCGTCTTTGGTTTTAGTGAAGCAGCAACAGCAGCTAAGAAATGCAACTAATTATTATGAGCACTAATGCAGTCACATCAAACAACTTCAACTGGTGTTTAAATATCAAGAAAGATGAAAGCTTACCTGGCACTCTAATGCTTAATGCAAGTGTGCTTCTAAAAATGTGCCTTAACACGGTCATTTGTAAGGATTTCCACATGAATCGATGTTTACCATTAAACGAAGGCAAATAAATATATTTAAGGAACACTAAACTACGGGGAAAAGCAACTGCGACCATGCAACAGAAAAGGGATTTGTTACGTGGAGAAAACTCGAGATCATGCAAGAAACGCGACAACACCGTACAACGATGTCACTTGATCTCCCTCCAAAACAGCACCTTACCAGATTGTTCCGATGATAGAATATTCTGAACGCTGAGACTGCCAAACTTGGACCGTTATAACATGTGGGTAGCAGTGGCATGAAGCTGAAAACACTGTCACTGCTACAATTATATAATTTATCGGAACATGTGTATTACTTGCAGAAAATATATCTGCAGTTTACCCAAACATTAAAAAATAAGTTAACCAATTATTCTAATGCCCAACAGTGACTTCGACTGCAACTCCGATACTATTTGCCGATTCTATTTGTCGAGAGACAGATCGTTGCGTGCCCTGCGACTAAAGAGAATTGAGAAGGTTGTAAAATCTCTCCGTATTACTATGTAAATTTTCATTTAACAAGAATCAAACTTTATTCACCATGACAAGGAACAGTCAAATAAATCCCTCACAGAAATACTTAGATGCTGCATACGAATTGCTACGAAAATGGCACCAACTTAAGAAATTTTCCATGTTTATAATAGAACCTTTGAAACAAAGTAAATAATATGAGTTTCAGTTAAAAAAAACAGTTCCGAGACATTACAATGTACCTTTTTGTCTCATTCGCAAAAGGTAATAGGCCTACAGTCGACTGGTCAGATATATACATACATACAATTCAAAATGAGGATGGTCCTCTCCAGAATCTTTTTACAAACAATTTAAATAATAACATGCTATTCTTCTAACAAAAAACAAGTATTTGGCAAATCTCATTACCACATTATTAAATTAATTAATTGACTTAAAATTTAAGACTGCTAAAAACTTGTAAATCAAGAGAAATATTATGCAAAAGAACAGAAATGACTGATCAAATTCTGATGCACAAGTGGCCAATAATATCAACTGGATTGCCACTGTGAAATAAACTTTTTAACATTCTACAATTTGAATCTGGCAATTCTAAAATATCCAGCTCAATGTAACACTGACGTCTACAAACAAGTATGTATGACAAGCATACCCAGGCAGTCTAAACTAAGCACACATTTTGTTCTGTGAATAGCAACATTAAAACAACCACCTAATCTTCACAAAATTCAAAAGTTGGGACGATAAATGAAAGTAGTGATGAAGATGATGTTCTAACAAAATACAGAATACATAACTGACAAACTGAAATATGCTTGACTTAGGTGTTGACGCTGCTGGAATGGTGAAGACAAAGACAACCAAATGATTAAAAGGCGTAAAAAAGACAAAATATTTCCCTAAATGACTATACCAAAATGTGAACACAAGCTTTGACCATATCCCTATAATGCCTGTATCCGAATACATCATTGCGAGAATATGCAGTTTTCACGTTGTCGTGAATAGAATACGATGAAAAATTTTCTTAACGCAGGTCTAGAGATCACCAGAGCACACGTAAGTTGGTTCTGCGTTTCCAATTAAAAATATTCCAACTTGGAAGATTTAGAATTTTTTATGTGCTCATGCTGGTCCCTTATGCCCTTGTGCTGACCTTCAGAATATTATTTTAAGCACATCATATCCTGTTCCAAACTAATATGAAAATCTAACCAATATCTGTATATCAGATATATTGTCATACTTACAGCGGCTTTCCGAGGAACTAACGTGCATACAAAAAAGGAGATCTCAACAAGTTTCAAAACTGTTGCCCAAGTTTCTCAACACAAGTTTGATTTTTACACAGGGTAGAACTAGCTATTGAAAGCCGACGTGAACAGGTCAAAGTATTCACGTGAGGCACATCTGATTTGCAGAAATCACTCTCTCATAGCAACAGTGATCACAAGAGATTACCTCGGTCACCAACTTTAAAAGTGTTTCCCAAACAACTGTTAAGCCAAGCAATCAAGAACTGCTCCTCAAACTAAATTACTGAACTAAACACGAACACGTTAAGCTATCTGGTTTGCATTTCTGAAACTGTACACCGCATGAGAACAAAGCATACAGAATATCAAACAATGGGATAGTTGCTATGTAAAAACTCAGAACAATGAAACTCAGATTTTTCAGAAATGATCAATATCCTAAAGGAAACACCAAACTCTGTAAAAGTATGATATTTCAGAAATGTGCAGTTACATGCTTTCTGGAAAAAAGAATAATGGAACTCAGAACAGCAGAACTGAGAAACTGCATTCAGTTAGAATCGAAATTAAAATTTTAATTTTTCATAGTGATATAATAAGAAATAATATTTAGAGAAAAATTCATTCATTAGACAGAAACTGGTGAACGTCATCAGGTAATGAAAAACGTAAAGCTGAACTCAGACTACTGAATCGCAGCCTAACTACGGATTGGCTAATAAAATGGAAGAGTTATCTGCATGGAACATCATCAGCATCAGCAGCCGTAAAGCGCTGAACCTGACAATAAAAAACGCAGTCATCAAATGCAGGAAACAACCGAACAAGGTGTCTCTAAAGATGGTGAATGGAGAGAGACATCTCAGCGTGGCTTCGTCGTAATCTCTGCTCATGGCAGAAACTTTCCAACAATTATGCCAGTGACAATGGCAACGATGAGTACGATGACTGTGACTACGGTGAATGGACCAGATGAACTCGCTGTCTGTAGAAAGTGCTTGGCATCAAGAGATGTAGATGTCGATGATGAACCATTCACCAGTTTGCGAAGTTTTGAGCTCTCAGTCTGTTACAAAAACAAAATTTTGCAAAACTGAAAACTTGCTACACTGTATGTACTCAGCATCATTTCTATCTTCCAGTGCTAAAAATTAGTAGTCCTAACATTCAACATTGCTACAGAGTAGACTTCTGTTCGAATCAAAGCTACTAAATAAAATAGAAACTATATATAGAGAACTACAGATGAAGAAGCACAGATGTTATGAATAATGTTCACTTATTTAATGAATACCAAGTCTACAGAATGACAGTAATGAATAATTGTGCCCCTCCCTCATCACTTGTGAAAAATCTAGGAAGCCAGAGTTGCCCAAACTTAATGTAATGTCTTGAAACAGTAGATTGGGTACTGTCATCTAGTACCAGGCTACAATGCAATATGCTATCAAACCACAGTTTAAATCTTTTATGTCTGTCCAGGCACGATTTCGACCCAACCCTTTCTATTAACAGTTAGCCCCTCTAAACTAGGGTGACCATTTTCTGGCCATCAAAAACCGGAACGTATGGTCACCCTACCCTAAACAGTACCGGTACACTATCATGCACACAAGTACTTAGTACACTACCGTAGACGCAGAAGACTGAACAAAGACAGCAGAGAAAATGCTAAAAAAATGAAGTACATACATAAATAGACAAAACTAGTGGTTAATTCACCTTAAGAGCTGCATTTTCCTCACGCAATAACTGTATTTCACGTTTGAATTCGTCATCCACCAAGACAGGTTCAGCAGATTCGTATCTTCCCTAAGATTCAAATATAATCGTGCAGTAATGATTTTGCTATTTACATCAATTATATTGGAGACGCACTGAAACAGGAATTCGAATATAATTAATGCAGTCAAGAAAGTGTGTCAAAAACTTTTTCAGTTAAAGAAACTCGCTATAACATACTCTCACTGTAAGATGGTCCTTGACATGGCATCCAGAGATAGTGTAATAATACACTGCACCAGGCTAACGTGTATCTGCTACCGATCTACCAACTAGACAAATATTTTCTTTCCATCAGATAAAAAAGTGTCTGTTTATTCCCATGACAACTTGATGTACCTTCCGTCAACCCAAGTTTGAAATCCTTGTTATATTTACAAGAATCTGTTATAGACTTTGTCTTGTGCACAACGTTTTGCTAACTGATGTAATTTTAGCACGTAACAACATTCGGCATCATACCTGTAGGCCAATGCAGAGAATGCATCTGATTTGTTTCATTCTTTTAATGGTGCCATATAAATGTACAATAACAATATTACAATCATAATGGACTATCCAGTATCCATGATAACTCAATTTCTTCAAATCGCTTGGCATTAGTTTCCAAAATAATATAATTAAAGTCATACATTTTAATTTTTTAAAAGTACCAGCTTCTAATTAATTTGTCCAAAATGTTGAACAGTAACAGTAAGATGAATTACTTAGATGCATACCTTAGCCAGCTGCAGATCACCTTTGGAGCTCAATTTCTGTAAGAATAGCGAAATTTTCTTTTTAAACAAAATATGAATGCAACTTAACCCTTTACCCGTTTGCCCCGAGAATATCCGCTGAAAACACAGGCTCAACGGGAAAAATGAACGGGTAAAGGGTTAAAAGCCACAATTCCTAAGACAAAGCTTCACAAAGCTCACAACACTTCGATCATACAATGTTCACCAGCCAATAAGGCTTATGCACTGCAGCCGAAGAACTACATGATGACACGGTAGTTTTTTAGTCAATTTCAATACTTAACGTAACTTCTGTACAACTCCAGAAAGAAAACATCACAGATTCATAATTATAACGTGTTTCACCTACAAGCCTACATCTATGATAGACATACCATATAGAGCAGCATCTCATCTTTCCAGGGTCGGAAAACAAGTGCAAGTACCAAGGGAAGAAAAGAGGTATTGCCTTGAAACAACTAAATGACTGCGCGTTCTACTGATCACAGGACCATTGTACCATAAGACGTATACATTGAAACGCTAGCACAGCTGTGGGTGCTTTCTGGGCATTGTGCAGTGTGCATCATGCCCTGTTTTTAATCAATAAAACAGATTACCTCTAGAGATAATCAACTCTGAGCTATAATATTGATAATACTAACACTCTGAAACATATTTAACACCTGACAGAATAAAATCTCACCTGTATGAGATCAGGGGACAAGTCAAAAACACACTTTAGCTTGGAATCCATCACCTGTTCAGGAGGAGCATCTTTCCACTGAAACAGAAGGCGCCCATTCACGCATAAATGCATACGATTGAATGTATGTGAGGCTGTGAGCGCATGTTCTCTTATTCTCGCAACCAGCATTGCAGACAAAGCAACAACAACACAATATTAGAGTGTTCAAGCGCGATGATCCGGAAGGATGTATCATCTTTTTTAATTAATCAATACATTTGGCACCTTTTCCCAACTAGAATATCAAAATATTTTAATTTTCATCAATAATAACTGCAAGATGCCTTGTCCAGTCCACTCTGATCAACTGGATGTTGCAGTTCTTTACAGCAAGAGTATCGACATATAATCTTTCCATGATAGTACTAACTATGAAGCTACATCTACGATGGACATCCCATGTATATTATTACTATTTAAAGGATAATTTCTTTTTGGCGTACCATTGTAATGACTTTTACAATTCAACATTAAAATGCACCAATAAAACATCAAATTGAGGAAAACAGTAAAAATGAGTTATCACACTGCAAACAAGCCAACTTTCAAACTCTGAATGTTAAGACAAATCAGCAAACCAGTCAAGATAGTTAGCTATTAACCACCCAAACAAATCCTAACTCTGCTCATATCTTCACAGTGCTACTTACTCCAGATATATGTCATTCTAAACTATTTAACTTGTAATAATATTAATGTTGTCTTACCCACTGTTCTTGATTTGCCACTGGTCCGTCTGGAACAACCAGCGACTGGACAAGAAACTTATGTCTGTTCTTCTCGTTGGGATCATAGTCGAAAGGCTGCAACATTACTACAATACACAATGAAATGCAACATGTAAATATCAAAACACAGGTCATTCAGCTACCTTACCATGTAGACTAAACAAGGAAAAGAAACAAGGAAAAGCAAGCAGTAAAAACGAATATAAAACACAATCAAGAAATGGAACAAGGAATTATTTTTAAAAATAGGATAAAATAGATAAGCAAAGTTGATTCCCAAAAAAGATGAACCCTAGAATCTTATTTGAGTAATCACAAAAAATCAAAATTCTCTAGAATAGCACTAGTATGTGAGGCGCCTTTGTAATGGCATGACTGTGTTACGGTGCCATAGAAATCGTCATTGTTATTATTATTATTTACCAGCCACAATAACAGAAGTTCCAGGATCAATGACTCCATTGTTTGGCCGAACACAGTACTGCTTAGGAGCAGTCGTCTTCACCTTGAAACAAATGCGACTTCTCGAAGGATTAATCAGCTTCAGTTCTGCAGTCACAACATCTGTGAATGGACCTGAACAAAAGAGACAAAAGAACGACAGGAATCAGAAACCGTTAAAAGCATTGTTCTCATGTGGAAGCAAACAGTGCTAAAAGTGTTTTAAAAAAGTGCCAGGACGCCCCTTACCTTTCCAAAAGAAGTGCCAGGACGCTCCTTAAATTTTCATGTGTGCTGGCCAAATAAGTGGCAGGACGGCATAGAGATTTTAAAATAAGTGCCAGGACGCCGTCCATGACCGTCCTGTCACACTCTAAGCCCTGGAAGCAAACCTTCACTTTTTTACTCAGACCAAATTCTAGGCAGTTAATGCAATTCAGCAATAGCTAAATAAACTACATTCTTATCATTATCGTTGTCGTCATCATCATCAATCTTAATATAATTGCTATACACTTGTTTTGCACCACAATCAAATGCCCAGGTATCATTTATAGGAGGTGCTAAGCAGTTGTGTGTAAAGAACATCTAGCTCAAGGTTCCTACACAGTAACCATCTCTTAATGTTACAAGCTGGGTAATGTAGCCAATCGGCTGCCATCACCTATTGTGGACACAGTAATCGTGATTAACCAGGATGCTGAAAGCCAACCTATAAGCATAAAACGTACATTAATCTTGTGAAGGAGCTCCAACAGTTGAATACTTGGCTCAAAGTTGCTTCCTCTTAAAAGGTTGATCATTGCCAGTTGGAGTATAAAACTGTGATTTACGTCATCATTAGTAATCCTCAATGCAACATGTGCCATAAATTTCAAATATATAAAATGATGAAAAACCTGTTGGTTGGGTTTCACATAATTTATTATGTGCGAGAGTCTACAACTCTACAGTCATGAAGAGACTTTACAGACCTAAAGATCATCAATAATATAATCATTTTCCAGTGGATGAACTCGACCATCACTCAGATTAGTTAAGGCTGCCTTCGGGAGGCACAGATCTAAAACGTGCTATATAATGTCTAGTTACATTATAGGGAAGTTAAATTTCTTTATCGAGATAAAATTAATGTCAGTGTTAACTTATATCAGGGATTATACACGGTGAACGGAAAAAAACCGAACCTCTCCTATTGCTACGATAATTTGTGTAATAATTCCTATATTTTAATAAAATTTGGAGAAAATTCAGCTTAAAGGACAAGAATCAGATAACTATCATTTGTTAGTTATAATGTGTGTGTGTTCAAAATATCCTCCTTCGGCTCCAAAACACGCACATACATGTAGACGCGCTCGGCACTGACTAGTTGCTGAATCAATTACAGCTTGATCATATTCGCCCCGTGCCTATAGTCTATCATACGCTGGCGCAGTTCTACGACATCACGTACCTTTTCTTGCAAACTCTTTTTTGCATCACAGACCAGATTTTATAGTCCATGGGTCTAGGCTATAATGAATCAAGTTTGCATGATAGCGCATCAACAACTGCCTTGATCGCTCAAGCCATGCCTGCTTGTTGGCCTCCGTTAGTTCAGTCGCTATACGCTCCTTGAAACATTTTAAAGGTCTTTAGGTTTTAGCTGGAATATAGGGTATAATTATAAAAACTAGTTAAGTTTATAATGGGGAATAAAATAGTTCTATTCTCAATAATATGTTTACATATTTGGTGTTAATTTCTTTATTTACTGTAGAGGTTCGGTTTTTTCCCGTTCACCGTGTAGTATACAGATACGCCCAGCCAATTTGTTCATGTGCATTTCTAAGCGGTTTACCTTTGAATCGGAGCTCGTTATTCGGTTCCAGTTGTAGAATTTGAGGAGTTTTAGCCATTTAAAAAGAAACTGACTCGCAGATCAAACGAAATTAATTGCAATTCAAAATAATATTTTACAACCAACCACACGACACCCAACTATAATAGAAGAATATACATAGACTTGGCCCTTTGCACTGAAACCTCAAACGTTTAATATTCATTAATCAGATGGCGCATGCGCACATTGTGATACGAAGGACCTCGATGACGTGTGGTTGTCTGTTTTTCTGACAACTTTTAAAGCAACAATAATAATAAGTCATAAGAGTTCTCAAGGTGTCGTCGTTATCAGCTAGTCCTAGTTTCCACGCCGCCAAGTTTAATATGTCAAGAACTTTTCTAATTCTGGCTAGTCTGTTGTCCCCAGCTTCTCGGTTAAACTTCGCGATGTGTCAATGATAGGCCTAATAGGCCTATTATGACTTATTGGGCCCTATTATTTGGGCCGTCCATAAAGTACGTCACGCTCCAGGGGGAGGGGGTGTAAGAAAGTGTGACAGTTTGTGACAGGGGGAGGGGGTCAGGCCATGTGTGACGTCACACCTTTATTTTTTTAATGATGTGTGGGCTTATATTAGCCTATAATTATAGCCTAATTGTCTAGTCTAATTTTTGCAATTTTTTTTCAAATTCAATCTACACTGAGTTAGGCTACGGCTTCAATGAATAACTGTGACAACTGTTGACAATTAAGTATTCTACTATTAAAGTCATTTTAATAATGTGATAGTTCTTTTAAGTGGAAACTTTACAGTTTAATAGTGAAGTGTGTTTTAGATTAAATTTGAATAAGGTGTTAATTTTTTTAAAATCGAAAGTGGGCCGTACTTTAGGGGGGGTCCGAGAAAGTGTGACGTAGGCCTACTTAGGCCTAAATTTTTAGGGGGGGTCCGAGACTTGTGACAGTTTGTGACAGGGGAGGGGGGTTAAAAATGGTCAATAATAGCGTGACGTAGCCTACTTTATGGACGGCCCCAATTTTGAAGACAGCGTGTAGACCTAAAGTGTAGAAAAAGAAGTAGCCTACCGGGACGCTCCTTATAATTATACCTTTCCCTGATGTGCGGGCCAAATAAGTGGCAGGACGGTGTGCAGATTCTAAATAAGTTCATGGAAGCCGTCCATGCATGCGCGTCCATGCACACTTAAGCCCTGCTTAGGCTATTGATAAGGCCTATCATATGGATTCTTCAGGTAGGGGAGACTTGGCACCCTTGATACTAAGGCACCCTTGATACTAAGTGATTATCTGTGTACTTACTTATATAATAATGACAAGCAGGGTACCAGCGTATTTAGAAACTCATCTTGAACTATTTTCTGTGTTTTGACGTGAATGGAGGCTGTCGTTGAAGTTTTATCGCATAAAGTGGATTTTGAAGGTAAAAAGTATTTTTTTCACCGCTTTTGTGAACCCTATTCCTAAGGGATGCTTACGTATATTTCAATATCATTGGTATCATTTGGAAAAGAACTCATTCAGGTATTTGGTGGACATTTTTCATCATCGTAGGTGCTTGATGTAAAATGATGCGAATTATTTTGTAAAATGAGATGCCGTTGGCACCCTTGATATCACTGAGGTCAGGCACCCTTGATACTAAGATCAAGGGTGCCTTGGATTATTCAAGTATATTACAAATCATGTTGACCCTATTGCCTTGTATTATAAAACTTGATAAGTGTAGTCTGCAATTGATCAATATTTTGCTGCCTTGCTTAGTAATGTTGTAAGCGTGCAGTTATTGCTGTAATTTTTTAAAATCACATTTTCACCTGAAGTTTTTATTTTACACTGCAATATAGATAAACAACTCAATCAACATTGATTTTATATTGCAGCAATTCAGTATACCTTATCGCAAAAAAGGAAGACATCAAAGCTGCCAAGAGGTCAAATACCTGCAAAAAGATGAAAGACGCTGTAGCTGCAGTTCTTCAAGGACAAACCGTTTACAGAGTCGCTAAAGAGACTAATAAACGCTATGACGTTGGAGCGATATGTACAAAGACTAATCTAAATCTTTCCACAATTTGCCGACCTGACTTTGTAACTAAGCAGGTTTCACAAATGAAGAAGAAAAGGCTCTTGTCCATTATCTCCTGAGTGCAGCACAGAACTTCATTATGGGTTTCAACAAAGACATACAGAAAATTGGCAAACCTATGAAATTGCGGTTTCTCTGTCATAAGATATGCCTATATCATGGTATAATTCAAATGTGCTGGTCCAGAAAAGATTTTATTGCAATGAGTATCAAAAATGGGTTTTATTACTTAAAAATAGTGTGTGTGTTTGGTGTTAATAATGTTAGTATCAAAGGTGCCCGTGCATAGTATCAAGGGTGCCAACCTATAGGCACCCTTGATACTATTGAGGCTCACACAGTTTTAGGCTAATAACTTCTTTCATGATAGTTTTGCACAAAAGTGCTTGCACCATTGAATAACTTTAAGATATTTCTTCCAATTAGGCAAGAAATTAATTTGAAATTTAGTATAATTTTTTTTTAAATGACAAAAATAAAAAATTAGTATCAAGGGTGCCAAGTCTCCCCTATCCCTAGACTTAAAACTAGACTACTAAAATCTTCGAAATCTTCGAATGTTTCTGCCTAGAGCGAAAATAACGTGAGTCAGACCAGCTTAAATGCAGCTGGGTGATATAATTACAACATATCCCATAATAGGCCTACAATTTTTAACTTGCCTGCAAAGATGATCGGATTCTTAAATTGAAGTAGGCCTAATAGCCTATAGTAGGCTTATAGTAGGCTAATTAGCATAGGTCTAATATTCGTTTTTAAACAATAATCTGACTGACAGACCGCAGCCTATAACGTACAATAGGCTACGCATAGTTTTGCAGTAGGCCTACAAAACAAAAAATTGGTTTGCTTGACAAAAAGGCACTTATTGGACAAAAAAGACAAAGCACAGAGAACTAGGCCTAGCAAATAGCCCTAATAGTAGCCTATAGGCCTACATGCTTTTGCATACAACCCCATAGGGGTAAAATTCGATTTAAAATGGCTAGGTCTCTTCCCAACACGTAGACCTACGAGGCGTAAAGCTTAATTAACGATTTAACCCAATAACTGATTGCTCCCTCTCATGCATTCTTTTAGTTAGGCCTAAGTTTGTAGGCTATGTGTCAATAATTAATGTAGGTCTACCAGGTTGCGATTTGCCAACTTCTTTTCGCACAATAAACGGATCCACATGCATACTATAATATTGTATAGCCTAGAGCCCTATAGAACCCTAGACTAGTAGCCTAGCCTACATATTGATGCTGTTCTGTTCTATTCTGTTCTCAGCCATCCTCGATCCGAGGGTCGTGCCGCATCATGTCAATGCATCGAAAATGGAGGACATGCATTAGTAACTGACTAACTGTAGGACTTACCCAGGGGCCGACTGCGACACGGATCACAATCTGTTGGTAGCAACGTTGAAGATCAGGCTAGGAGGACAAAAGAAGGTACTTAGAGATGCTCAAAAGACTGCATGCATGTGGATCGAGGAGCTTCAAGGGTTCAAAGGACTCGCCTATGAGATAGAAGTAGCAAATAGATTCGAAGCCTTGAACATGGTAGCAGAGGAAAGATCAACGAACGAACTATGGAAGGAAACAAAGGAAGTTCTACTCACAACGGCCGAAGCAATCGTGGGTTTCAAGAAGAGACAAATGTAAACCGTGGATTACCGGTAGGCCTACTGAAGAAACGCACAGCCTCATCAACAAGAAACGGGCAGCCAAGCAAAGAGATAGATATGAATATAGAGAGCGGAAAGCGGAGGTGCAGAGGCATCTAAGGAAGGACAAACAGAATGATGCATGAAGAACGAAATAGTTTTAACAGTGTTGATATGTAGGCCTAATGTGAATCCTCGAGAAAAGAATTCCGTCCACAAGAGTGACGCGGGGAGGCATGCTTAACATGCTTAGGGTAGGCTCACGAATCACAACACACGTCGACTCAAGGATTTTAGTGGAATCCAGAACGCGAATGTCCTAAATGCTGTAGGCCTAGTTGAAGCCATGGGCGGAATTTATCAGAGGGGCTAAACCCTCCAAGAATGCCCAGATTCAGCTGATAAAGTAGCCACTATGCGTTGATTAATTATTAACTAGGCCTAATATTTTATTTTTATAGGCTGTCATTTCTATAAGCTTAATTTTTTCGCTGTTGTGCCTACACCAGGAACTTAGGAAGACGACACTGCCGCTGACATTTTGTTGAGTTTCGCATTTCGTATAGTTTACAAGGTTTTCGTGGCTAGTAGACCTATGGGTCCAATAATTATAAGCTATTTGAATTCGTAAGATGTATAAAACGTAATTAAAGGCTTTAGTTGATTCAAACATCATCATCATCATCATCCATTTCTAGGAAATCCAGGCAACTTAACGAGATATAATTATAATTATGGCTCTCAAAAGAGACGCCAGTCTTTCATCAATTCATAGCCGTTCATGATTGCTACTTTGCTAGTCGTACTTTTACTGTCTCGTGAATAACAACGATAATTATGGAAGCGATGACAAAATAGTAATGATTACAAAAAGCAATAGATCTATTATTAGGCTATTTATAATAGGAGGTCTAATAGTGATGATGATAACAATTTAAATGTAAATTCGTAATAGTTTGTATTATCATTATTCTATCGAAAGAGTAAATAATAATAATAATAACAATAATAATAATAATAATAATAATAACAATAATAATTTTTAATATTTTAGGTATTAGGTGTAAGTCCCTGAGGGATCATAGGTACCTCAGAGCAAAAAATAATAGTAATAATAATGATAATAATAATAATAATAATGATAATAATAATAATAATAATAAGAATAATAATAATAATATAATAATAATAATAATAATAGCAATTAATAATAATAGCAAAATCGAGTAACTGAAAAATAATAATAATAATAACAATAATAATAATAACAATAATAATAATAACCATAATAATAATAATAACCATAATAATAATAATAATAAATTAATAATAGTATTAGTAATAGATGGGACTACGTTTTATCGATTGCTGATGAAGGAGACGTTGTTGTACAGATGGAATCGATTCGATTGTCTTCCTCCTGGAAAGAGACGAGGAGTGGTGGAGGAGGAGGAGGAAGAGAAGGAGGAGGAGTTGAATCCGGTCCATCCTCTGATCCAGTCGGTTGATGCAGCTGAAGACCGAGGTTCTCACGACCATCCTCGTGGCATGGTCTCCTTAGCTGCTGATGCTGCTGCAGGAGATGATCTGCCTCCGCATCCGTAGCAGTCCTCCCTGACGTTGTCATAGCAACAGAGCCGTTGACGTCATCGGTGTGCACGACTCCGGTACCTGCTGCGTTGCTAGGCGACTCATTGACGGTGTCGCTGAAAGGTATCCCCCGGTCGACGAACAATCGTCGGGATGGTACTGCAGCAGCAGCGTTCTCATTGTCTTGGAGGCACTCGCAGTTCCTCCGGACGCAGAGTGGACACAGCTGACCACCACGACTGGACAATGGTCGACGGAGATCGTTCTGAAGGAGAAGATGGTGATGGTGATGATGCTGGTGGTGATGATTAAGGTGATGATGCGGAAAGCTGCTGTCGTCTCCTGACTCAGCAGCCGATGCAGAAGATGAAATCCGAGCGTTTTCCAGATTGTCCGTCAGACTCCGATCGACGATGGCCGTATAGTCAACCATCGTCATCGCTGGATAGTAGCATCCCCTCAGGTCACCACCGTCCGCATCTGCTCCTCCTCCTCCTCCTCCGCCGCATCCCATGGCACCGCTGCCATCGCCTCCTCCTCCCCCACCGCAGAAGCTGCTGGCAGCCGTGGCACTGAAGTCGTAGAGTTTCTCCATGTCGCAGACTTTCTCGGCGCTCATGAGCAGCGCCGGGTATCGGTCGTCGCGCGGGACATGTCTGGAGTTGCGATGGAAAGCTGGAAGAGAGAGATCCGTCGATTCCGAACCGACGCCGCTGCAGTGCGAGGCGAGGAAGAGAGCCTGACGTTTCTTCAGACTGCACTTTGACCTGTTTGCAATTAGGACAGAGACAGATGTACGAGAAATGCACATCTCAGGCAGCAGCATAATGTGACTAATCAAGGACCAATAGTACCGCAACTAATGGTCACTAGGTAGCATAAAATAACACACCAAACAGGGTTTGTGGTGGTTCAGAAGACTATTATAGAGATCTGTGTTAGAACCACAACTAAATGCATGCAAGTAGTGTAATGCCATATGTAATTCGTAACTTGTGAGAGTAACCAGAGAGAAGAAATGAGTTTCGAGAAGTGAGAGATGCAAATATATAGATCTAGAATGAATGGAAAGGCGTGTAGAGGTGATGGGGAGGGAATTCTAAGATTAGCAGAACTGTTGAAAACTGATCATATACATGTAGGCCTAGCTCCATTTTTGACTTGAAAGTGATGATTTGCAAAGATGCATGGACAAAATTTGCATTCGCGTCAAGTTGTGCGTCGCACAAAGTACTTATGCACATGGGCATTTATATAGCGCCTTACAAAGGCCTCACGAAGGTGCAAGAGCAAAGAGGTAGCTGTACAAGTTAATGCTACTCTTTTCGTGAGTGTCGTCGCACCAGTTCCATGGCCAGCAGCTAAGTCTCAACTTCGTCGTTAGCCGTCACTAGAGCCCAGCATCGAAAGACCAGCAGAACCGATGGTGAAATATGACGACTGCTCTATGCAACATCATCTGATGATGCAACTATCTTTATATTTATTATGCTCCTTCTCTCGATGTTGAATCGGTCAAGTGACGGATTAAAAGCGATGCACCTGTTCGCACTTGTTCTCCCAACTGCATGCATGCGTACCGTATAAGACGATGCTTAGTACCATTCGAAGTGCAATTGGCGCCTGAGCCTTGGATCCATTTCTGTTTTCATGCACTTACGTAACCCAACGAGATTGATCGGAGATACATAATGCTACAGGCTTAGCCCAGACACATGCATCGACCCACCGACCAACCCACCGACCCACCGACTGACTCAATAAGTGAATCAATGAATGACTGAATGAACGAACGTATCGGACAGTCAGTCAGTCAGTCAATTAGCTGGTCAATAAATTAGTCAATCAATTAGTATGTTAGTCAGTCAGTCAGTCATTCAATCGTCCAAACGATCAGTCAGTCAGTCAAATCAATCAGTCAATTAGTCTGTCAGCCAGCCAATCAATCTTTCATTCAATCAACCAATTGATTTGTCAATATAGGCCTATCAGTCAATCAATCAATCAATCACCTGTGTCTTGCGCAATGAATGGTTAATAGTAGAATCATTCCGACGAACATGCCCAGAAGAATTCCGATCAAGACAGCCAAAACAATACCTGTATGTGGCAAAAAAGAACGATATAATATTCAAACGATATTGTACAGAGTATAAACTCAGATGAAGCAGTAGATGTACAATTGTACATGCCTGTCGCTCTTTAAAATGCTTTGCTCGAGCTAACGTGTGAATGAGCGGGCGAGTAGCCTAAATAAGCGAGCGAGTTAATTAGCGATTGAATGAACAAGCGAGCGAGTAGATTCTAATTGACCTAGCAAATGCTGGAGCCAAGCAAGGAATGAGCGATAGCCTAATGGGCAAATGAGTAGGAGTGAGCTAGTGAGTGAGCAAGCAAATGATGAAACAAATACGAAATGCAGCCATGTAGCAATCGGGTCCTGCGAAGGACTCGAATCCGGATCGAGACCGATTTTCTGAGAACTCGGACTTTGACTCAAACTCGAACTCGGACTTGGGCTCAATCTCTAGTTACTCAGACTCGGACTCGAACAACTTTGGACTCGGACTCGACTCGACTCGGACTCGGCTTAAATTGACTCGGACTGGACTTGAACTCGGCTCAGTTGGATACGACTATTTCACTGAGGAAATGAGCCATTATAGACTAGTGGATAAATGAGTGCACGAGAGTGAGCAATTGAGCGAACGAACAGATAATGGAAATAGCAATAAGACACGTGAGAGTGTGCATATATAAGTGAGAGAGAGCTAAAATGAATATGAGAGATTACCATGAGCTGGAAATGTCAGTTCTGCATGTAGTTCATCGTTCTTCAACCGCTGTACTCCCTCTAGCAAAAAACAGAAGCACTCTGTTAACTATAATCTTGCACAGTGAGCGGGAAAAAAGCCTCCGGAAGAAGCATTCTTTCATTATCGCCTTCTTGATTAATCGTCTGCCACACATACCATTCCATTTCTCTTCCTTCCTCTTCCTCATTATCGATGATTTCCTCATCCGCTCCATTTCTTTAGAATTCCGGTTGACATAAAATTTATAGGCATTTATAGACATCACTGCGACGGCAGACCGCGTTGAATTGCAGTTGTCAAGGTGTAAGCAGGACTAGTGGCCAATTTTAGCAATAACTTATGAGTATGCGTGTATGAATGCATGCGTGCATTAATATTTTTTGCATTATGTACATTTGTACATAGATCTATGTATTACAATTATATGGAGATAGCAATGACGACAACGACTACGACGATGACGATAATGATGATGATGACGACGACGATGATGATAATGATGATGATGATGATGATGATGATGTTGATGTTGATGATGATGATGATGATGACTATGATGATGACGACGATGACGACGATGACGACGACGACGATGACGATGATGATGATGATGACGACGATGACGATGATGACGATGACGATGACGATGACGATGACGACGACGACGACGATGATGATGATGATAATATGGAAGGGACGTACTCTGAGAACAGTTGCCGATATCTCCGATCCATTGGTTGCGTTGACAAGTGAAGTACCACGTCTCCATCGTATCGTTGCACTTAATCATCACGTTGTCTCCTGCTCGTTTGATCCACGCGTTCAACGGTACAACCAGATCAGGACAACCAACAGCTGCAACCATACGGACAACAGCAACAGCAACAACGCATTAGCAACGATGTCCCGTTGTCCGCTTTAAAGGTGGGGGTCTCCTATACCGATGGTCAATTATGACCGTGTGAATACAAGTGAGAGGCAGGGAGAAGGCGATAGAAAGAGACAGAGAAAAACTAAATGTAGAGTTACAGAGAGAGAGACAGACAGACAGACAGACAGACAGACAGACAGACAGACAGACAGACAGACAGACATACAGACAGACAGACAGACAGACAGACAGTCAGACAGACAGAGATGCTAGGCTATAGCTTTCCCAGACCAGTGAGGTAATTAATATCGTTGACGTCTCACGTAATGAGACGAATAAACGTCGATTTAATAAGTAAGTAAGTAAATAAAAAGTAGATGACCGACGTTATAAAATATGGGACTATATTATAGGCTAGGCCTAGTATCGGTCTTTAGTAGGGTTTAATAACTTTAATTGAAGGGGGGCGCAGTGGTATAGTGGTGGCGTAGTTGCCTTGGAGCCGGAAGGTTCGAGGTTCGAATCCACCTCGCCGTGTAAGGACCTTGGGCAAGTCCTTCACTCACAATTGCTCAGTGCTTCGGCTTGAAACTCCGATGCAGTGTCCGCTCTGCATTCCGGAGCGCCTCTGAGTAGAGAGAGCTTGAAGGGGTGCTATAACAATTAAGTGCACAAACAAACAAACAAACAAGACTTGTGCGCAAACCTTCGTAGTTGACGATGAACCTCGGGTAATCTCTCTGCTCGATCAGACGATAATCTCTGCTCAGACCACGTGACAGAAAGATAACGACCTCGTGACCGCCGGAAGTGAAGAAATGTCTTTCCCTCGACTTTCCGGCGCATATTCCAAGTTCTTTCGTTCCGACGGCGAAGTTGTCTCGAATGACGAAAACGCTGGAGCAGACGACCGCTTCTTCCGACTTCACCGGAGTGGCGTTTTCGTTGTGCAGAAGGATGACTTTGAGGTGGACCCGCTGACCAGGATGGACCACGATCGCCCAGGGACAACTCTCGCTGCCGATCGGCGACCGATGAAGACCGTGGGCCGTCGAGAAATACCCCATGCGTCCGGTCATGACCAGCCGTCCTTCCTTTGGACAGGCCGTCATGCCAAGACCATGCACTGGAACAGAGAGACAGGACAGAGTGTAAACAGCCTTTGTTGCCCCCATGTGATGTTTGCATATAGGAAGTCGGTCGACCACATGCATGCAGTGCTCTGTGACTGAATGCGAGAAGGAAGGGGAATGATGATGTTGATGATTATGATGATGTTGTTGTTATTGACGATATTTTTGTTGTTGTTGATGATGATGATGATGACGACGATGACGATGATGATGATGATGATGACGACGACGATGATGATGACGGTAGTAGATGGTGATGATTAGGAGAACAACGACGATGAAGCAGAGGATGATGATGATGATGCTGCTGCTGAGCGGTGCTTCTAAAGATGGAGCAATGGGCGTTAATTTGGTCGATGCAACTAGGTCCATGATCAGACTCTTCATCGAGAAATCCGTTTCGTGATCTTTGGTCTCAGATGGTTAGATCATCCACAACCACTCCCCTCGATGCTGCCTCCTTCTCCGTCTCTCCCTCATCCTCCCTTCCCCCACTCACTCATTCGCCTTTTTCTCCTCCTCATTCTCATTCTTTTTCCTCTTTCTCCATCTTTTTCCTTTCCTTCTTCTTTATCCCTTCTTCCTCTTCCTCTTCCCTACCTCGTCTTCCTCTTCTCCTCCTTCTCCTCCTCCTCCTCTTTCTCCTCTACCTCCTCTCCGTCTCTCATCGGATGCTTCTTCCCCGGTTCTTCCATCCGACCAATGCGTATCGTTCCCGCAGAACGATCTCCCACATCTGCAGCAGCAGCATCGGCACCATCACCATCGTCCGAGACATCATCATCAGCAGCAGCATCTTCATCATCATCCGCTACAACAGCATCAGCAGCAGCAGCATCGATGGCATCCGACTCGTTATTTGTGATTTATAGATGGAGCGATGTAGCACTGATGGCCGCCTTTCTTTGTCGTCAGCCGAACAGAGAGATAGACAACGACGACGACGACGATGACGATGATGACGACGACGATGATGACGACGACGACCATAATCCATGCAATGATAATCCCGACTGCTTTGGGAGATTATACAAGAAGCACTGGCTCCATTACTTTCCGCCGCAGTTAGCCACCACCAGCACCAGCCCAAACACCAGCACCACCACCACCCATACCACCACCACCGCCACAACCAGCATCACCACCAACGTCTCCATGGTGGACTCTCCAGGAAGGAGGCTGCAGAGCGGACAGTAGCAGAAGAGTCGCTGCTATCAGCATCACAACAATATAGATGGTTGTTTGGATTCAGCAACAGACAGCGCTTGAGCCATCAGCAGCAGCAGCAGCAGCAGCAGCAGCAGCAGCACTGCTTCTGCTCTCGATTTGCTGAGTGCAAAAAAGGTTGTTCCTCTTTGCTTTCAATGCCAATCAAAGCCATTGTGGCTAAAGCAGCCAGCAGCCTGCAGTCCATAAAAAGAATGACCCTGCAGCTGATGATGAACCTCCTTCCATGTCGCAGCTTCCGGGTCAGTAAGTTTAGACGATGAGCAGCTTGTTCTTGTTGGTTCAATTTCAGCGACGATACGACATTGATTTGTTTGCTGAAGGATGTCGTTGATATCAAACGAGTTGAATAAACACGACTGCAGCAGCGTGTGTTTAAAGCTGATCGAAAATCCGCAACCGAACGCTGAGCTCAGCGCTCAGCGGCTGAGCCATGCAGCGGAGCCGATGCAAAGGCAGACAGCATCCGGGATCTGACGATCGAAAGCCGCAGTTCGGTTCTTACGATGTTTTAATTGGTTGGTAGACAGTTGCAGTAATCGAACGACTGACAGACCGAAGGACGAGATAAGGAAGTTGGGTGAAGGGAAAGGAAGGACGGATTGAGAAGGAAAGAAGATGGTAGGAGAGTTAAGAAGGATGGAGGGAAGGAAGGATGGTGGAAAGAAGGAAGAACGGAAAGAGAGATTGATGGATGGATTGAAGGTAGGAATGAGTATATTAAAGAGATGAACGAAGGGATTTAGAAGGACATAAGATTCACCAGGAAATGAATGAACGACCGACTACAATATATTAGGCTATTGAATAAGAAATGTACGAGTCATGATGCGTCATTTCGACAGTCACATGACCCCCTCGGTATACGAACTTACCAAAGCTCCACCTCTCGCTATAATTATGCAACAGGTCACAGGTCTTTTACTCGAAACTGAAAACATTGCTTTTCACAGATCCTATCTTGATTCTTCTTCCATGCACTTTCCTCAACCCTCCACGCCGTTTCAACCCTAAACATCATCCACCCTATAGACACCTGTCTAACTCCTCGACTCACTCTCCGGATCTTGACCTCTGTTTATCAACTTTGTTTTTGATTGAGCGCCTGTGAATAAGATGGTTCCCACAACTTATCTTTTGTGGTTGCTGTAGAAGTTCCAAGTTTACGATTACAACCAAGATTACATGATGATTACATGATGATTACATGACGATTACATGATGATTGCATGATGATTACATGATGATTACATGACGATTACATGATGATTTCGTGACGACTACATGATGATTTACATGATAATTACACGATGATTAGCCTACACGATGATTACATGATTACATGATGATTACATGATGATTACATGATGATTACACGATGATTACATGATGATTACACGATGATCACACGACGATTAGGCCTACATGTAACCTCACTGACTCATTGACTGACTTCCCAGATATGCCCGGATAGTCTTTATCCCGTCCTATGAGCGGCTGACTCAGTTGACTCCTTCAAATCACGACTCAAGACTTGTTTATTTCGACAGGTCTGTCCCGCTGTCAGTTGCATGTGAGTTGCCCTTATATTACGGCATAGCTGTGTTGTAATGACGCCATAGAAATTGTCATTGCTATTATTATTATTATTATTGATGGATTTCTGAAGACCGACGCATTTTTGACTGATCGATTGCGTGAACGTGTACTATGCACAACACACGTCAAGAGTCAAAGGGAAGAAGGCGTCTCTGTCTGTCTGTCTGTCTGTCTGTACGTCCACGCCTGTATGTGTCTGTGTGTGTGCAAATGTCGCTGTGGATATGTCTGCATCTGTTTGGGCGTCAAGAGAATCGTTTGCACTTTACATAACAGAAGCTGAGAAGATTGAAGTAGCGAGAAGAGTGCGAAGGCGTGGACGATTAAAGGAGGACGAGGACGAGGAGGAGGACGAGGACGAAGAGGACGAAGAGGACAAGGAGGAGGAGGGAAAGGAGGAGAAGAGAAAAGAGAAAGAGCAGGATGAGAAAGAGGAGAGGAAGAAGGAATACTAGAAGGAACAAAAGGAGAAGGAGAATGAAGAGGATGAGGAGGAGGAGGAGGAGGAGGAAGAGGAGGAGGAAAAGGAGGAAAAGGAGGAAAAGGAGGAGGCTGAGGAGAGAGACAAGTAAAGAAACATACACCGAAAGACAGAATCGGCGATAAGGCGACAGAATGATACAGAGTGACAGATAGCAAGAGAGACATAGACAGAGACAAACACACGTATATTGACGTGAAAGTGATTGCTACGAAAGCAGAGAGAGATGAAAGAAAACAGACATCAATCTTTTTTTAGACAATACTGTCATGCTGTCTACCGCTGTCTCCCTCTTTGACCTTCTAGAGATGGTTCCTCGTGACACTCCTCCTCTCCCTCTCGCACAGCCCTCATCCACCCCCTCCGACCCACACCCCACCCCAACCTCCCGTCCTTCGACGGGTCGGTCTTTTGATTTCGTCGGCCTTGACTTCCTCCTCCTCCAGTCCTCCTTCTCTTCCTCCTTCTCCTCCTCCTCCTTCTCCTCCTCCTCCTCCTCTTATTTCTCCTCCTCCACCTTCTCCTCCTCCTCCTCCTTCTCCTCCTTCTCCTCCTCCTCCTCCTCCTCCTCCTCCTCCTCTTATTTCTCCTCCTCCACCTTCTCCTCCTCCTCCTCCTCCTCCTCCTCCTCCTCCTCCTACTACTCCTTCTCCTCCTTCTCCTCCTCCTCCACCTCCTTCTCCCTCCCTGTCGATCGAAAGAGGGATTCGACCGACGAACTGTCTGTCGGTCGGTCAGTGCGTTCGTCTGCTATCGTCTATCGTCTATCGTGTTCTATCTGATATATGGAACGTGTTCTATCAGAGATTAGACGCTTTAAGAATCATCGAGCATGCCTTCTTCTATCATCAGACCTATAACAACTCTTTCAATCAGCACCATATACATGTAATATCGTCCCATATGCATCTTTCGCCATCCACCCAGTGGCACCCACCCACCAACTAACCCACCCATCCACCTCTTTGACCGTCCACATAATTTGTTCCTCCATTTGCCCATCTGTGCCTCGATCTGTCTGCTATATCCATTTGTCCCTCTAATTGTCCGTGTATACCCATTTCCCGTCTCTCTGTATATATCCCTTTAAGCATTTCCCCTCTCTCTGTCCATTTACCCATTCGTCCCTCTTTCTGCCCGTATGCCCATCCGTCCCTATCTTTGTCCGTATGGGTTGACTACTCAGTGTTTTACAGGCTCCTTAAAACTTCTTTGGTTCACCGTGGTTTGACTTGGAGTGCTTCAGAGTGGATTTCTGGAAGGGGCGCTATAAAAATTCTTGAAATGAATGAATGAATGAATGAATAATGTACTCTACAATATTTATGTAAGACGAATAATAAATAGACCGTGCATTGAACAGGTGGTATATATATATAATATACATATAATATATGTGTGTATTATATACATTTATATTGATATAATTATATATATATAATATGCACATACCTTCGATGCACCTGTAGGTGGCCTCCAGGTAAGACATGAAGTCCCTCTGACACGGATGGATGTCGACGAGGTTTCGAATGCTGACATCGCACGACTGTTTCGTGGAGCACTGTCCATCGAAGTAGGTCAGGACGTCCTTCGAACAACCGATGTTGAAGTCTCCGTTCACGCAGCGACCCATGTGCATCCGACCGTAGACAGCCGACACCATCAGGATGACGGTCATAGCACCGGAACCACCACCACTGACACCAACACCAACACCAACACCTGCTGGGGAGGTGTCGCCTCCACTCGACCGACAACTGGCGTTGAAGGACTCGTGGAGACAAAAGTCTCGACTGTCTGAATAATAAAGAACAACATTGTTTATGAGTAACGAAGATGTGAGCAAAATGAGACTAGAACAAAAGAATCTGCTAGCAAATACATATTATAGGGTGCAGCGAACGAGAAATGATCAGCATTTTTGGTTGAGGTGAAGTTGATGTTCAACTATTATAGTGAACCCAAGTTACCCAACACATGCCGTTGATGCATGCACGCCTCCACGAGATCCACCGCTATAGGAAATGCTGCATTGATCCTTAATCACGTGCACAATAACAAAACTCGACTAATAATTAAGCGTCGTACATTATGATCAATCGTCCACGTGACCAATCGTCCACGTGACCAATCGTCCACGTGACCAATCGTCCACGTGACTAATCGTTCATCTACTTCAGGTGACATCGTATCCAACAGATGAACGACTATTATAAGCACGAACCCCCTCCCCAGCTCAACGATGTTTAATTTCAATGCGTGCGTATGATTATGTAAAGGAAAACATTAATCTTGATTTCGATTGCACCAAGCGTTCAACCAAGCAAGTGTTGGGAAACAATCGCCAAAGAATTGGCCAAATTGACGCCGACAGAAAAGAAGAATGCTTTTTCATCAGGGAGGCAGAAGAAAGAAAGTACTAATTGCTGCGACATTTTACTTACAAAATCATGAAAATGAGCTGCTATGGCATTCTCCGTCATTCCATTTGAACTTCATATAATGTATAATTACTTTATATAAGCTTACGTGAATAACAATTCGTAACCAAACTGTGATTGGCGCGGTGTGGCATCTTAAGAGCCTTAAACGAGAAATGCCGCTTTCCTCAAAGATGCTATAAAGACATCTGCTAAATGATCGTTCCATTATAATCCTCTCACGGACGATGCCTACCTTGGTTCAAAAATTCCAAAAGACTGAAGAGTAGATGTATAAGAAAAGCAGCATTAATCGGCATTACGCGACCATGAAATTATGTCACCATGCAGTTCAGGCTTAAGTGAACAGACTCGACAGAAGACGGAGAGTTGGAATGCGATTGCATGCGCATTGCGCAGGCGTTGGCCAACAATCATCGCCTCTTAATGGTCTTCATCAATAGCAGCGATCAACGAAACGTGGAGACAATTATTATCTGTTGGCCACGCGGCGTTTAAGGAATCCAGAAGAAGTCTTTGGACAATTAGCACCAACTGCCTTTATAGGATAACTGAATCCCCTTAAGTGCGCAAACGATTAAGTCAGAATTCAGAACTGCTCAGTCAAACCAGGTATTGGTTTTGACCAGAGGAACTTTCATGTATGACTTTGAAGATAGTTTGTTTGTATTGTGCACTTGTTGTAGCGCCCTTTTCAAGCTCACTACTCAGAGGCACTCCCGACTACAGAGCGGACACTGCATCGGATTTTCACGCCGAAGCGCTGAGCAATTGCGAGTGAAGGACTTGTCCAAGGTCCCTATATACGCGACGACTTGAGGTGGATTCGAATCCTCCGTCTGCAAGGCAACGAACATACCCACTGCACGACTGCGCGCTCCGCGATAGTGACCAAAAGGCAATCATTGACAGCTATTCACCTTCTGCGGAAATAATTAGATGCCGTCCTTGTCAGACGTCTGTTGTAATCGCAAAAATCATTTCGTGGAAAGACTTATTTACATGTTCTCATAAAATCGATCGGCAGGTAAGGTCAGATTCGATTCCAGGTCTAGATCGAAATTTCAGCAGACTGAAAATCAGTGAGACCGATAAGGGAGATAGGAAGAATCTGAACAGTATTAGCGTTTCAATCCAAAGATTAAAGATGCCTTTCATGGAAGAAGATAAGTAGGGAAACAGTTGACAATGGTCAGCAACTCAGCATCAACAAACCGTCTTATAATAATTATAATTTATATGGGAGATTGTCACTGAAAATCGTTTGAGATGTTTCTGTTCTCGAAAATATTCTGTTTCAAGCAATAGAGAAGAAAGACAGAATGATTTACAAATTGCGCGGATTGACATAATAATTGTGAATAGGTGGATGGATGATAGATAGTCAGACAGATAATGAGTTGACGCAGTTATAGACAGACAAACAGACAGACAGACAAACATGCAGACTTCCATGTAAAGGTCCACCCGTAAAGGCTGACAGAAAGACGTACACGCACACTATTGACAATGGTAGGCAAACACACCCATATGGGCTGTACAATCGAGTGAATGGAGGGTTAGATACATAATTATGTGCGTACACAATGTCATGCATGGGCAGATCGATATCTCTGTTGAAAGATTTCTTGAAAGGTCCTATGCAAATGCATGGATGATAACATAATTGATAAATAGATGAAGGAGCAGCAGCAGCAGCAGCAGCAGCAGCAGCAGCCGTATTCTGCGACTACAACAGAAACAAAGACAATGGAAATGAGCGATGGCGATGTCGAGACAGAGGGCAAGGAAGAAGGAAGAAGGAAGAAGGAAGAAGGAAAGAAGAATCAGAAGCACGTATTCTAATGAGAGAAAAGAAAAGTGTTGTCCGACATATCAGCTATCATCTACTTCGGCCATTCCAGACTAATGCCATCTCTCTCCTGTTCATTCTTAATTAATCGCATTTTTCTTATTGTTTCAATTTCCGATAAATAAATCACTGCACCATCTCATCTCTCTTCCGATCGTCCAGTCCCCATCTCTTCCCCTCCCGCATCCCTCTTTACATTCTGCTTTCTCAGCATCAGCAGCCGTCGCACAAAAAGGCATTCTTATCCGTCAACGGGATTTCTAAATCACAGACAATTGAGACCTATAATAGAGGACAGACAGAGACATGGGCGTCCGCAGGAATTTTTCTAGGGGGGCCCAAACTTTTAAATAATTGTCACATGGTCTAAATTTAATGGGTGACAGTTTGAATTTCCATATTACCACGAGAGAATCCTATAGCCTACCTATACGTTATGCACCCAATTATAGGTTCAACTTGTAGAACTAATCGATAATGACATTGAAAATCGCGTTGTAACAATCCCAACCAAATAATCTAAATTTATGTGCAACTATGTGAAAAATCCAGAGGGGCGCACTTGCGCCCCCTTGCGCCCCGCTGCGGACGCCCATGGACAGAGACAATGGTCTACAAGAGCAGTTGTCATTTAGATTCAATTAACGCTTTACCACTCTCTCCTCGCGCTCACTCACTCAATCCTTTCTTATTACTCCATCAATCTCACTTCTTTTTCTTCGTCTTTTCCTGCTTGACCACTCTTACCATCGCCCATCCTTCCTATACCCCCATCCCCTCCCTCCCTTCATCCCTCCATCTCCCTCCCTCCCCTCCCTACCCTTCCCCTATCTCTCTCTTTCTCTCTCTCTCTCTCACTGACTGTCTGTCTGACTGACTGACTGACTGTCTGTCTGTCTGTCTGTCTGTCTGTCTGTCTGTCTGTCTGTCTGTCTGTCTGTCTGTCTGTCTATTCCCCTTTGCTCCAAACGTCAATGTTTTCCAGGACTTATTTCCCTTCCAACCTTTGCCGTCATTCAACGATGTCAGCCACTTCGTTAGACTAGCCTGTCTTTATATGTGTCTGTCTGTCTGTGTCTGTCTGTGTCTGTCTGTGTCTGTCTGTCTGTCTGTCAATGAGTCTCTTTTTCTCGCTCAACCAGTCTTCGCCTCAATCGATGTCAATATGAATGAGCGTAGTGTGAACGTCGGTCGATTAAGTAATGAGAGAGAGAGACAGACAGACAGACAGACAGACAGACAGACAGACAGACAGAGATAGACAGACAGACAGACAGACAGAGATAGATAGACAGACAGACAGACAGACGGACAGACAGATAGAGACAGGCAGACAGACGGACACACAAAGAGTGAAAAAGAAAGAGTGAAGGATAAAGATTGGAGAGCGGGGACTGAGGAAGACAGGTACAGAGAAACGAACAGAGGAAGAGAGAGAAAGAGAAGGCAGAAGGAAAGAGAGCGATGAGTCTTCCAGCTGAAGTGAGTTGAGCCAGAAGTAATGGATGAATGGATGGATGGATGGATGATGGACGAATGGATGGATTAGTAGATGATGGATGAATAGATGAATGGATGGATGAATGGATGAATGGACGGATGGACGGATGAATGGATTGACGGATGAATGGATTGACGAATGAATGGATGGATGGATTGACGAATGAATGGATGGATGAATGGATGGATGGATGGATGGATGGATGAATGGATGGACAGATGGATGGATTAATGGATGGATTAATGGATGGATGAATGGATGGATTAATGGACGGATTGATGGATGGATGGATGAATGGTAGGATGAATAGATGGATGGATAAATGGATGGATGGATGAATGGATGAATGGATCAATGGATGGATGGATAGTGGGAGAGAAGACTACTCTGTTTGGTGATTTCTATTCGCAATTAGGAATTGGTGGAGAACAGCATTGCCAAGAGATGCACGAATGGAGTCACGCGATCGCAGCCGACATGGTCTGTCGCCGGAGAGTATAGGAGGAGGAGGAGGGGAGGAGGAGGAGGAGGAGGGGTGGAAGTTAAATGGAATGAGCAAAAGGCATCACAAGGAGGAAAGAGAGGAGGAGATCAAAAAGGAGGAGGAGGAGAAGAGGGAGAAGGAAGAAAGGGAGGAGGCAAGCGGGATTTAAATGGAATGAGGAAAGAAGGGCTTGAAAGAGAAAGGAGGAGGAGATGGGGAGGGTGAGAGAAAGGAGAAAGGGAGGAGAGGAGAGGGAAGAAGAAGAAGGCGGGAGTTAAATGGAATGAAGAAATGCAAAATGAGGAGAAATAGGTGGGAGATAAAATGCACGGAACTGGAAAAGCATGAGAAGAAAGATGATGAAGAGGATAATAGCAGAGGGAAGGAATATCATCTGAAGGAAGAGTAGAATGAATAGCAGAATGATGGAGATAGAAAATGCGCCTAAGAAGTAGACCTACAGAAATTTCACAGATGGTGCTCTATGTATACCACTCATTCACCATGGCACCACACACGTTCTCATCTCGTCACATTCAAAGCTCTCTCGCACCTCTTTTTTCACACACAATTCATATTTATTCTGTTTCGATTTCTTCCTGAAGAATTTCCTTTTTGATTGCCGTCTGAAAAAAGCTTTAATTAAATCTTTATTGCTTATAAATTATCGTCGTCACCATCATCATCATCATAATCCTCCTCCTCCTCCTCCTCCTCCTCATCGTCATCATCATCGAAGACAACAACAAAAGCAACAGCAACAACAGCAACAATGAGTCAACAACGACAACGTCATCACTCATCCGTTATATAGCAGCACTCATAAAGAATCATAATTCATCTGCTGGAGTAACATCTCCTGCTCCATTTGGATCGCCGCCAATGTCGGACTGGCAAATTAAATTACAGCTGGAAACGAAGAAGGAGTAACAATGGTCATTTATCAGCCGATCGATGATGATATGGCAGACAATCGTTTAGAAAAAAAGACTCCAGAAGATTACTCCGCCTGCATGTTCACTTTCATGTGCTCTTCATCCATCTACATTCAGTGAATTAAATCTCGCTCAGATGACCATTAGCAACAAGCCCAACTGCGGCTGCGTGCTGCAGCGATGTCCAGTTAGCAACGCTCTACTTAAGGTAATGTCTATGATTATATTGCGCATTCACTTTAGATTCCGAAGACGGGGGAAGTGGCATGAAAGATGCTTGCGTTGGTGTTACATTTTCTCTATTAGTTCTTTTTTAGATCAAATGTCTATGAGTCAACTAAGTTTGGGCTCTCAGCATTCCTTATAAGTGCTTTCTGGCCACAATTAAAATTACCCTACAATTTCCATTTAATATATATTCCCTTCGTACCACAATCAGGATAACCCTTCAATTTCCATTCAATAACTTGCCTGAGCCAAAGGTCAACCCGCAAATAATGCAGGCTGTTATGCAACAGCCAATTGCTTACACTAAATGCAGGCGATTATCAACGCTGTTATAATGTACAGCTGTTTGTTTCCAAAGCTTAAAGAATGTATTATCCAAAGCTTAAAGAATGTTTCCAAAACTTAAAGAATGTATCCAAAGCTTAAAGAATGTAACCAAAGCTTAAAGAACGTATCCAAAGCTTAAAGAATGTAACCAAAGCTCAAAGAACGTATCCAAAGCTTAAAGAATGTATCGAAAGCTTAAAGAACGTATCCAAAGCTTAAAGAATGTATCGAAAGCTTAGGCAAGTTATGCTTATTACAGCTTTAATTAAGAAGCCATTGACAAAGAATTTGGCGATCACGGAATTGGACTCAATAGGTTACGTAACTTACATTAAGTAGGCTACATAGGCCTATATACGTAAACAACAGGTCGACAGCAGCATGGATGGTCGTATCAATTCTCCAGAAATGGAGCAGACAAGATCATAGGCATCGTATCATACAATGTGGGTGTTGGTGGTTCAGACATTGGTGAAACGTTTATTAATGAACCAGACAATGTTGAAGAAAGCCTAAGTCGAATAGGCATCAGTGAAAGACGTTATGTGGTATAGCAGACATGATGGGATGATTTTTATTGAAGCTCGACCCTTGGTATTATGTCATCGTATACTATAAATCGTTCCTTTTCTACGACTGCTCTTGAAACGTACAAGCTGTCAATGTCATCAGTTGCAGTGGTGTGTGACAGGATCTGTGGCGGGAACCGTGGCAGAGAGAGTGTCAGTGACACAGTATCAGTGGCTCTATAAGTCTTAGTGACAGTGTCAGCAGCAGCAGCAGCAGCAGCAGATGCGGCTGCCGTGGCATTGATGGACGATCGCGAGATGCAAAATTCAATTAGGTCGTGATTCAAAATCATTAAAAACGAAAGCTGCCTTTGTGCTAGGCAACCAACCACAGTCTGTCTGTCTGTCTCTTTGTCTGTCTCTTTGTCTGTCTGTTTCTTTGTCTGCCTCTTTGTCTGTCTGTGTCTTTGTCTGTCTGTCTCTTTGTCTGTCTCTTTGTCTGTCTGTGACTTTGTCTGTCTGTGTCTTTGTCTGTCTGTCTCTTTGTCTGTCTGTCTCTTTGTCTGCCTGCCTGTCTCTTTGTCTGTCTGTCTCTTTGTCTGTCTGTCTCTTTGTCTGTGTCTTTGTCTGCCTGTCTCTTTGTCTATCTATTTGTTTGTCTGTGTCTTTGTCTGTCTGTGTCTTTGTTTGCATGTCTCTTTGTCTATCTATTTGTTTGTCTGTGTCTTTGTCTGTCTGTTTCTTTGCCTGTCTGTCTCTTTGTCTGTCTGTCTCCTTGTCTGTCTGTCTCTTTAATTGTCTGTCTGTCTCTTTGTCTGTCTAATTCTCTCGTGAGACTTGTTCGGACCAATCGGGCCACGACAATCATATAGATTCTATGATCCGTTGACAATCCTTCCCCAGCAGTGATGGGACGAAAGAGTAAGACGGGGGTGGGGGGAGGATGGGGGAAGATGGGGAGGTAATCTGAGGACAGCGGATTTGGCACGTGCAGAGCAAAAGATGTCACACGAAGCATACAATACATGTCGAGGTCAAGGAACACACGAGGAGCAATGGAAATGGAATACACGGACGCATGACAGTCTGCTGCTCTGCCATTGATATGCAGACATATTCAGTATGCATGCAAATATGCACTAGCCTATTTATTATACAATACATATTATAGCCTACGCCGCAAAGCACTTACGCAATCGAACATAATCAGTATTATTGTCTTTTGCTTGTATGTTATGTATTCATTCGTTCATTCGGAAATTTATATAGCGACCATCCAAGAAAAGCCTACTCAGAGGCGCTCCTGACTTCCAAGCGCCCTTAAAAAAGGTTTGAGTTCGGTGAAGAAGGATCCTGGTAGAGTCCCAGGTTGTAGTCGTAGCTCTGAAGAAAAGCCATAATTATTATTATTATGACCTTCTTTACCTTTTTAACTTTCACCATTGCAATTTCGTTCCTTTCAGCTCATCTAGATCCCATCTGCCTTTTCTACTATTTACCCCGTTTCTCTTTATGCACCATCTCTCCCTTCTTCTTCGTCTTTAACATATTCGAATATAGATGAGAATTGAATAGAATAATTTTGAATATAGATATGAATTGAATAGAATCATTTCCTGAAAATATACTCCACCATCGCCGCCATTTTCCGATTCTGCCGCCGGTCTGCATGTCACCGCTGCATCTCAGTCTCTGTCTCTGCCTCTGTCTCTGTACCTCATCCGTTTCTCTGCTTCCTGTTTCATCCTCTCTTATCGCGTTCTGCGATCTTTAGCATCTTGCCATCCAACAAAGGATTCCATTTGATCGGCATCTCCTCCTCCTCCTCCTCCTCCTCCTCCTTCTCCTCCTCATCCTCATCCTCATCTTCATCCTCCTCCTCCGCTGCCGCTTCCATTCCACTTTTCGGTCCCACAGCAATTCCAGCAGATCAAACTCTCCTCTGCAGCACCTCTTCCCCGATAATCCGTACGAGATGGATTCCTCAGGCTCCATCGAATCAGTTCCACCCCTTCCCCGCATCAGCACCAGCAGCAGCAGCAGCAGCAGCAGCAGCAGCCGCACACGATGCCAACCATCTGCACTCGATACTCAAATGAGGCCGTCGCCATCTTCAGAAAATTATCATCAAGCATGCCTATTCACATTAAACCGACACATAATATCATATACTATGCTGTATATTGTATAAGATAATAGAATACGTCGACCGCTGAGAAATTCTCGAAGATTTACATTACAATACATTACATTACATATAGGCCTACTCTACCAGTCTACCGCATCTAATCTCAGCAGATGTATTTAGTGACACAGATCAATTTGCAGCGTACAAAACATTTACCACAAACATTCAACCATAGGCCTATAGTACGAAGCAAAATAAGGTTCACTCCCAGTTCAAGACTAAAATTGGTCAGCCAGTTAGAAATTGAGAAAAATATTGTCACGGATTGTGCTTAGAATTTGAGCGGTATGCAGAAGAGGCAAGCCGTAAAGAGGAAGAAGAATGCAAGGACTGGTGAAAGAGAAAATAGAAGGATCATAATGATTTAAGTTATCAATTAGAAAAGATTGCATAGGGATGCAAGTATGCAATTGGTAACATTCTCAGTACCGGTAGTCAACGTTTATTCATGCTTGCGGAAAGATGGTTAAATGGTAAAACGATGTCACGAAGGTCAGAACGACTCGAGTTCAATACCTACAAGTAACCCCTTAAGGTCGACCGTTGACTTACGAGCCTTTTACTTTCAAGTGGCGACTGAAAATGTATTTAGGACAAATGGGCGTCTTGCAGGCTGCCATGCAGATAAATTAGACTCCTGTTAAACTTCTTGTTGCATGTCATCTGTAAGTGTTATGCCATGTAGCCTACCATTAGCCTATTGCCGATATATCGCACACGTGTCAGTTTGAATTAATAAACAAATACGCATTATCTATATCGTGTAAAATGTAAATTATAGGCTCACATTGCATGACTAATTCATTCACTATAAATTCACACATTCATATTCATTCATTCATTCATTTCAAGAATTAATATAGCGCCCCTTCAATAAATCCACTCAGAAGCGTTTCCAGTCCAACCACGGTGAAACAAAATAGTTTTAAGGAGCTTGTAGAACACTGACGAGTCATACCAGAAGAAGCATTAAACGATTCAATGCCTACTCAGTTCAACTTGTGGTGGGAAGGGTTCAGCAAATACTCGCACTGACAAAGCTGCAGCATGGTATATACCCTTACCTTTACACCTTTGATTGGGTTCGGTTGGTGGGTCACAGCATAGAAGCGTCGAATACCTGCACCAACCGACCTACACTTAACACTTACCGACAGCGGAAGACGGCGCCACTTGATTCGATCCTGCGACGATCGATGGACAGGTAAACAACTGAAGAGAAGCGACGATGAGAAGAAGATGGAGATGGTGGGAGACAACGACTGCAGCAGCTGAGGTCGGTTCCGTTGACTTAGTCATCATAGTCGACTCACGTGTGTACATCGGTTTTTTCTTCTCTTCATCCAGCTGCTGCTGCTGCTGCTGCTGCTGTCAATTCTTTGATGAAAGTACGACCGCAGATGAAACGTCGCGACTCCCACTCACGATTATTCTACGCACTCCCTTCGCAGTATGTTACGTGTATACGCCCCCGTTGAAGCACCGCAGTCGAACCCTATACGGCTATCATAGGTCTATGCTTGCGTTTCAGCTGTTGTTGGTGTGCGGGAATTCAACGTCGTTTCCTTTCTCAGTCTATTTTCCCTCCTCCTCCTTCTCATCGTCCTCTTCCTCCTCCTTCTCCTACTGCGGTTCGATGGCCTCTCCTTTCTCCCTCTATTTCTCCTCCTCCTCCTTTTCCTATACTGCTATTCAATGTGTCCTTTTCTCCCCTATTTTTCCTCCTCCTCCTCCTCTTTTTTCTCCTCCTACTGCAGTTCGATGGTCTCTCCTTTCTCCTTCTATTTATCCTCCTCCTTCTCCTCCTTCTTTTCCTCCTCCTTCTTTTCCTCCTCCTCTTCCTCCTCCTACTGCTACTCAATGTCTCCCTTCTGCTTCTATTTCTCCTCCTCCTCCTCTTTCTCCTACTGCTACTCGATGTCTACTTTTCTCCCTCTAACCTTATTTCTCTGTCTCTCTTTCTCCTTCTCCTACTGCTGCCACTCTACTACCACCTCTTCTTCTCCTTCGTCGTCGTCTCTATTCAACTCACGCTTCAATATCGTCCGATGATCCATTGAACCGAATGGAGCAGTCACCGTCACCGTCACCACCGTCACCACCGACGTCACCACCGACGCCACCGAAGAGAAGTTGAACCGCCGTCGTCGCTGCATTCGCTGACGCCCCAACACGACACCTGACCATGTCCCTGCTCCGCATCGGCCACCGACTCCTCACTGCTGCGTTAAATTCCCACAACAGCCGCGAGAGGGCGGTTGCTGCGTGCCTCGCACTCGATGGACGCCGCCATCGCCTACGCCACCACCACTACCACCACCACCACCACCTCCACCTCCACTACCACCACCACCACCACCATCACCACCACCACGGCCAGTCCCAGCACCGCCTATGCTGCGACTTATTTGGCCATCAAATCAAACGACGACGACGACGACGACGACGACGAACGAAGCTGGTGGCGCCCTCTGTTCGTCGATTTACTCTCTCGGCGAAAGAAGTAGGAACAAGAACAATATCAACCGGAAATATATCGGCCAACGAAATAATTGACTCATTGCACAGCTCGATATGTATGTGTGTGTCGGTGTGTGTGTGTGTGTGGTTGCGTGCGTGCGTGTGTGTGTCGGTGTATGTGTGTGTGTGTGTGTGTGTGTGTGTGTGTGTGTGTGTGTGTGTGCGTGCGTGCGTGCGTGTGTGTGTGTGTCGGTGTATGTGTGTGTGTTGGGGAGGAGGTGGAAGGGGCAGTTGCTAAAAGACAGCAGCTCTCCAGTTTCACGGTTTTGCCAATAAGCAGCCGTAGGACCATACATGTAGCTGATGATGTGTACGTACGGCATGATTATATTTATTGCATATACAATGTTATACATGTATACGCCTATAGTAAACGGCTAGCAATCATTAGACATACAATACATGCATGCTTATTATACATAAACAAACGTACCCACACACACCCACACACACACCAAACACACACACGCACACACACACACAAACACACACACACTTAATTTCGGGTCCAGTTGGCACAAGTGCCTCACACAAATTCCGTAACCGCCGTTTCCATGTTACAAGAGTATGTGTATGTGTACAATGTACATTGGTCTCATTGGTCTGTCTCATGAATTCGCTGCAGTTGAAGCGTGAGATGCGTGAATGCATGTATCTCTCCTCGGTGCAGCAGCAGGGGACGGGAGAGACTGTGGGTTTGGACAGGCTTTTTTAAACGTGCAGTTGTAGACAAAATGTGCAGTTCTAAATGGATTTGTGCAGTGCAGTTAAAACTATATAGTTGAAAAGGTCATTGTCCTCCGATTGGGAGTAATTTACCATGGAGGATGGGGAAGAAAAGAAGGGGCTGTGCAGTTCTAAATATTCCTTTAAAACAGCAATGGGTTTGGGTTTCGGGTATACAGGGACAACAGTTGTTTCTGATGCTCCCAATCCTTTAAAGTCGTCCATGCTCCGACATTCTTTACGGCGATATCAATAATTATTATCTGAATGTTGCCAAACTATAGCTATCAGTAGACGAAAGGAATTAAGAGTCTGATGGGATTCAGTTGAATCTGATTAATAATAATAATTATATGACGACAACATGACCGTCGTCCAATAATTTCAATTACACGCAAGATTGTCTGCAGCAGCCATTCGGTGCATTTCGCTGGCATGACTGCCATGGCATGACATGTAGGAACGCCGCACAACGGCATTCCTACGCAAAACCAGCGGACTAGTCGTCCAGTGCCAGGCACGTTCATTCAACCGGAGGGGGGGGGCTTCGATTCTATCCGAGGGGTGGAGTGGGTATGGCGGAAGGTGGAGGTGCGATGCTAATAATGTCCGATGCATATTGATGACTTTGATGATGACCGAGTGTTTAGTCCACTGCTTCGGCTACTGCTGCTGCTGCTGCTCCTGTACTGGATGCTGATGGGAGGAGGCTTGGACAAAAGATGGAACCACGTCATAAGATCACTTGCATAGATGGATTCATGCAAATGTCATTCTTAATCACTATTCACTACTCACTTGGACAAGTTGGACGCACACACCGCAAACCGATTCAAATGTAAGAAATAAACCCTCTCCACCCCTCCCCGCCAATGTCAACCTTTCGCTTCCATTACACATCCTTTCATCCGTCAGTCCGTCCGTCCGTCCGTTCCTATCCTTAAACATCCCTGGCTTCCCTTCTTCTTCTGCTGCTGCTGCATGATGCTTTTCTAATTATTAGTTGTGCACCTGATCTGCACCTGATATTGCGATGGTTGACCCAACAATTCGGTTTCATCTCAATTCTCTCACGAGATGACGACAGTAAAGACGATTAAGATGACATCGACGATGACGACGACGATGATGGTGAACGAGAGGGAGGAGGAGGAAAAGAAGACGACGAAGGAAGAGGCAATGGAGGAGAGGAAGAATAGAGGAAAATGGTGGAATAGAAGGAGGGGAAGCGGAAGAGAAGAAGAAGAAGAAGAAGAAGAAGAAGAAGCAGGAGGGAGAAGCAGTCGTGTTGTTGTTATTGTTATTGTTGTTGCTGATGGTGGTTGGTGGTGGACCGCTGGTGGTAGTGGTGGTGGTGGTGGTGGTGGTGGTGGTGGCGGCGGTGGTGGTGGTAGTGGTAGTGGTGGTGGGTGTGGTGGTGGTGGTGGTAGTGGTAGTGGTGGTGGGTGTGGTGGTAGTGGTGGTGGTAGTGGTAGTGGTGGTGATGGTGGTGGGTGTGGTGGTGGTGGTGGTGGTAGTGGTGGTGGTGATGATGGTGGTGGGTGTGGTGGTGGTGCGAATCAATTGCAACTCACGAGAAGAAGAGGACGATTACGTCTCGGTCGTTGTAGAGCAGAGTTATATATAATCTTAGCGTCGAGAGAGGACGATGCTTCCAACCGAGACAGACAGAGACAGAGACAGAGACAGAGACAGAGAGAATCTCTGCCAATCTCCTTCTCCACTTCCTTCTCCTCCTCCTTCTTCTCCTCCTTCTTCTCCTCCTTCTTTTCTCTCCTCCTCCTCCTACTTCCAATCCTCTTCCATCTCCTCCTGAAGGGCATCTATTCTAGCAGCATCTATATAGTAAACGTAGTAACGTGGTCGAACAACAACGGTCGTCGAGTTTAATAAACAGTTCGCTTCATCTATCGAACGATTTACGACCGACATCTGCTCTACTTCCATAACGAATCTCTCTGTCTCTGTCTCTCTCTGTCTTCTTCTGCCTCTGTCTCATCTTTTCTCTCCGTCTGTCTGTCTCTGTCTCTTTCTTTGTATCTGTCTCCTCATCCCTCCCTTTCTGTCTCCACCTATCTCTGAGTCTATCTGTCTCTGTCTCTTTCTCTGTCTCTCTTTCTCTGTCTCTAGGATCTGTATCTGTATCTGTCTCTGTCTCTCTGTTTCTCTCTCTGTCTCTCTGCCTCTGCCTCTCTCTCTCTTCTCTCTCTCTCTCTCTGTCTCTCTGTGTGTGTGTTTCTGTCTGTCTGTCTGTCTGTCTCTCTCTGCCTCTCTATAACTCTCTTCATATCAATCATTCAATCATATGTCTTTCTTTGTCGCTCTCCTTTTGTCTCCTAAATGTCACACTCTTCTCCTCCTCCTCCTCCTCGTCCTCCTCCTCCTCTTTCTTCTCCTCCTCCTCCTCGTCTGCTTCTTCGTCCCATTCCTGATTGTTGAAACGCGTCTTACTCTATGAGCTGAAGCCTCCATTTTTTCCGCATGCCATTACCACAAGTTCTTGGCATTTTGCCTCAACATAATCATGACTTCTGTTCTTGCTATAGTTTTGTTTTCCACCAGAATGATGTTGAGACAGTCAGGCCGAGACTCTGGTATCATGATTGTCGCTGGTACGATTGCCTTGTGCCGTGCATTCTGTACATCTTACACTGTCGATCACCTTTTAACTTAGACGCATTCAAATTGCTATCATTCTCGTTTCTATGACGTTATTTTCATTGCGTGAGGGTGTCTCCAACATAATATTGTGTCTTTTGAGTATAATAATTATGGTTTTATTGAGAACCACAGCTCGTGTGGATGATGTCTGAGCATTACGATGGGAGTGTGCTGACAATGCTTTAGAATAAATAATAATTTAGAATAGTAAGTAATGGTCTGCGTTAGATCTTGAAATGTCTTCTCGACACTCCCTTCATGAAACAATCAGACAGCCAAAGTCAAACGAAATACAACATCGCGACTAACATAGGTAGGCTATACAGTATAGACGCTGCCAAAAATATCCGGTTAAATTGGCAGACACGAAAGCAGACCAATTCGGCAGAATGGAATGACGGAGAAGCTGATCACAGACACATAGATTGAAAGATAGTTAAGATACTATTATTAATATTATTAATATTAAAGATGAGAGTTCGGTCTTTGTTTAGCACCTGGGTTTGAGTAGCCATAATATGTTTTGAGTGGCTGAAGTTTTGAATATCTAAGGTCTGTGTCCATGGCACTGCAGGGCCGGATTAAGTCATGTTCTACATGCCAGCCGAATAATTCTCCACCGATGTACAAGGGAGGCAGTAAATTAATGGGTAATATAAATTATATATATGCGGTCAGACATAGGCATAGAGTCACAGAGTCATTGAGGAAACATAGGCTACACAAGCAGAATAATTATGATGAAGACCTTTCCACACTTACCTGATTCAGTCCATCGCATCTTCATTCAAACAAATAAAATCTATTAATTAATTATAGAGGGATCGCTGCATGGACATTGGACAATGGTTGCATATAGACATTTATGCATTCCGGTAAATTCAATACGTTGAAGCGTGCAGAGAGTGACGCGATTTATTCCATCTGCTATTTATCTTGAATAGAAACCTGTATAATAGCTTGGATTGACTGCATGCGTAGAAAGAACATGAACTGTGACCAACTTCCGCCTGTCACGTGTTATGAATAGGTGGCTTCCGGTTTATCATGCTCATCCCACGTGATGTATTAGAGGACAAGTCTTCTTAGCGAGTGTCAATTTTGCCCAATTTATACAAGTCAATAGTTGACGCTCAAAGTGCTATAGCTCAAATGTATTTAATATATGAATATCTGAATATCCATCTATCAACCAATCAATCAATCTGTGTTTCTTTCTTCCCGCTTGTGTTTCTGTCTGTCCTGTGACTCCTGTCTGTCTGTCCTGTCTGTTTGTTTGTCTGTTTATCTGTCTGTTTGTTTGTCTTTCTATCTCTTGTTGTCAGCCTCGTCTACATTTCTCTACGTTTATATCTCTCTCAATGATATTACAGTAATTTTGCCTCTGCTTCAATGACATTCAGACCTGTATCTGTATTTGTCTGTCTGTTTCTCCTTCTCCGTGTGTCTCTCTGTCTCTTAATCTCTTCCTTACACCTAGACATGCTTGCGCGTTTCTCGTTCTCTGACTCTACAACCCTGTTTGGCTCTTTCCTCACTCACACGTCAGCGTTCATATGCCGTCGCCTTTTTTCTCTCCGACTCTGTCTGACTGTCTGACTGCCTGTCTGCCTGACTGTCTGCCTGTCTGCCTGCCTGTCTGCCTGCTTGTCTGCCTGTCTGTGATCTCGCTGTAACTTGCACTGGGTATGTGTCTCCCTGTTTCAAACAACCATACTCACGCTGCACCTTTCTCCCTCCTTCTCCTTCCTTCTTTCATTCCTTCTTTCGCCCCACTGGGAACATTGATATTAAATCCTTGCCTCGCCTCGTTCGTTCTCTGCCTTATCGCATTTGGACAACAATTTCGATGCTTTATATCACGCTTCTCTAATTATTTACCCCCTAGTTACCGACGAGCCACCGCGAGGGGGAGGGGGGGTACCAACCAACGCCTTCGTCGTCAAGAGATTGTTTGCATCCATCTTGCGCGTCCACCCCCCCCCACCCCAACCCACAATCCACCATCCACCATTTCCCCCATCCCCATTTCCCCATCCCCATTCTCCTCTATCTCGCCAAGTGACTTTCTCATAATACAATAAGCGGTGTCCCGATTCGTCGTGGCAATTGAATCAGCACGGCAAGGAGGCGATTAGAAATCGGATTGGCAATCGGTGCCGTTGCCGCCGCTCGTCGTGCGCATGCGTGACTCGTCCGTCCGTCTCTGCCTCTGTCCCTTCCGTTGTTCGTCTCTGTCCCTCCCTCTCTGTCTGCCTCCGTCCCTCTCACTTCGGTCGGTGAAGTGGCGTCGCTCGCCTACCTTCGCACCATTCGTCATCGCAACCACGCGGCGCTATCTGCTGCTGCTGCTGCTGATGCTGATGCTGCTGATGCTGCTGATGCTGATGCTGCTGATGCTGCTGATGCTGCTGATGCTGATGCCGCTGATGCTGAATGTGAACGCTATTCACGAAAGATGACCCCGTCGAATAGGTTGCCGGATGCTAGGACAGGCAGAGACAGAGACAAGGGTAGTGACGATGCTAGAGACACGGACAAGGGCACGGACAGAAAGAGAGAGAGAGACAGGGACAGCGACAGAGAGAGACGGCAGAAAGAGTGCAAGAGGAGGATGAGGAAAGAGAAAAAGAGGAGTAAGAGGAGAAGGAGGAAGAGGAGAATTAGAAAGAAGAGGAGGAAGAGGAAAAAGAAGAGAAGGAGGAGAATGAGGAGGAGGAAAAGAAAGAGGAGGAGGAGGAGGAGGAGGAGGAGGAGGAAGAAGAGAAGTAGGAGAAGAAAGAGGAGGAGGAGGATGAAGAAGAAAAGGAGGAGTAAGAGAAGAAGGATGAAGAGGGAAAAGAGGAGGAGAATGAGGAGGAGGAAAAGGAGGAGGAGGAAGAAGAAGAAGAGGAGTAGGAGACGTAAGAGGAGGAGGTGGAGGAAGAAGAAAAGGAAGAGGAGGACATGGAGGAGGAAGAGAAGAATGAGGAGGAGGCGGCAGACAAATGATCGCTGATAATCTATCGGATTACGCCACAATAATTCTGATCTCATAAATCAGAAAAACGGTGTTTTCTGCACGACATGAATCGCAGCATACGACCACACACACATGCACAACACATGCACAACACATGCACAACACATTGCACATGTACATCAAAAGTGGCGCTACATGAAGAGACCAGTCGACCGATCACAGGCTGATGCTGTAGTAGACCTACAACCAACGCTAATGCTATACTGCTGCTGCTGCAGCAGCTGGTGCTATATTGTGTTGTTGTTGTTGCTGCTGTTGCTGCTGCTGCTGCTGTTGTTGTTGTTGCTGCTTCTGCTGTTCAAATTCTTACTCCAATCGTGTATTGTTATTGTTATTGTTGCTTCGAGATATTGCCAAGAACTACATAAAATCACATTTACGCAGAACCATGTAGGCCTACATGTAGTTCTAGGTAGAGCTTTCAGAGTAGAGTGCATTTTTTGCATTTTTTTCTTTCAACGCAGGGACAATGTCTCTGAGTCCGTTGTCGAAGTGCATGGACGACTTAGGACGAGTGATAAATGAGCGATTACCTTACGTTACATTACTTTAACTTACAGGGATATCGACATACTATAGGCAGAGGAGGAGACGGAGGCAGTCACACACACAGACACAGACACAGAGATAGCAGCAAGTGCATGGAACTCGCGGAATACACGATGATGGTCACGATTGGTTGGCAGCCTCTTTTTTCTGAAACGCAGAGTAATGAATTGATTCGATGCCGTCTGTCGCCGACGACTATGATGAATTCTCATATGGATCTCACGACATACGAATACCAATGAACTCTGTCTGTCTGTCTGTCTGTCTGTCTGTCTGTAGGCTGTGTATCTCTCTCTCTCTCTCTCTCTCTCTCTCTCTCTCTCTCTCTCTCTCTCTCTCTCTCTCTCTCTCTCTCTCTTTCTCTCTCTCTCTCAAAATGAAGTATTTTTATTTACGCAGTCATCTAGTTCAAGCCATAAGTTGTCCATGGCACATTATGCATAATATTAAGAAGTATAATCATATTATGTGATCTGTAACACAGTAACATTCCTGCTATACATTTGTGATCATATATTAATGTTGACGCAATATGTAGCCTACTATATTCAGGGTGGGTTCAAAAAGACCCCTAATTAAGGTAAGGTACGTGTGTCCGTCCGTATGTTCGTCTGTCTGCACGTGTGTCTGTCTGCACGTGTGTCTGTCTGCATGTGTGTCTGTAGTGAATTCGAAATTGCCGGTCATGAAACAATTGCGAAAAATGTTTGCACTGCAGTTCGATATAATGCGATCATCGTGGGCATACTAAACGACCTTCCGATTATATTATAGTCGGACTAAGGTCATAGAACTGAAGGATTGGCGCCTATAGCTTCCTATGGCCCGCCGCTCTGCCATTCAGTGTCATCAGCCCCCCCCCCCCACCCCCCACATCTCACTCCACCCCACTCCTTCCCCCAATGAAGAAGACTCCACCCAGCAATGAAAACGGTCATTACTCGTCAGAAACATCTCTTTTACAACCTCCCTGACTGCTTTCGCTATATACTAGAACAGACCGGGAAGAGCAAGGCAAGGAAGTTGAGATGGGAAATATACAGCGAAGGGGCGTTTCTGTATATAATAATGGCGGCCGTTACTCTGCAGACGTTAAAGGTTTGGCTGTTAACAATCAGTGGAAGAAACGATTGATTTTTCCATGCAAGAAGAAGAAGGAAGAGCATTAACATCGAAGACTCTTCTTCCACTGCTTCCACTGCTTCTTCCGTTGCTCTTTTCCATCAAATCTCTTCCTCTAGATCCCCGCAAAGCTCTTTCCATCACACTCAGATCCCGACCGCTATTTCTCTTCTTTCTCCTTCTCCTCCTCCTCCTCCTCCTCCTCCTCCTCCTCCTCCTCCTCCTCCTCCTCCTCCTCTACTTCCTCTCCCTCTTCTCTCCTCCTCCTGCTCTTCCTCTTCCTCTCCTTCTCCTTCTCCTGCTCCTCCTCTTCCTCTTCCTCTCCTTCTTCTTTCCTTCCTCCTTCTATTCTTCTTCATTTCCTCCTCTTCTTCCTCCTTCTTCTCTTTTTCCTCCCACTCTTCCTCCTTCTCTTTCTCTTCCTCTTCCTCCTCCTTTTCCTCCTCCTCTTCCTCCTCCTCCTCCTCTACTTCCTCTCCCTCTTCTCTCCTCCTTCTCCTCTTCCTCTTCCTCTTCTTCTCTTTCTCCTGCTCCTCCTCTTCCTCTCCTTCTTCTTTCCCTCCTCCTCCTCCTCCTCCTCCTCTACTTCCTCTCCCTCTTCTCTCCTCCTCCTCCTCCTCCTCTTCCTCTTTCTCTTCTTCTCCTTCTCCTGCTCTTCCTCTTCCTCTCCTTCTCCTTCTCCTGCTCCTCCTCTTCCTCTTCCTCTCCTTCTCCTTCTCCTGCTCCTCCTCTTCCTCTTCCTCTCCTTCTTCTTTCCCTCCTCCTTCTATTCTTCTTCATTTCCTCCTCTTCTTCCTCCTTCTTCTCTTTTTCCTCCCACTCTTCCTCCTCCTTCTCTTTCTCTTCCTCTTCCTCCTCCTTTTCCTCCTCCTCTTCCTCCTCCTCCTCCTCTACTTCCTCTCCCTCTTCTCTCCTCCTCTTCCTCTTCCTCTTCCTCTTCTTCTCTTTCTCCTGCTTCTCCTCTTCCTCCCCTTCTTCTTTCCCTCCTCCCCTTCTTCTTTCCCACCTCCTCCTCCTCCTCCTCCTCCTCCTCCTCCTCCTCCTCCTCCTCCTCTACTTCCTCTCCCTCTTCTCTCCTCCTCCTCCTCTTCCTCTTTCTCTTCTTCTCCTTCTCCTGCTCTTCCTCTTCCTCTCCTTCTCCTTCTCCTGCTCCTCCTCTTCCTCTTCCTCTCCTTCTTCTTTCCCTCCTCCTCCTATTCTTCTTCCTTTCCTCCTCTTCTACCTCCTTCTTCTCTTTTTCCTCCTACTCTTTCTCCTCCTTCTCTTTCTCTTCCTCTTCCTCTTCCTCCTCCTTTTCCTCCTACTCTTCCTCCTCCTCCTCCTCCTCCTCCTTCTCCTCCTCCTCCTTCTCCTTCTATTCCTTTACCTTTGGACAGTCCTATCCTTCTTTCTTTAGACATTTCATGCAGTGCATGTCTCGCGTGTCGTCGATTGCCTCGATTCGCTTCACCACAATGCCCAACATTTCATCATCATCATCTTTGTCGCCGTCATCATCATCATCATCATCCTCTTTGTCGTAGTTGTAATCATCATCATCGGTGACGACTTATGACCGCTGCCAATGCGTCTCATGAACTTCGTTCCATCACATGCGCTTCGAATTGCATCAACAATAGCGTACTTATATTCACCAACTCTTGCCTCACTTTCTTTTCCTCCTCCTCCTCGTTCTCGTTATATGATTCAGCCGTCATCTTCTTTTCCGCCGCCTCCTCCTTCTCCTCCTTCTCCTTCTCCTCCTCCTCCTTTTCATCCTCCTCTTTCTTTTCCTCTTCCTACAAGCGCCTTATCTTCCAATACCGTCTCCTCCTCCATATAACTGCTTTTCCTGCTCCAGGTTGCTTCTCATGACTCTCCATTATCTTCCTTCTCGTGCTTGTCCCTCTTGTTCGTTTAGTCCTCTTCAAGTGTCTCCTTATTTGTACTTCTGCTTCTCTGTTCCCCTTATTTCTGTCTGTCCGTCTATCCGTCTGTGCGTCTATCCGTCTGTCTGTCTGTCTCTGTCTGTCTGTCTGTCTGTCTGTCTGTCTGTCTGTGAGTCTGTCTGTCTGTTCGTCTGTCTGTCTGTCTGTCTGTCCGTCTGTCTGTTTGTCCGTCCGTCCGTCTGTTTGTCCGTCCGTCCGTCTGTCTGTCTGTCCGTTCGTCCGTCCGTCCGTATGTCCGTCTGTCCGTCTGTCTGTCTGTCTGTCTGTATGTCTGTCTGTGAGTTTGTCTGTCTTTTGAAGCGCCATCGAATCGATGCACGCAGTCGATGATGCAGTCACGCGTCGTTCGCTTCGCTTCACTGACTTATCGATGTCGTTTTCTGCATTCTCTTCGGTCCGTCTCTTTGTCTGCCTCTGTCTGCCTCTGTGTCTGTGTCTCTATGTGTCTCTATGTGTCTCTATGTGTCTCTATGTGTCTCTATGTGTCTGTCGTGATCACTCGTTGATTCCTCATCTCGTCTCTTTTCATGCGAACAGAGGATCGATGTTCATTCGCCGATCAACTGATCAACTGATCGATTATCGATAATCAATCATTGATCAACGGATCAATTGAACATTGATCATTGATCAATTGACCACTGATTAATTGATCAGTTGATCAATTGATCAATGATCTGATCAACTGATCAAGTCAAGTGATAAACTGATCAATCGATCATCGATAATTAATCGATCATTCCTTGTCGTCATAATTATAGATCGCATCTCCGAACTATTCGTGAAGTCTTAGACTTAAGAACATCGTCTGCAATCTGTGAGTATAGCTCCTCACATGAAGGTTTGTCACGCATTAACTTGCCAAGAATTTACGTCTCCTGCAGTGTGCTTTTACACACCTGTTATAAACAAATTCATGATAGATATATTATTTGGTGTTCTCGTGCTCTATAATCGTTCGCTTGCTATTCACGTTTTGACAGTAACTATTGTGCTGTATGAAAGTAGTGTTGTTTTCGTTAACGAAAACGAAAATAGTAATTAACGAAAATGAAACATTTTCGTTAACGAAAAATGAGACTAAAACTAAAATGATGTGACAACGAAAACTAAAACTAAAGCGAAATTTGCCGCAATCAAAACTAAAACTAAACGAAAGTTGATCAAACGAAAACTGAAACGATATTTGGTCAAACGAAAACTAAATAATTTGCTCGTGTAGGCTATACAATATGTAGACTATATACAGCAGTTCATACAACATATATACACGGTGTCCCAATTGAAGTGAGCCCCTTTTTGTTTTGGCGATATATCTGTTAATTCTAAATGAAACTCTGTGAAATTTCAGAGAAGATAAGTGGGATAAATTATCAATGTTTCCTGAAAATTTTATCCAATTCTGCAAATAGAGCCCGAAGTTATGCACATTCAAATTTGGACAAAGGAAATTGTAAGTTTCCAACATGTAAAAGATAGGAAATTATTGCTTGCAACTGCACGCCTTACTTTCTAAATTAATAAATATTTCCGTCATATTTCCGTCAATTCCATGTCAGGGGACAATAATAAAAATGGTTTTCAGCAAAGATGATTTGGGTTTAATAAACAATTTAATAGAAGAAAAACATTACGTTGCAAAAGATTTTTAAAGGAATTTCTAACAGAAACTGGCCCATCGCAGCCTTATGAAACTCGCATACGCGTGACGTTCATCAGTGATCACTTCAAACAGCGAAATGTGGAAGAATGAAATCGTTTTGATTAAAGAGATTGTTGACGATGCAATCAATGAATGGCGAAATCGCCTTAGAGCATGCATTCAAGCTAATGGAGGACATTTTGAACATCAGTTTTGAAGAACAGCGCTAACACTAATTTCCTATCTTTTACATGTTGGAAACTTACAATTTTAGTTGCCCAAATTTGAACGTGCATAACTTTGGACTTTGTTTGTAGAATTGGATAGAATTTTCAGGAAACATTGATAATTTATCCCTCTTACATGCTGTGAAATTTTATAGAGTTTCATTTAGAATTGACAAGTATATCGCCAAAACAAAAAGGGGCTCACTTCAATTGGGACACCGTGTATAGGCCTGGACCTATATGAATGCATGGTAAGAGATTTCGCGACATTGTCCATGACTCCTTATGGAATGGGTCTAACAGTCTAACTTGTATCGTCGGTTTTTCTATGACAATTCGATTTCATTGTGCTGTAGAACTAAAGTTCAAATGAATATTTGATTGATTTAATTTATCAATAGATATCGAAGAAGTGAATGAGGGAGGGAGGGGGAGCGAGGGCGGGAGGGAGCAGACAATCATGGAGTATATTGATGGGAGAAGGAGGTCTACAAAGGAGCGTAGGGCGTAGGAGAGAGAGAGAGAGAGAAAGAGAGAGAGAGAGAGAGAGAGAGAGAGAGAGAGAGAGAGAGAGAGAGAGAGAGAGAGAGAGAGAGAGAGAGATGGAGCAAAGGGAAAGCCATAGATCTATATATAGGCCGACGGAGTAAAGTTCGATATAACTAACGACGACAACGAAGAGCTAGGCAGCAGTTTGAATTTCCGGACTCAGTCATTTCCGGACTTCCTCTCAAAGGAAATTGATTGCCCGGATCAAAGCCTTTTAATAAGTGCATGCACACAGCCATATATAAACACAATCAATACGGCAAATAATACATCTCAATATATATATATATATATATATATATATATATATATATATACATAATATTATATCAAGGATATATGTAACTTACATGGAATGAACCAGCAATGGTAGGTCCATATAATGTGTTTTGTTACTTTTGTAAACATCAAAGTAACTTGCTGTGCATACATAACTGAATTGACTACGTAGTTGACCTATGTATGCTGCATATAAACGATATATTTCAATAGGTGTTTTTGTGTTTGTTGGCCCCAGGCCCTATATGCATTTATTTATTTGTTTATTTCGTTAGTTAGTTATTTGTGTGCATGTACGCATGTGGAGGATGTGAAATGTGTATTCATTTGTAGCTAGCCTATAGCTATTATCTTTAGACTGCTGTATTTACAGTCCCGGCATGTATAATAATAGTCTGTTGTTAGAGCCGGTCACGTGATTCTGTCATATAGTGTGCAGGAAATAATGAGATATATTATGGTTGATTAAAATCAGACTCACAGCGTTCCATTAATCAATTATGCGCATAATTATTGTTGCCTCGACATCAACGAGTCAACGCTGATGGCTGTCGCATTACGAAGCCAATTGGTCGAGATCTATGGGTCGCCGTTTCCTCCGCGCGCAGAGGGGGCGCCACTTGCGCCTGTTAATATGGATTCAATTCATAAAGCAGCACATTTTATATGTATATATTTCGTATGCGCACTCAAATAGGATGGATATTAATATGATATAAATATAAATAAATACATTGTATGTAGGCCTATATCATAAAATAAATTGAATGGATATTAATATGATATAAATATACATGCATTGTATGTATATCATAAAACGAGTTGAATGAATGGATACTGGAGGAGGGTCCCGCTGCCACTAATGGAATCCGCCATCGTAACCCTTTGGGGGCATTTGTAGCCGGTCGATCATTGTCCCTGTTCGCCATCTTTAAGGACCATTGACAGAACAACAAAAGGGTCAAAAAGGGAGAATGGTCGACCAAGGGTTTGAGTCGTTTAGCCTCTTTTCGTCTGGGTCACCGATCAGGGCGGCTATGGTAAACAACGGTTTCTCCAATATTTCATAGCCCCCTTCCCCACCCACCCCACCGGAGGGGTCAGCCGATTAAAACAAATCACCCACTGTGCACTAGGCCATCCCTTTAGAGTCTTTAATCACCTGGGAAACATATATCTCTTTTCAACCTGGGAAAAATATGGAAATTTCGTCGATTTCTTTCTGCAGGAAGTTGCACGTATGGTGCCGCTGTTGGATAGGAGGATTGAATCTGATTTCTTGTCGCTTATAGAATCCTCCATTCTAACTCTTTCCCTGTCCCTCAAATTCATCTTTCTCACCCCAACCTTCTCGTCTGATGTTCACTGATTTATCTCACCCCCCCCCCATCCCCTCAAAAGGTCAAATGGCGATCACCGGTAGTTGTCGTCGCAAATGGATTGGATCTCACCTGGTATTTTCACACTACAGTATTTTCACTCTACAGTATTTTCACCCTACAGTATTTTCACTCTACAGTATTTTCACCCTACAGTATTTTCACTCTACAGTATTTTCACCCTACAGTATTTTCACTATACAGTATTTTTTACCTATAGGCCTACCTATTATATGGTCCGCTAAGGATAGCCTATGTATACCGCGTGAAACTGCAGTTAGGGAGCTGAGCTCTATGCGTTAAAAATGGCATCACCTCAGGGATTTTAGCGCAGCTCCCTAGGGGCCGTTCATAAAGTACGTCACGCTATTTTTCACCATTTTAAACCCCCCTCCCCCTGTCACAAACTGTCACAAGTCTCGGACCCCCCTAAAGTACGTCACACTTTCTCGGACCCCCCCCCCTAAAGTACATCACACTTTCGATTTTTTTAAAATTAACACCTTATTTAAATTTAATCTAAAACACACTTCACTATTAAACTGTAAAGTTTCCACTTAAAAGAACTATCGCATTATTAAAATGACTTTAATAGTAGAATAGTTAATTGTCAACAGTTGTCACAGTTAGCCTATTCATTGAAGCAGTAACTCAATGTAGATTGAATTTGAAAAAACAAATTGCAAAAATTAGACTAGACAATCATATAATACACATCATTTAAAAAAATAAATGTGTGACGTCACACATGGCCTGACCCCCTCCCCCTGTCACAAACTGTCACACTTTCTTATACCCCCTCCCCCTGGAGCGTGACGTACTTTATGGACGGCCCCCTATTTAAACTTGGTGTGGGCAGCATGATGCCAAAAACTGTAGGCCTAAAGCCGTGTAGATGGTTGCAGAAAACTTGAACACATGTATTGTGTTTTAATTAAATAACTGCCAGGCATTTCGAGAAAAAATTTCAAATTATTTTCAAATGACTGCATTTAGCCTACTGATTGCTTGATTAATAATTATCGTGTGCCTTATTTGATCTCTATCACTTATTTTATACCACTGGATGTCATGGAAACATTAGGCCTTGCCTGCATAATTGCAAGTTCGCAATATGTTCCATAGTCCCTCTGCGCGGGATCCAACACCGTAAGTTGTGGTTTCTTTATTCATTTATTCATTTATTTATTTATTTATTCAACCATTCATTTCAAGCTTAATTTAGCTTAATGGTAATTGGTAAATTGGAAACTGGTTTAACGTATTACAGGCTATTATAGCGACATCTGTAGTTTAGATTTACAACCGTTTTAAAGGAATGTAAATAAGTGTTAAACTGCCTGCGTCACCATTTTTACGCAGATGATGATGATTACGGAAATGCGCAGCTCATATACAGTTATAGGCTACTAATGCTGTTTTCAGTAAACAGTTGCACATTCCGACGTTAGATGTCGTCAGCATGTGAATACGTGCAAACGGTAAAGGCCACATCATCCTATGTAGAGTCCCCCCATAAAGTCTGTGGCGATTGTGCTGCTGCTGTCGACGACGACGACGAAGACAACGACGACGACAACGACGACGACGACGACGAAGACAACGACGACGACGACGACGACGACGACGATGATGATGATGAATAATGCATCATCATAGTGAAGAAAGAAATGATCGACAGATAATGAGACGAACCGTGTGGTGGAGCGTGGTGGTGGTGGTGGTGGTGGTGGTGGTGGTGGTGGTGGTGGTGGTGGTGGTGGTGGTGGTGGTGGTGGTGGTGGTGGTGTCAGTGTCAGTGGCGAATGCTGCTGCTGCTGCAGCTGAAACAGACAAAGGCGTCACAATCCCGTCACATCCATAAGTTATGAAGAAATCGAATTATTAACGCCGGATATCAGAGCATCCATCCATCACGGCCATAAATCAACTATTACGTAGCCTATATATTTATATATATACATGGCCATCCACATATACACACATATCATATATACATATATATATATATATATCATTCATTCATTCATTCTCATCATATTTCATGACTGAATCGAGTTTGACGTGTGGCACGTAAATCTCGTAACAACAACGTCACGAAGTCATAATCTTTCTTATATAATATATATATATACATAGTTATATATTATATAAAATTATATACATGTATATATACTTTCAACTTTGTCTTTACCAACTGGCAATCCATTTAAACGAGAAGTGACGATGAAGAATCTACGACTCGATGAGTTCATTAAAAAAATAAGCACAGTCGAGTCTGTATGGAAACGTGTACATCTGCATGCATCGTTCACATTGTCGGCCACATTATAATAGACCTCTGCATTGTCTTTATCCACGTCAATCAAACTGCAGTCAAAGCCAATCCAAACACAAAGACTCTGAATCGACATGCATACAATCTCATCGAATGCGGTTTTAAAAAACCCGGTTGTCTATATACTGCGATCTATATACAATGCAATATTTGTTTATCAGCTATAATATCATAAAACGCAACTTTTTACAGTATTAGTTTGCATGTAGGCCTATACTGTATGGAGAGCCTAGGACTGTTGCTCATTGTGCTATTTAGTTATTATTATAGTTCTATTGGTGGCCAAAATCTCAATCTCGGTTCTATTGCATATTCTACGCGAATGATGGCAAAATGGAATGGTGGCTTAAGCTATAGGGCAATGACACCATTAGAGACCCCAGGTATACGAAGAATTTGGACACTTACAATAAATTCATCGCCAGGTGGTGCATCGAAATCAGTTCATATTCTCGACCTCTGGAGAAGGAAAACCGACGGAAAGGAGATTAATAATGGAAATAACGAAAATGTACAAGAAGCGGAAGCGGGGGGAGGGGGAAGCGAAAAGACAGACAGAGGCAGAGGCAACAGGAGATAGACAATACATGTGGATGAACGTGCCTTCAAACAGGTAGAAATACTGAATACAGTGAATAGCCTACAATAAACTGAAGATATCAGTAATAGGGCTGTTGTTCGATTAAAAATTTTAATCGAAATTAATCGCGCGATTAATTTTTTTAATCGCAATTAACTGCAAATTAATCGCAAAACATTTCCTTCAAATATATTAATCTTACAATTTTCTAAGGACCCATGAAGCATAAAATTTTAATGTCTGAATGCATTCTTTTTATTGCAAACATATTCAAGAACCTTTGGTTTAGGCCTATTGAATTACTGCATTTAGTTTATTGAACAGTTTTGTATAACAGACATAATTGAAACACTGTTCAAATCAGTCAACTGCTCAAAATCCGTTATTTTTTTCATTTGAGCCAACTTTAATTAAAATGATATAGGCCCAAATTTAATGTGAAAGTTAGACAACCGATTTCTGACTATCAAAATTAATTATTTATTCAGCCAATTATATGCAGACCATGTTTAATTACACTGGTCGATTCAAGGGATGCTCTCAATGTAATTAACAATAGTAGGCCTACATGAACCTCATTATTTAGCCACAATTTTTCACAAGAGGTAACTTGCGGTTCTTGCCAAACCTCGTCTCAGTTGTCCTTCTGTAAACATTTATCATTTGAAGACCTGGATCCATTGGTCTTGCAATCTCATGGAGTTCAACCAATGTAGTCTGACGTCTGACGGGGTGAGAAAAGAGGAAACAACCTTAGTGGACGATGCGATGCGGCCGATGTCGACGATTCATCGCTAGCGTTAAATGCATGTTTTCGTTCGCATGAAGGCGATAATTGAGCAAAGATTTGCTACGATAATACTTGAATTCTGTTTTGGAACATTTGCCAAAGAACGTATCACTAGTTTTAAGTATGAGCTTTCCGTTTATAGCGAGTTTTCTGCCTCTGATTCCATTTTAACCAGATCTTATTCATGGGCGCCCGCAGAAAATTTTGCAGGAGGGGGCAAAAATTTTAAAATGGTCACGGTTGAATTTTTCAGTGACAAAAGCATGAAAAATACAGCACTGGAAATTAAAAACACGGGTATTTTTTCAAAGAGGTTTCTTAATGCAAATTTCTCAGTGTCATTTTGTGTAATATTTTAATATGAATAGTTTCATAAGTGCGAAAAATTTGTTAAAAATCCAAAAACAGATGCTAAAAAGTAGATCCATGAAGGGCACTATTTAAATATTTATTTCTAGAGATTTCTAAACGTAAATTTATGACTTTCACTGTGTGTATCATTTGTATCATTAGTGTTTTAATGCGAAGAAATTTGTCAAAAACTCAAAAAGTAGTAGTTAGAAAAATAAGTGTCACTTTTCCAGGGGGGGGGGCAAGTGCCCCCCCTTGCCCCTATGTGCGGGCGCCCATGATCTTATTAACGCGTGCGATTAATGCGTTAAAATTTTTAATCGCAAAATTTTTTAACGCGTTAATCGCACGCGTTAACGCGATTAAATCAACAGCCCTAATCAGTAACCTTGGCAACATACCGGTAGCACTTTGGTTGATCAGCTAATTGATTGACTGACTGATTGATTGTTTGATCGATCGATTGATTGACTGACTGACTGGCTGGCTGGCTGACTGACTGACTGACTGATTCAACGATTCACAAACAAAAGGCCTACACGTATTAAACAGTAGCAGAGTAGGCCTTTATGAATGGTACATCACAATGTCGAGAGAACACCAGCTTAATTGACGGTCGCCACAACAGCAACCCCCCCCCCACCCCCGTACGAAGCAATCAGACATTCGGAGGTTATTCGGTGGAAGACGAATCAATTAACACACAACAGTAGAATCAGTTCTTATAGAACGTTTCTGCAGCAGACGCAATTCCATCTGCATTATTGAGGAGCAGTGTTGTTGTTTCCTGACGCCTTCGACATGCACGCGAAATTCACTTGAAGTATTTATGGGAGATGATGAAGGCTTTAATGACGTCTGGCTCTTTTGTTCACACTATACTCTCTCACGCTAGCATACATGATCGTTTGTGTAATGAAAATATCCGACAGCTATATATAATTATATATATATATATATATATACATGTATATATATATCTACACATGCATACACATATTTATTAAATATATAAATTATATATATAAATTATATTTATTCATATGCAATACATATATAATATGTATATATGCACATATTTATTAAATATATAAATTATATATATATAAATCATATATATATATTCATATAAATTATATATATTCATATAGATGTTCTCTGGCTTCCGACATGGGCTTATAACAGCAATCGATGTTTCCCGATTTATATCTGAATTGATTTCGTGAGAAGGAATATGGATCTCATGGATGGAAGTTGTACGCATGCGCAAACACCTATCGGTCGGATAGTCGCGTCTGATTGGTCAGCGCAATGTGCGTGACTTTAACAACGAGATTCCGAATTAAGGATATTGTCGATCACGCAGACAGACGCAGACGGACAGACAGACAGACAGATAAAAGCAACCGGACAGACAGACAGACAGACGAAGAGACGAACGAAATGGGGGAAAGTGGTGTTATGTGGGATGTGTGAGTATTTCAATCATTCGGTGATTAGGAATATTCCTTTGAAATGCCGTCGATGTTGGTTGATCTGTCGAGGTCGTCAGACAACACGAAACACGAACCATAGAGTAATATAAAATGGAGGATTCGGTCGATAAATCGCCTTAGAAGATTTCGTCCTTCACCTTCTCTTTCATCTTCGTCCTATCAATTCATCGTCATAATAAAATATATACGCAGTGCACATTTTCGTGTTCTCCTCCCGAATGGGTTTATGCCATTTTTCCTTGCTTTCTTTGCTAACCCTCTTTGCTTACCCTCTTTGCTTACACACTCTTTGTTCATCCTCTCTGGCTGCTCCCCTCATTGTTCACCCTCTTTGCTCACCCTCTTTGTTCACCATCCTTGTTCACTCTCTTTGCTCACCATTTTTGTTCACCCTCTTTGGGCACCCTCTTTTCTCACCTTCCTTTCTCGCCCTCTTTGTTCACCCTCTTTGCTCACTATCTTTTCTCACCTTCCTTTCTCACCCTCTTTGCACACTTTTATTCCTCTGGTGTTCCTCACGCAAAAGACAATAATGCATTCGCAATGCTTTATTTCTTCCGGTCTCATCACTCGGCTCTGTCACCTATTTCTGGCTCTTCGTTCTCTCTCTAGCACAGTCTTCGATTGAGCAGCCATCATTTGATAGCATCGTTGTAGGAAGAGGATTTGGAGGAGGAAGAAGTGAAGGAGTAGGAGGAAGAAGACGAGGAAGAAAAAACGAAGAATGAGGAGGAGGAAGAAGAAGAAGAAGAGGAGGAAACGGAGAAAACGAAGAAGGAGAACGAAGAGGCAACGGAAAAGAAGGGAGAAGAGGAAATGAAGAAGAGGAGAAGGCGTAAGAAGAAGAAGAAACAGAGAATGAGGAAGAAGAGCATCATCATCATCATCATCATCGTCATCATCATCGTCATCATAGGATAGGTTATCGTCGTCTGCAGGTCATCAATAAATCTGATTAGAAGGAGACGACATGATGACAGAAGAGAATCAGGCGCCACATCATCGGTCACTAATCGACCAGCTCCTCCCTCTCTCCGACCACCCCCATGCCCCCCCTTCACTCTCCTCCGTTTCTTCTCTCTTCATTTGCTCAGCTTCCTCTCTTCGTCTTTCTCTCTCTCTCTCTCCTCTCCCCTTCCCCATGATCCGATTTATGCTTCTCTGTCCTGTATGCGCTCTCCTCTGTCCCGATAACTATCATAATTATAGGGATGTCCTCGAATGTCTGGCAAACGTAGATCGATACTCTGAGCAGAGGTCTTCTTATATAAAAATTGATCCATATGTAAATATACGTTCATGGTCATTATGGAACGTTACGCTATAATATAATTAGCTTATATTCATACTTATATATTATGCTACTATTCATTTTCTCTCTCACTCGATAGTCTAGTGGTGATCAGCGTGCTGGAATGTCAAGCGACAGGTCGGATGTTCAAATCCCCATCAGAGCAGACAATAATTGTGTCAAGATTTCTGCTCCACATGTACCTATCCATATCCAACTCAACTCTGATGAAACACCGACCGTACACTGTCGACAATAAGGTGAGGCGGCGAAGGAGAGGACCCATTCTCATATGCTGAGGCTAAGAAAATAAAGTCGCTAGAACTTCATATCCAGGGCTGCGTCATAGCTAGCGAAAAGTAGCCTACTGCTCTTCTCCTACTTTACTTTATACTTGTCCCGTCAAGTAAGACTCCGTTATACAGATTCATTCGATTTAACCCTCGGGCTACCAGGAGGGGGGGGTTGTAACCACCCCCCCTAGGTTTTTCCCAAATAAAACTTTTTGCGTTTGGAATAAAATTTTGACGTTTTAGGTAGCTGTAGAGGATTCATTTGCGCACATTTTGAGCTAAAATGTGTGATGATATACCATACCATTCAAACGTTATACCCGATATACCCGAGGCACCAGAAGGGGGGTGGATACCACCCCCCTTAGATTATCGGCTATATCTTATCCGTCCTTTGACATGAAGAAACACAAATTACACCATTCTGTAGAGGGAATGTGGGGCTACATTTTGGTGGTCACGGAGTTGTCTTTTGACAACCGGAAGTGCTCAAAATAAATTAAAATATATAAAAAGGTGTTTTATTTTCATAAAAGTTTCATGTTTTTCCTATTAAAAATTATTCATAATTAATTTTTCAAGAAAAATAAATTATGCCATTCTATAGAGGGCATTTAGGGCTATTTTTTATACTAATTAATTTGATATTTGATGACCGGAAGTGCTCAAAATAAATTTAAATGTGTGAAAATGTTGGGTTTTTTTACAACGCAAACCGATAAGTCTGCGTAAACGTTTTTCAGCAGCTAATACATGTTTTTTTCTTTTTATTGTAATTAAAACTATCTTATTACTAGTTTTTATAGTTGGATATTGGACTTTATTATATGTAAACTATTTTTAAATAAATAAATTATGTTAAAAACACAGAATCTAATATTTTGCTTATGCGAAAGTATACATTTTGTGGAATCGACGGGTGCCTACGGTAAAAAATTCATAACTTCGGGGTGCTTTCATATATTTTAAACCTAAATATACCATTTTGTGCAGAAATGAATGCTGAATCCATTGGTGTATTACAAGTTATGATATCTCAAACCAAACCCAAAATCCAGGGGGGTGGTAACCACCCCTCCTTGGTAGTCAGTGTTACAAAAAAAGCTTGGTAGCCCGAGGGCTACTTATCGAATTGAAATTACTTCTGTCTGGCGAATAAAAGGTGAGACTTCTGGCCATCTGTCGAATGACGACGCAATTACTTAACAAGAGGCAACAAGTCGCCGAATAATTTTAAGACTCCTAGCGATCATTGGGCGACACGCCGACACAAGCTGTAGGCTATACGCGTGCACGTTTGCATGAACGCATGCATATAATTTTATGCTACAAACAGACTTTTTCACTTTGCTATGGTAGTATGGTGTCATAAGAAAGACTGGGGTTGAACCTTCTCAACCCACGGCAATTCTTGCCCTAAGCGAAATCTAATAATTATAATCGGACTGCACTGCATTGTATACTTATCGTTTACAAGATGTAAGAAATGTGCTTTCACATGCATGGAAGCGACAAACATAAAAATAAACACACTTTAAAATTATATAATTGAAATCCACATGAAAACGACATCTATCGAGAAAAATTAGGCAACAACTTAAATGCATCAGTCATGGAAAAGTCGACCTTCATGAGGCCATGCATATAGCCTAATCGTTCAAGAAATAATATACCACCGAATAGGCCTTCTATTCTTCTTAGGATAAAACGTCACATGACGCGAGTTGCCATGGGTTACAATCGATTTTTAAAAAAGTAAGCGACATAATCCGAGTTGTGTGAAGTTGAAATGTTTTACGGATGGATGCGATGATAAACTTCTTCTATAGCGGCGGTGGGGTTGGTTACACCTGCGTGGTCTGCGTGGTCTGGGTCCTGCTGCTGGAGAGCGCCGTCATCATCTCTGCCTACCCCAACCTATTGACCGGTGATGACCTCAGTCGTCTGATAAACACTGGTCGAATTAGCATGAACGATGCCACAAGGATCATTCAAGGACAAGCGACACCGGAAGAGCTGGCCCAGCTCAAGGTTGATCTGATTCAACTGAACAGCAGCACTGACAGCATCCCCTCTACGGCCGCATCCTCCTCCGCATCCGCCGCGCCTACATCTCCCCAGGGTCAGCAGCAGCGACAGTTGCAGCATCAGCAGCTGATCGAAATGGCTGGTCGTAAGTTCCTCGGATCGTCACCGTGTGATGTGACAACGTGCAGGAACGGAGGCGTATGCACGACGCCTGCAGACGATAATGCAAAAGACACAACGCTGTGCGTCTGTCCGAAAGGTTTCTACGGCGAATTCTGCGATTACGGTAAACACACAGCACAACACACACACGTCACACACAAACACACATATGCGCACGCACACACACACACGGACACGCACACGCACATGCCCACACGCATATGAAGTGTATAATAATACTGAAGTGGAACGTTCAGGTGGCGAGGGAATTCAGGTTTTCTGGCCAGGATTTACCTCCCCTCTCTTTTTCAAAGGCTATGGAAATGAGGCTGCTTACGCCTCACAAGTCACAAGTCACAAGCATGACGCTTTCTATAAGAAAGACTCGCTCAATGGGAGTTCTCTTCTTCTCATAAAAATGATAATTAATTATAGACTTGTTTGCATTGGGTATAATATTTATGTCACCTTCGTCCTGCACTTTGCTTCGCCCTCCTTTTAAGCCAAATTACCTTTGTATTGAATTGAATTGCATATGAAAATAATATGAAAATCTGCAAAGCATCTCTTACAGTATGAACTACTCAGAGGCGCTCTTAGACCCGATGGAATCAACATGTCTACAAGCAGCGGTCATGCAGATGAAGGAGTTTTAACCCGACCAAAACCCTGTTAATTCTTGCTCTTTGTTCTTCACGCATGCGCCTGGGTTTATGCCTACCCCTCACATGCCCCTCCCATGTAGTTTCATGCACGCGAATTCTCTGCTTCTCTGCGTTCCTCCTCGCGCTGGTTCTACACGTCGGCGTGTTGCTATGTCAACAGATTCTCCAGAATGCGAGTCGGAACCGTGTCTTCAGAACGGTGAATGTCAGCGAAGCAATTCTAATCCGAGGGGATACAGATGTCTTTGTCCCAGTGGATACACGGGCGACAATTGCGAAGGTATGACGCTTGCGTATGATTATATACAGGGTGGGCCGAAAAAGACCTCTTGGTTTTTTTCCAATATCATGGCCAGTATATAGTAAGATTTTCGAACTGAAATTTTACAGGCTTAAAGACAACCCGTATTTACACATGATGGCCAATTCGTATTTACACATGATGGCCAGATTTCATCAAAATATTTCAAACAGAACAAAAGTTATGTCACTTTTAGTGAGGCCACTCACCGTTTTTTTGACGATTCAAAAACGTAACGCAGCAAAAAGTAAAATACTGCAGAGACAGAGACACAGACACAGACAGAGACAGACAGAGACAGACAGAGGCAGAGAGAGACAGAGAGAGACAGAGACATACAGATACAGGCAGACAGATAGAGAGAAACAAAGAGAAACAGAGACAGAGAGACAGAGGCTGAGACAGAGACAGAGAGATAGAGGGACCGACAGACACACAGCCAGACAGATAGACAGACACAGAAACAGACAGACAGAAACAGTGACACAAACAACGACAGACAGACAGAGTTACCCTCGTCGTTATCGTAATCTCAGTATTTCTAAAGCGTCACACGAAAGACAATCGCATGGCACCATGCAGCTTATTCACGATCGTCTTTAAAACAATGGTCTCCTATATAATATTAAACCTTATAATAATAATAATAATAATAATAATAATAATAATAATAATAATAATAATAATAATAATAATAATAATAATAATAATAATAATAATAATAATAATATTAATAATAATAATAGTAATAATAATAATAATAATAATAATAATAATAATAATAATAATAATAATAATAATAATAATAATAATAATAATAATAATAATAATAATAATAATAATAACGTGTCACATTGCTTTTAATATTTTATAAGCCCCTGGGGGAACGAAGTACCTCAGGGCAAAAAAATAAATAAATAAAAATTTTAAAAAATAATAATAATAATAATTTATTATTATACCTGTAAATTCCGTTCGCTGATGGTTCTCTGTCTGTGTGTCTGTGTCTGTCATTAGTGACGTTGAGGGTGGAGACAACTACGACGGTGGCTCCACCTGTTCCTCCACCGAATCCATGGAGTGTGTCGCAGAACGTTCTATTCAGACCTTTGACGATCATCATCTTACTCAGCATCTTCATCTTCATCCTCGCTATGGCATTCGTTGCTACTGTCGAAGCAGACCGGTTTGTATCATCATCAGCATCAGCAGCAGCAGCAGTAGCAGCATAGGTATCAGCAGCAGCAGCAGCAGCATCATCATCATCATCATCATCATCATCATCATCATCATCATCACCATCATCATCAGCAGCAGCAGCAGCAGCAGCAGCAACAGCAGCAGCATTTTGATCATCATCCTAATCATTATCATCATCAGCAGCAGTAGCAGAATAAGCATCAGCAGCAGCAGCATCGTCGTCATCATCATCATCTTCTTCTTCTTCTTCTTCTTCTTTTTTTTCTTCTTTTTCTTCTTCTTCTTCTTCGTCATCATCATCATAATCATCATCATCGTCATCGTCATCGTCATCATCATCATCGTCATACTATATTCTAGTGGAATATGCGTCTGCGTGCGGTCGCACGTTGTGTGATATAATGTGGCTGCTCATGTATAACGTGGTAGATTGTGTTCATTCAATTCAATTTAAATCCATAAGCTTTATTGAACACCCGAAAAAGAATGAGTAGGCCTATACATTTTCATGTAGCAGTTTGTGGGTGACAAAGGGTGAACCCAGACAGTGGCGTCTACCAATGGGGGGGTTGGGAGAACGTTCTCCCACGGCTTCTGAAAGTGGGGGGGTTTGGCGTTTTCGGGTGCAAATTGGGGGGGTTTGCTGAATTCCTATTAAATAAAGGCATGGAATACGAAAATTATTGTCGAAAACCTATGTTGCCTCGAACTAACAAGCCCACGGTTCGCTTGAAGTCACATATTTGGTAGGGAGTACAACAACCCATAGACATTAGTGTCAGTCAGATCTCTATCTGGCACAAGGGTGGATCGCAGTCATTCTGAATTGACCTCTTATCACTTGTCATGCCTACTGACGGAACCAAGCCGAAGCCCACGCTACGGCAGGTGATGAAAGGAACAAAATTAATGATGCGACGTCGCGCAGCAAGAATCAAACGACCCGTTAGACACTGTCTTCTGTCTTGCTGCTTTGAAAGTGCAGCTTGCCTCAGTCTTCTGATACGACGGACAGTGGTCCCTTATGTAAATGTAGCCTAAGCCTAATTAAGCTAATAACAGATGTTTCGTATTAGATTCCCAGCCAGCAGATCGCTGAAATGGATAAGAGCAGGTCTGATGTGGGCCTACATGTAAAAGACTGTAAAGGCCCTTTGGTCATACACGGTCGTTAAACTTCCATTATTGAGCCTACATGTAAGCAGAGTCTTTCCATGCTAGAGATGCAGCCGTAAAGTGCTAGAAGCGAGATCATAGTCATTATACTGTGGACAACCGAATTTGACTGTTTATGTGTTAAGTTTTTCTTATTTTGCGAAGAGTTGCATCGACATCAGCAGGAGTTTTCAACAGCTAAAGGTCTGCCTACACAGAGAATTTCTGTGGAGAATTCGAACTCTTAATTTCGAGCTTCTAAGCGCATGGACGGAGACTTAAAGGGTGGGTGGGGCAGAGATGCTTATATCGTCCAAATGTTTCAGAAATATTTTTTAAACATTATAATTTACTATGTACAGTGTTATCCACTATTTATTTATAATGAGAATTCGTATAAGATAGCAGCTTAAAAGCTACCATAACATTTTACAAATAAAACGATTAAACAATGGGACATTTATTCAAGTCTTAAACCACATCTATGAGCACTGAACTCATGACAGCTTAAAAGCAGAGCCATGCTTAAAAGGTTACGGCTACAATGTGTAAATCCAAAAAATTTATAAAAAATTTACAAAATTTTTATAAAATTTGTAAGTCAACACTCTAAAGTCTTAAACCATGGCTAGGCTATCAGCATTGAAAAATGAAAAATCTTACCATGACACTATGGAAATTCAAATAAGCTTTTAAGTTAAAAGAAAACTAGGAGTAGGCGATGTCTTTATTGAAATCTTAAACGATCTCTTTCAACAATTAAATTATGAGAAAGTTTTGACATGACGGCTTCAAGTGTTAGCCTACCATTACAGTGTGGAAATTTGGAAAATTTTAATAATTGGAGAAGACAGTTTTGAAGTCTCAAGCCACCACTATCACCACTGAAATGATGAACAATTTCGTTAAAATGACAGCCTATTATATGCTACCATTGCAGTGTGGAAATTCAAACGTTTTCAACATTGGAGAGGGAAACATCCTCCCAAACCCTTTCGGCTTCGGCGATCGTCCTTCGGTCGCTCGTTTGTCTCTTCCCCCCCCCCAAGATAGGACCAAATCTCCGTCTGTGTTTAAGAGCAATTAATTCTTTTCGGCTACTGCAGCAACAGGATATTTCGCAGTGGTGAGTTTTAATGATTTAGAATTGTACAACTACAGTAGTGGCCATATTATTATGGTAAAGGCTAAAAAAACGTTTTTTTGGTACATAACGGGTAGTTTCTGTAAGTAATAAGGCTCTTGAGCATTGTTTTTGTTTCAGCCTAGTTGAGATATGTCTTGCCATGTCATGCAATGCCTTGTCATGTCATACCATGCCATGCCATGCCTTGCCATGCCTTGCCATGCAATGCCATGCCATGCATGCCATTCCATACCATGCCATGCATTGCCAAGCCATGCATGCCATGCCTTGCCATGCTATAAGGCATAGCGTGGCAAGCCATGCCTTGCCATGCCATTCCCTGCCATGGCATGTCTTGCCATACCATGCCTTTCCATGCCTTACCTTGCCTTACCATGCCTTGCCATGCCATCCCTTGCCAGGCCATGCCATGCCACGCCATGAATGCCATGCCATGCCTTGACATTCCATGCCTTTCCATGCCTTGCCATGCCTTGACATGCCATGCCTTTCCATGCCTTGCCTTGCCATACAATGCCTTGGCATGCCATGCCTTGCCAGGCCAGGCCATGCCAGGCAATTCCATGCATGCCATTCCATACCATGCCATGCCTTGACATGCCATTCCATGCCTTGCCATGCCTTGACATGCCATGCATGCCTTTCCATGTCTTGCCTTCCCATGCCATGCCAAGCCATGCCATGCCATGCCCTACCATGCCAGGTCATGCCGTGCCATGCCAGGCCATGCCATGCTAGGCAATTCCATGCATGCCATTCCATACAATGCCATGCATTACCAAGCCATGCATGCCATGCCTTGCCATGCTATGCCTTGCCATGCTTTGCCATGCTTTGCCATGCCATTCCCTGCCATGCCATGCCTTGCCATGCCATGCCTTGCCATGCCATTCTTGCCATGCCATGCCATGACCTTCCAATGCTTCCATGCTATGCCTTGCCATACCATTCATGCCATGTCATGATATGCCATGCCATACATGGCCATGCCATGCTATGCCTTGCCATACCATGCATACCATGCCATGCCTTGCCATGCCATGCCATGCTGTGCCTTGCCTTGCCATGCCTTGCCATGCCTTGACGTGTCTTGACATGACATGCATTTCCATGCCATGCCTTGCCTTACCTAGCATGCCAGGCCATGCCCTGCCATGCCAAGTCAGGCAATGACATGCCATGTCATGTCATGTCATGCCATGCCATGCCATGCCTTGCCATGCCATGCCATGCAATGTAATGTAATTTGGTATGTTATATGATGTTCTCAGTCCTTTGATTGCATAAAATAAGTGCGAAATGTGAAAATAACTGTTTTTTTTAGCCTTTACCATAATAATATGGCCACTATTGTACTTTTCTACTTGCCTATTAAGCATAGCCTACAATTTTAGGCATATTAATTTTAGCCATAGGTAGAAATGAGCCATATTGCGTCTTGATTTTGCTTAAGCCCTTAATGCTAATTCCTAAATTCCCTGTTCTTTGCTCAAACATTTGCGTTTGAAATTCATCACAGAATTAAAAGCCAGACAATATTTATGACACGCTATCGGTCAATTGCAGTCTCTTAGTGACCATCCAAATATTACGTATGCAAACAATCGTATTTTCGACCCCTCCCCCGTGCATTTTATTGACACCCCCATATCCTATTATCTTTGCTATTATCCTATTAGCGGCTAGCGCCTAATGTATGCGTCATAATCAGACATTTATTTGGCATGCATACATTCGGCCGAACCCCCCCCCCCGTATGCAAATCGCCTAAATTCCGTGATCCCTCCCCTCCGTGCATACGTAATATAAGAACAGATTCTCATGAAAATTTAAGTCGGCGAAAATGGGGGGGTTTGTTCTCCCACTCCAAGTGGGGGGGTTAGACGCCACTGAACCCAGAAGAAACAATATCGTTCTCCTAGCATGGTCGCCCATTTCTCGTAGTCTATTTGATTTTGAATGCATACAATGGCACTAACTATTACATATGTATATATACATATGCATTACATATGTCTGGTATATACATACATGTTTATCGAGGTTTAACATTAGACTGGTGATTGTTCATAGTCTTGTGTTGTGTGTCAACGACGCATGCGTAGGAAGGTATTAACGGAGAGATATCGTGTCTTGATATCCGTCGGATATCGTGTCGAATACCCTCGCATCGAGTTCTACCGACTGGCTGCCTTCAGGATCCGCTTCCTCTGCTGCTGTCTCTGCAACATGTTTCCTTGCTGCAAGTGCGGATCCGATGATGATGACGAAGACGACATTCCGCTGCCTCCATTGATGAGAGGTATACACGCAAGTGGCATGTCCTCAATTAGACGACGTCTATGGCTGGCAAACATCTCGGAAATTATGTATATTTAGGGGGCTTGAACCCGCACCCCCGCCCTTAATTGCGCGCGCCCATGTTGATGCTTGTCCAGGCTGCGCATTTACTATGTGTCAGTATATGTGTCCTGACACTATGTATACTTAGATCTATGTATACGCTAGAGAAAGATATCGGATATCGTGTCGAATACCCTCGCATCGAGTTCTACCGACTGGCTGCCTTCAGGATGCCTGATGATTAGTGTCGCTCTCCTCTATTATCCAGGCTTGGAACTGCTATGTATACTTAGATCTATGTATACGCTAGAGAAAGATATATAGAGAAACACACACGCACGCATACAGACAGACAGAGACAGAGAGACACGGAGAAAAGAGAAAGAGAGACAGAGAGAGATAGAGCGACAGGCTTGGCTTGTTGCTGTTTAACGACACTGCCATATCAAAGATGATTAGTGTCGCTCTCCTCCATTATCCAGGCTTGGAACTGGCACTGCCAGGGTGCGAACAATGGCGGACTTTGAGACAAATATACAAAGAGAGACAGACAGAGACACAAAGAGAGACGTACAGAGTGACAGAGAGAGAGCGAAAGAGAGCAAAAAATAACTCTTCATCACTACATGCCCATGGGCCTATGCTCTACATCTATAGTAGTGCCAGTCCAGCCTTGGAGAATGGAGGAGGGCGACGCTAGCCATCTCTGTTACAACACAACCAACCAAAAGTTCTTAATACCTGCAGTTGCTCTGCAGGCTTCTCTTCGCATGGGATCGCCGCTAATAGCCTCTATAGCGCTAGAATGAATTCGTGTGTATATATAGGGTGGCCAGAAAAGACCACTACGATAAATATGACTAGCATAGCATATATAAGCCTTCAAATTTGATTTTTTTTAAATTATTGCTTCTGGCCAAGATATTGGCAGAAACCTTAGGTTATTTTTCCCACCCTGTACCCATTAATTATATCACTGATCGAGACGTAAATAATATTAGGGTCATTGTATGCTCCTTTACATTCCTCCTCATATCCCTCCTTCCCACCTTCATTCTAATCTCTCCTCTCGCCTCTGATATGCCTTTGTTCAATTGCACTCAATCATTAATTAATTGTCATTCTGTGGCATCAACAGGTGGCGATCCTTGCGGTCAGTTGAGAAGTCTCGTCCAAGCCACAGCCATGCACTACCAGCTTCTTCCCTCTCGACAGCAGTCGCAGCAGTCGTTGCATGGAAGAGGAGGAGGAGGAGGAGGAGGAGGAGTAGGAGGAGGAGTAGGAGGAGGAGGAGGAGGAGGAGGAGCGGTGGTGCAACAGCAACCACAACAACCAGACGGAAGAGTAGGAAGAGGAGGATATCCTTAGCGTTCACCTATACTGGAAACAAATTCACTTCATGACGCTTGTGTAATAGGCCTATAGCCTACCGTATGTATGAAAGAGTTGGGCGTACAACAATAGTAATTGTGAATGACCTGCTCTAAAGTCTAAACTCTAAACCGATCGTTTCGTGCGGATGAAGTAAAGCGGAATGTGAAAATAATTCATTTAGGACTAGTATATTATACTTCTGGTGTCGATCAGATAAAATTATGTAGCTATTAAGGATGTATACCGTATCATGAAACAGTGAATAATTGTAAAGAGTTAAATTGGTGGACGTTTAGCAACACGGTGACCGCTGTTGGCGATTCTCATTAATTTGCTCAGTGACTAACTGACTATAAGCTTACCGTAATATATTCAGACGCCAATCGTGTTTAAATCTGCGTTATTTAGTTACTTCCTATATTTCTTCTTGGAATGCACGCTCTGACAAATGTCTGTGGGTTGCTGGAAAATCATCGCCGAGATTCGAAGTTCATGTTACTGAACTGGTCGTAGAGCAAACCTTCTAACCAATTAATAATAGTCGTATTGACCATTGTTGCTCAATCCTTGTTGGTCTTCCTCTTGGGGTTCTGGGACGGTTAGATCGGGTTCTGCGCTCTGCTGCCCGTCTCATCGGACGAATTCCTAAATTTTCGTCTGTCTCTGCTTACATGCGTGATGTGCTGCATTGGTTGCCAATAGCCCAACGCATCCATTACCGAATTGCTGCCCTTGTTTCTCGCTGTATTCTTGGTTGTGCTCCATCTTATCTGCGCGTCCTCTGACATTGAAGCGCGTCGGGCCCTTCGCTCCACTGCGAAGGGACAACTGCTTATTCCACGGGCTCGCTTAGCTACCAGACAGCGCCTTCTCGGTTGTGGGGCCGTCAATCTGGAATGACCTCCCCCCAAACCTCCATCTCCTCCACCTGACCAGTCAATCTTTATTTCTCAACTCCCTTAAATCTTTTTTCTATAGTCGTGGCTGGGCTGGGAGCGCCTCTGAGTAGTTTCTTGAAGAGGCGCTATATAAATTCTAATATTGAATGAATGAATTAGTATTTTTACTAACGGTTTTATAGTCTCACTCTGCCAGCATGTCCATGAGATGGTTTCCTTGCTCTATTATGAGTCCAATACTGAAATATAAATCCCATACGGTTTTCCTGTGAACATGCCTCCATGAGTACTTTTTACAGTCCGCTAGTTGAACATTTCGCATTTGGTGATGAAAAAGCATTGAGCTTTGTATGTGCACTTGCTATAGCGCCCCCTCAGGCTCCCTACTCAGAGGCGCTCCCAGCTGCAGCGCGGACACTGCATCGGAGTTTCACGTCGAAGCGCGGAGCAATTACGAGTGAAAGACTTGCCCAAAGTCCCTACGCGACGACTTAAGGTGGATTCGAACCTGCAACCCCCGGCTGCAAGGCAGCGAACATACCCACTACACCACCGTGTCTCACATAATAACAACGTACATGTATAGCCTACACATCAAAACTGATGAGGACACACATAATAATTTTCGTTTTATTCAACAATTCGGTTGACAGATCAAAACCGCTTGCAGTGTACAATTATGCAGTTGAAATACTTCACAAGAACTCAGAAAACAGAATACACAGATCTTAACTATAGGCTACTAACAGAACAGACAGCCTGCAATAGGCCTACAGGGCGCGAACTCGTTACCTCTCGCTCTTTACACCAGCGTGTTATCCATTGCGCTGCCGGACCCACTCCATGCACCCAGGAGGGTTGATGATGTTGTGAGATCTGTTGCGAATTGCGATGACCTTTCTGAAGAACGGCAGAGTAATGGAAAGCCGGAGTTCGAGATTGGAGGTGGGGTTGTGGGGGGGGGGAGGGTGATGATGGGTGCTTAAATCGATAGACATACCAAAAAGTCTGAGTGACGGGGGTAGGGGTCATTCTGGTACACTTTAAAATCATTCGATGTGCATCGCTCAGTCGCATTATATCCATGCCATCCCTTTTCCATCTCCGTCCCATTTCCTGACCTTCCCTTCATCTCCTCGCAATCTTCCTAACACCAATTCCATTTCCTGTGTACCCACTGAACATCGAGGATTGTGGCGATGGTGGTGGCGATGGGGGGGTGTGGGGGTAAGAGGACATTTCTGCCTTGATGTTCATTTCGTCATCCAAGCATCACACCCTTTTTGGTTTTAAGGCCTGTGTTGCTGTCAGCTGTGTGTGTGTGTGTGTTTGTGTGTGTGTGTGTGTGTGTGTGTGCGTGTGTGCGTGTGTGTGTGTGTGTGTGTGTGTGTGTGTGTGTGTGTGTGTGTGTGTGTGTGTGTGTGTGTGTGTGAGGAGCCCTTGCAACGGCATGGATGTGTTACGGCTACATATAACTTGTCTTTATTATTATTATTATTATTATTATTATTATTATTATTATTGTTGCTGTTGTTGTGATCGTCGTCATCATCATCCCCACAATTAAAATTATCATTATCATCTTCCTCCTCCTCCTCATCATCATCGTCATCATCCCCATAATTAAAGTTATCGTCATCCTCATCATTCTCATCATCATCATCATCGTCGTCGTCGTCGTCCCGTATTCTCAGCTGATGCAACTGAGACCAACTGAAGTCACCACACCATGGCAGAAGAAGAATAGCAGTAGCAGTGCTGCTAAACCATTGGACAATAGTATAGGCCTACATAGGAACGTGACGATCCCATCTATGTGAACCTTCTTTTCATATATATATATATATATATATATAATATATATATGTATATATATATATATATATATATATACTCCTCGTTCCCTCGATTTCTCCTCTTTTTCACGCTACTCCTAACCCTCCTCTTTTGCCTCCTTTGTTTCTATAGTATACATTCGATTTTTATGGGTAGCCGACAACAACACTGCAGAACGAGTCGCTTCTGGGCCACTGCTGTTGTCGCAAGAGCTACAGAGGAGGAAAGAAAGAGAAAGAAAGGGAGAGGAATGGGTAGAGGTCGAAAGAAAGGGACCTTTACCGACCAAAGCATAGTTACTGGTATGGGAAATTCAAATCCTATTCGCCTTCCTTTCGTCTTTAAAGGATTAAAAGATGTCATCAATGCGTAAGTTGTTCACTTGACGAAATTGAACCCAAGGGCGATTTAAACGATTGTGAATGAACGAGAAGAAAAGATGACAACGACCAACAAACAGTTAGACCAGATGGCACCGAACAACGGACTGGCAGCACAAACAATGGGATAGAGAACAATAGGAGGAAGAGAATAAAACAGAGCATGCAAGTAGACATGGAGATAAGGGTGGAACACAAAAAGAAGGGATGCAAGAAAGGGAGAAGTTGGGTGAATGAATAAGCAGGCGGAGTATATTGGAACGGGAAAGGAGAGATAACATCAGATTAAGCACATGGATAAGCAGGTGAAGAATGAGAATAACCAAATGAGATAACATGAGAAGAATAGACAATGAAATGGTCAAGAGAAAGTACAAGAGAATTGGAAAGACCAGTAAATGGAAAAGGAGATGGGAAAAGTATGAGTATATCCTCAGTGTAGTAATAAGTTCAAGGATTGGATCAATCGAGTCGGAAGAGGATGAAACTGAGAGAAGGTAAGCGAAGAAAGTTGAGTGGAGAAACGAGTGGAAGGGGGCGTGCGATGTAAAGAGACACAGTGACAGAGACAGAGACAGAGAGACAGAGACAGAGAGACAGAGCACAAGAACGATAAAAAAAAAGAGGCAGAGAGAAAGAGAGAGTGAGAGAGAAAGAAAGAGTGAGTGAGACAGACAGAGAGACAGAGAAGAGAAAGGGACAGAGCGATACACACACAGAGAAACAGAGACAGTGACGGAGACATCAAGAAATACGTAACATGACAGCCGCAGTGTTCATACACGCATGGAATAGTGTTCACGAGTAAATGATGTGAGGAGAAGGAAAATGGACACGTGCGAGCGTGTATGTTTACTTGTATGTGTACGTGTATGTTTACGTGTATGTTTAAGTGTGCGTGTGCATGTTTACGTGTATGTGTGCGTGTATGTTTACGTGTATTTGTGCCGTGTGCGTGTGCATGTTTACGTGTATGTGTACGTTTATGTTTACGTGTATGTGTGCGTGTGTAATGTGTGTATGTTTACGTGTATGCGCATAGGTTTAACCCTCGGGCTACCAGGGGGGGTGGCATCCACCCCCCCCCTAGGTTTTTCCCAAATCAAACTTTTTCCGTTAGGAATAAAATTTTGACGTTTTAGGTAGCTGTAGAGGATTCATTTGCACACATTTTGAGCTAAAATGTGTGATGATATACCATACCATTCAAAAGTTATACCCGATATACCCGAGGCACCAGAGATTATTGGCTGTATCTTATCCGTCCTTTGACATGAAGAGACACCAATTACACCATTCTGTAGAGGGAATGTGGGGCTACATTTTCATGCTCAGTGAGTTGTGTTTGGACAACCGGAAGTGCTCAAAATAAATTAAAATATAAATAAAAGTGTTTTATTTTCATAAAATTTTCATGTTTTTCCTATTAAAAATTATTCATACTTTATTTTTTAAGAGAAATAAATTATGTCATTCTATAGAGGGCATTTAGGGCTATTTATTGATACCAATTAATTTGACATTTGATGACCGGAAGTGCTCAAAATAAATTTAAATGTGTGAAAATGTTGAGTTTTTTTACAACGCAAACCGATAAGTCTGCGTAAACGTTTTTCAGCATGTTTTTCATGTTTTTTCTCTTTTTATTCTAACTAAAACTAACTTATTACTAGTTTTTATAGTTGAATATTGGACTTTATTATATGTAAACTATTTTTAATTAAATAAATTATGTTAAAAACACACAGAATCTAATATTTTGCTTATGCGAAAGTATACATTTTGTGGAATCGTCGGGTGCCTACGGTAAAAAATTCATAACTTCGGGGTGCTTTCATATATTTTAAACCTAAATATACCATTTTGTGCAGAAATGAATGCTGAATCCATAGGTGTATTACAAGTTATGATATCTCAAACCAAACCCAAAATCCAGGGGGGTGGTAACCACCCCCCCTTGGTAGTCAGTGTTACAAAAATAGCGTGGTAGCCTGAGGGTTAAGCAGTACGTGCATATGTAGGCCTACGACAACTGATTATAAACAATCGTTCGCCGCAATGCTGACTATAGGCCTACTATTATTGTAAAGCTGCTGAGTTGATGATTCCTTTCATTGTTCCATTCTTCAGTAGCTGCAGAGCCCGACGCATGGATTCACCGTCATATAGCAAGATACTGATGGCATCCAGATGATGAAGGGAGGGTGATTGGGTGCAGCGATAGTAGGTCAAGCGTTACGGGTGCTTCGACCTGTCCATCAGTGTGCATCGGATCGTGAGAAAGACGAACTATAGGAGAGGTCTCGAGTCGAGTCGAGTGGGTCATGAACTCATAATTTTGCGTCACACATCAAATCACGCTTTCAGGAAGGACCTGGAGCGGATGGGACTGGGCTGGGACGAGGCGGAGGTGGTGGCTGGCGACCGTGCGGAGTGGCGAGGACTTGTCGACCAATGTTCCGATCGGAACTGGAGGAACTAAGTCTAAGTAAGTCATCAAATCAGTTTGCGTGACATATCTTGTCACACATCTTTTCCTGCAGCACATAAAATCTGTCCGTTCGGCTTCGATTGTTCGACTTCAGATGATTTTAGGATCCATCAGTCTCAGTTAATATTCTGGATTTAAATAAAGGACTCATAATATTTTAAAAATTTATAGTCCATTTGTGTATAAGCTTAAGTGACAAGCGTTCGATGTTCAGCGTATTTATAATCATATTATTATTAATATTAATATTATTATCTATTACAATATTATAGATATGCCCCACCTGGTGCCGTCAGCTTCTGCAGCTCTGGCGATATCCCTGATGTATCCTCTCCAGTTGATCCTCTCCCTAGTCGCCTCTCTTAGCTCCTCCAGTCTCATGCCAGACTTTTCCTGTACCTCATCCAACCATTTCTTCCTTGGCCTTCCACATCTTCTCCTTCCCTCACCGCATGCCGTCATCAGCTCCTTTTCCAAACCATTAGATCTCATCACATGGCCGAAGTAGCTCAGTTTCCTCCAAGTTGCTGTTTGCTGCAGTGTCTCCTCCCTCTCTATTCCGAGCTCCACGCGCACCGATTCGTTAGTTCTCTTCTCCGTCCATGAAATCCTTAGCATCTTTCTCCAAATCCACATCTCACATGCATTGATTTTCTTTTCCATATCCCGTGTCTTTGTCCATGTCTCGCATCCATATAGGACCACTGGAAAGATCAGCTATAGATATGCAGTTACGCTAAACAGGTCAAAAGAACAAAATGTAGGCTAGCAGGACAGAATAGAATTGTGGTTTTTTTCGTGTGCTTATTATTGCACTTGTGCTCAGAAATTTACACACCGACAGCTCAAGAGAAACCACTCAGTCCTCAATAGACTCATTAAAAACAGGAAGTTCATCTAACAAAGGGATGCTCAGATTATAAAGCAGAAAAATCTACAGCTTACCATGATAGAAAAAGATTAATTCAGAGCCATGCAACCAAACGATTTTTCATCCAGTGTTGATAAATTACACCATGTTCAGAGATCCTGGATCCCGATGCAGCAAGGAGGATGACGCACGATGACCGGCGATGTGGCCGACCCCAGAGGGCAGTGGGGGGGGGCACACGGCCGGGTGTCCCACCCTCGGCAATTCCTCACCGACGTGGCATAGATGACGACCCTTGATCCGAAAGATGTAGGCCCACGTCACGTGGCAGGACACACATTCAATTAATTATATTGGTGGCAAAACCTCTCCTTGGCGCTGACAGACGCGCCGCCTCTTGTTTGCTTGTATTTGTATGTGCACTTGTTATAGCGCCCCTTCAAGCTCTCTACTCAGAGGCGCTCCCGACTACAGAGCGGACACTGTATCGGAGTTTCACGCCCGAGGCGCTGAGCAATTGCGAGTGAAGGACTTGCCCAAGGTCCCAACGCGTCGACTTCAGGTGGATTCGAACCTGCAACATTCCGGCTTCAAGGCAACGACGCCACCAATACACCACCGCACCCCACAAAAGTGCATTTGAAGCCAACAGAGTCAATTGGACCCAAAATACGTGATGACCTCTGAGTAGAGATCTTGAAGAGGCGCTATATAAATTTATGTGATTGATTGATTGACCTCTCCGCCAATTTTTATGATCTAAAGACTTCTCCGGAATAGCATATGAATGGACAAAAATTAATATTAAGTGAAAATAGCGTCAACAAGAGAATCTAATGGAATAACAAAGTGGCCTGCACTCTAAAAAGAGTTCAGGTAGAAATATCCTGAACGGTTCCGGTGATATTTTTTCACCTGAACTTCTGGTGCATTTCCTGAAATTTCAGATGTGCGACCTGACATGATCTGTAGAGTTCAGGTAGCCCTGCTAGTTCTGGGCTGTGCCTGAACTGATTCTGTTCAATTTACATGTAGATCATAGGTTGGTACTATATCACGTTCAAAATTATGTTTCCCAGTATGGCAATACTATATTACTAGAGCAATAATACTAAAATTAATATTACACTTATTAAAATAACCTTGCCTACACGTTAATTCAGGTGTACAACCTCATATAAACTGAGGAGTTAAGGTAGGTCTGCTTAGTTTCCGGACTGTGCAAAAGCCTTCAGTGTTACATGAACACGTTATCGTCCAATATGACAATATTGCATTAGCATACTGGAATAGCAGCAATAACAATAATTTATGATTAGACCTAATAAAATAATCTTGCCTGAACCTTTCAGGTGTGCGACCTGGATGACCTGAAGAGTTCAGGTAGGCCTGCTTAGTTTTGGACTGTGCGTAAGACTGTTGCATATGCATTGGCCTGAACCCTTCAGGTCAATATGCATTGACCTGAATTCGTCAGGTGTGCAACCTGGATGACCTGAAGAGTTCAGGTAGGCCTGCTTAGTTCTGAACTGTGCGATAGACTGTTGTATGTGCATTGGCCTGAACCCTTCAGGTCAATATGCATTGACCTGAACCCTTCAGGTGTGCGACCTGGATGACCTGAAGAGTTCAGGTAGGCCTGCTTAGTTCTGGACTGTGCGTAAGACTGTTGCATATGCATTGGCCTGAACCCTTCAGGTCAATATGCATTGACCTGAATCCGTCAGGTGTGCGACCTGGATGACCTGAAGAGTTCAGGTAGGCCTGCTTAGTTCTGAACTGTGCGATAGACTGTTGTATGTGCATTGGCCTGAACCCTTCAGGTCAATATGCATTGACCTGAACCCTTCAGGTGTGCAACCTGGATGACCTGAAGAGTTCAGGTAGGCCTGCTTAGTTCTGGACTGTGCGTAAGACTGTTGCATATGCATTGGCCTGAACCCTTCAGGTCAATATGCATTGACCTGAATCCGTCAGGTGTGCGACCTGGATGACCTGAAGAGTTCAGGTAGGCCTGCTTAGTTCTGAACTGTGCGATAGACTGTTGTATGTGCATTGGCCTGAATCCTTCAGGTCAATATGCATTGACCTGAACCCTTCAGGTGTGCGACCTGGATTACCTGAAGACTTCAGGTAGGCCTGCTTAGTTCTGAACTGTGCGATAGACTGTTGTATGTGCATTGGCCTGAACCCTTCTGGTCAATATGCATTGACCTGAACCCTTCAGGTGTGCGACCTGGATGACCTGAAGAGTTCAGGTAGGCCTGCTTAGTTCTGAACTGTGCGATAGACTGTTGTATGTGCATTGGCCTGAACCCTTCAGGTCAATATGCATTGACCTGAACCCTTCAGGTGTGCGACCTGGATGACCTGAAGAGTTCAGGTAGGCCTGCTTAGTTCTGAACTGTGCGATAGACTGTTGTATGTGCATTGGCCTGAACCCTTCTGGTCAATATGCATTGACCTGAACCCTTCAGGTGTGCGACCTGGATGACCTGAAGAGTTCAGGTAGGCCTGCTTAGTTCTGAACTGTGCGATAGACTGTTGTATGTGCATTGGCCTGAACCCTTCTGGTCAATATGCATTGACCTGAACCCTTCAGGTGTGCGACCTGGATGACCTGAAGAGTTCAGGTAGGCCTGCTTAGTTCTGAACTGTGCGATAGACTGTTGTATGTGCATTGGCTGAACCCTTCTGGTCAATATGCATTGACCTGAACCCTTCAGGTGTGCGACCTGGATGACCTGAAGAGTTCAGGTAGGCCTGCTTAGTTCTGAACTGTGCGATAGACTGTTGTATGTGCATTGGCCTGAACCCTTCAGGTCAATATGCATTGACCTGAACCCTTCAGGTGTGCGACCTGGATGACCTGAAGAGTTCAGGTAGGCCTGCTTAGTTCTGAACTGTGCGATAGACTGTTGTATGTGCATTGCCTGAATCATCATGTGCGTGACCTGGATGACCTGTGGAGTTCAGGTAGGCCTGCTTAGTTCTGGACAGTGCGTAAGACTGCTATATGTGCATTGCCTGAACCCTTCAAGTGTGCGACCTGGATGACCCGAAGCGTTTATGTCGGCCTGCTTAGTTCTTGACCGTGCGAGACTATTATGTTGCGGTGCTGTTTGAACCTTCATGCGTGTTATCTGACAAAATATGACGATACTATATTACTAAAATAATAATTGATTACAAGACCTGATAAAAATAATCTTGCCACAGCTTTCAGGTGTAGCCTAAATGTATAATCTGACATGATCCAAAGTGTTCAGAGATGCGGCTGCTTAGTTCTGGGCCGTGCGAAAGTCTGGTGTTCCCTATTGACTATAATATTATTGTCACATTCTATGTGTTTCAAAATATCACAATACTATAATTACTCGAATAGTAATATTAATAATAATATTAATTTATTAATAATTTTTCTTGTAATTAATAAAAATAATCTTTCCTGAACCTTCATGTGTGTGACCTAACATGACCTTTAAAGTTCAGGTAGGCCTGAACCGTGAGAGACCATTGTGTTGTGGTGCTGCCTGACCTTCAGGTGTGTTTCCTCACATGACTTCTAGAGTTCAGGTTGACCTGCATTCTGGACCGTAAGAGACTATTGTTTGCTGTGCCGCATGAACCTTAAGGTGTGCAATCTGATATTACCTGCAGAGTTCGGGTTGACCTACTTAGTTCTGGTCTGTACGTAAGCCTATAATGGGGCGGTAAACAGACATTTCATCTTGACCCAGAGGTTTTTTAGGCAGAGGCGAGGTGGCCCGTGTAAAAATCTGTGTAGCTGTAACGTTTCAGGTGATTAAGTGTGAAACTATGCATGGAAACAGCTAAAAAGCAGGGAAAATTAAGGTTTTTGCATTCCCACCCTGACCCCCATGGTGGCAGAGATTTTCCGACACCCCATTGACCTGCTCCGGGTCTAACCCAACCGCCCCTGCGAAGGATTGGGGTAGATTGTTTCAAAACTGTGGCCGTGCATAGCTAACAAAGCCACAAACAAAGCGACAGACAAAGCCACAGACTTACGAAAATACATATTAGATAATTTATCGCACTACTCGTTCAAAGGTCCTGAGAGCTGTCGATAATCGTAACTATAATTTTTGATGCTAAAGATATCTCCAAGTCTTTAACTTGCAAGTCACAAACAACATTAAAAGTCTTAATCGTGGACCTAACTGACACTAACAACAGTACTCCTTGCGTTAGAAATGATTAACTAAATGACACTAACAAGTCTTTAGTTTGCATCTGAATGGCAGTAGCAAGTCTTATCGGTGACGGCACTAACAAGTTGACACAGTGCACAAAACCAGAGAAATCAAGCTTTATAGATTAGCCTACATGAAGAATTAGACTAATTGCACAGAGGGATGGATTTTGCCCTACGGGGATAGTGCTCTACGCAAAACGGGGGAGATTTTGTATGGGAATTTTTGCCCTGGGGAATAATATCCGCGGGTGATAATATCTACGGGAGAATAATGCCCTACAACCAGTGGGGCGCGGTAATGTAGGCCTAATGGTGGGTTGTGTGCCTTGGGGTCGGATGATTCGATCCAGTTTGGAACACACACCGAGCCGCCCGTAGGATCCCTGAGCAAGTCCTTCACTCGCAATTGCTCCTGCGCTTCGGCGTGAAACTCCCATGCAATTTTCGCGCTGTAGTCGGGAGCGCCTGTGAGTTACTGTAGTCACTAATGAGATCGAAGGGGCACTGTTGCAAATGCGATAAATAAATAAATTTACACGTTTCCCATAGGTGCAAGGCCTATATCACGTTCGAATTTTATTTCAAATCATGACAATATTATATCATTAATAAAATAATTTTGCCATAACCTTCAGATGTAGGCCTATAGGCCTAACCTGACATGATCCAAAGTGCTCAGGTAGGCTATAGGGCCTGCGCTTGCTTAGTTTTGGGCCGTGCCAAAGTCTATAGACCTATAGTGTTCCGAATAGGCTATAATATTATCACGTTTGAACAGTCATGTCAAACATAATTAGTGTCGCCCTCATCCTTTATCCAGGTGTAAATAATTGGGACTGGCACTGCCAAAGGGAGAGCAGGCTACTGGCGGAGTTGCTCAGACCAGATTCAAGGTGACAGATAATATAGGCATATAGGCCTATTAGGCCTACCGATGGCGTATCAATTTCAGTAAACAAGGCTAAACTGGCGATCTTTAATCCTATAAGAAGCTTAGATCGAAAGGGAGTTTGATTTCTGACTCGCTTGGCTGCACCGGTAAGGTCGATGGCCGCGCGTCTGCACGCTGCTCTGTGAAAGAGAGCGTGCGAGCCGCGGTTCGACTCCCGAAGGTGGCTATTTCAGAGATTCAAATCTCGGGCTAGCACGGTCCGTCCACGGGGACCTAAATGGCGTGGCGAAACTAATCATCTTCGATATGGCAGTGTCGTTAAACATGTAACAATGGGAGTTTGATGAATAGCGTACTGCTTTTGTTTGCTTGACACAAATAAAGTGCATTCCTACCACCCTAGGCCTGTATCCAGCGCCTCTGAGTAGTTTCTTGAAGGAGCGCTGTATAAATGCTCGGATGAATGAATCCAAGGACTCTTTATAGTTTATACCAGGAATGCTTTCTTTTTCTTTAAACACCTTGTACAAAATTTTGACTGATAATCGGAGTTCCGAAATTTTACATCTTCTTTGTAACATAAAAACATACAACCAGTTACTTGTGTGAAGGCAGATTGACAAATAATTATGTTTGCAAAATAAAAAATGTCTTTGGAGATTCAAAGCATAAACTTTAGCGTTAGAAACGGAGTTTTGAGTGGGGCGACATCTATGACTGAGAGTGAAATGGACGATTACAAAATGTTCACAAGTATTACAATAATTTTTCCTGAACCTTCATGTGTGTGACCTAACATGACCTTTAAAGTTCAGGTAGGCCTGCTTAGTTCTGTACCGTGAGAGACCATTGTGTTGTGGTGCTGCCTGGCCTACAGGTGTGTTTCCTCACATGACCTCTAGAGTTCAGGTTGACCTGCATTCTGGACCGTAAGAGACTATTGTTTGTTGTGCCGCCTGAAACTTAAGGTGTGCAATCTGATATTAATATAGGGTCCTTGTATTGGCCTGTATCCTGAAGAGTTCAGGTAGTAGCCAAAACCTTAGTTCTTGACCCTTTGTCCAGCCTAAAATTTTGACCACTTATAAATTTTAAATTTATTATTCCGATCTCGCAATAATATTTTAATACTTTAGCAATAACAACTTATTATGTAACTGAATAAAACTTAATAATTACCAGCTCAATAATGGAACGTTTTAAAGCGAATTTATTAGTCACGTGACCCACGCCTGATGCATCCAACCTTTATGTTCAGTCTTTGTTCTATGCGGCCATGCTTTCATGTGCGAATTACATTCATTTAAAATCGAATATTATTTATTTAAAACTAGTATGAACTGCAAAAACACGGCCAATCTCTTTGTTAGGCATAGTTCGAAGTGCGCCGTCGAAAAGTTGAAAGGTAGGCCTATGTACTATAATTATTATTTTATTTTTGGAATATCAGTACAAGGTAACAGTAACAATGGTTGCGATCTACACTGTTCTCGAGAAATCGGGCTTCTGTTTTCCCCAGCGATTTCGGGGATTCGGGTTGACCCCTAGGTAGAAGAGGCTTTTAAATGCGTGAGTTTCATTTTTCAAATGTTCCTTTTTAGTTTTGCCTGTGAATCTTAAGCGATGTTGTCAACAATGTTTTTCACTTTTAGCTGCGATGCGTGATATGAAAAAATGTTCTGTTTTATGTGTTCTATTATGATACATTTTTTGGTTTTCTTTCGCATCATTTAATTTGATGTCTGGCACTTGTGTTGCGAAACAAGCCTTTCGGTAATCCCTAAGACTGCATGCCTGTACATGTAAATAGTAAGGTCGCCCAAGAAATCACTAAAATAGAGCGCTACCGCATAAGCTTCGGATTTTATATTGACTGGCATTTACTGCAAATTTTCCCTCATTTATAATTGTATTAACCTGATCGTTCTGCGTAAATGTCGCGTTGATTACTTATTGAGTAAGTGTATTGTGGGGTGCGGCTGATAAGTCGCAGCGCTCTATTTTACCAAATTGATGTCGTTGGTATCTATGTTGTTTTGTATAATGGCATGCAGTCTTCGGGATTACCAGCCTTCTTTAATGATCATTAACTTTACGCAATGTTGCGACATGAAATTATGAGATTTCTTCTCAATCATGTCAGTTATGATGTGCGAAAGAAAAAAGTCACATATACGGAGACCATTGCTTTCTATATGACTTGCACGATTTGACTGAATTGTTTTTTAATTTGTTTAAACATAAATTTGTTCTATAAAGTAACAGGCTGCTGAATGTCATCAAGATCTAAGTTAAACGAATATTATCATCATCATCATCATCATCATCATCATCATCATCATCATCATCATCATCATCATCATCATCATCATCATCATCATCATCATCTTCATCAAGCTTCGGAACTAGAGCGACAGAAATAAATATAACTTTACACCACAATTTTCTGCATTGGAAGGATGTTTAATTTATTCACTCTGTCATACACTCTTACTTTGTGTATTTTACAGAATGGGAAGGTTTTCGGAAACTTATTCAGAAGGAGAGTGGTTTCAGAAGATGAATCTTTCGGATGGTCATCAAGCAGAAAATTATGTGATTCATCTTTTGGTGACTGACCTCATCTTAAGTGTGGAATGATGTGAGCCCTCTTCATTTTTTTCATTTAGTGTGTGTTTAATGAGTAGTAACATAGTAGGCAATCCTGTCAACGGCGGTTTTAAATTATTTCACACTCGAATTAAGATAAATTATATTCGCCGATAACTCTACTTTGTGATGTGGTGGTGGTAATAATGGTGGTGGTGGGTGTGGTGGTGGTAATGGTGGTGGTGGGTGTGGGGGTGATGGTGGTGGTGGTAATGGTGGTGGTGATGGTGGTGGTGGTGGTACTTGGTGGTGGTAATGGTGGTGGTGGTGGGTGTGGTGGTGGTGATGGTGGTGGTAATGGTGGTGGTGGTGGTGGTGGGTCTGGTGGTGATGGTGGTGGTGGTGGTGGTGGGTCTGGTGGTGATGGTGGTGGTAATGATAATGGTGGTGGTGGGTGTGGTGGTGATGGTGGTGGTAGTGGTGGTGGTTGTGGTGGTGATGGTGGTGGTAATGGCGGTGGTGGTGGTAATGGTAATGGTGGTGGGTGTGGTGGTGATGCTGGTGGTAATGTTGGTGGTGGTGGTGGTGGGTGTGGTGGTGATGGTGGTGGTAATGGTAATGGTGTTGGTGGGTGTGGTGGCGGTGATGGTGGTGGTAGTGGTGGTGGTGGTGGGTTCGGTGGTAATGGTGGTGGTGGTGATGGTGGTGGTAATGGTGGTGGTGATGGTGGTGGTGGTACTTGGTGGTGGTGGTGGGTGTGGTGGTGGTACCACCACCACCACCACCATCACCACCACCATCACCACCACACCCACCATTACCACCATCATCACCACCACACCCACCACCATCACCACCACCATTACCATCACCATCCCCACCACGACCAACACCACTACCATTACCACCACCACCACCATCACATCACAATGTAGAGTCATCGGCGAACATTTCTGAATTTGAGTGTGAAATAATTTAAAACCGCCGTTGACAGGATTGCCACATAGTATATGTAGTGCTTTAATGACACAGTTATTTCGGTTCCACGACATCTGGTCCAACGACAATTCGTCCAACGACAACTCGTCCACGGACAACTTGTCCACTGAAATAGAAGCCGGATTATTGAGAAAACGCTTGGGAAATAGAAGCTGGATGAAAGTTTTTACAGGTGAAATAGATGCTGGATGCATGAAAAAACGCTTAAGAAATGGAAGATGGATCAAGTTTTTGTTCGATCTGAAATAGAAGCTGGATGCATGTTGAGACACATGATGAAAATTATCTATTCAGCTTCTATTTAAGCATGGAAACCATTAGACTTTTTTCATAAATCCAACTCCTATTTCGTAAATAAAGAACCTTCATCCAGCTTCTATTTCCCAAGCGTCTTCTCAATAACCCGGCTTCTATTTCGGTGGACCAGTTGTCGGTGGACCAGTTGTCCGTGGACGAGTTGTCGTTGGACGAGTTGTCGGTGGACGAGTTGTCGTGACACCGTTATTTCACCTGCTATTGACTAAATCATCTGCTTTTTTCAATGCAAAGCAGTGGGTTAAAAATTTGTTGAAAAATAACCGTGGGGGTGAGACTTTGATTCACAAATAGAGGGATTGTGCAAAGACTGTACTGTGGCTGACTAAGAAAGACCTGTGTAGCTGAACCTTTCCAACACCCAGCAATTCTCACCATATTGCAGAGTATTTTTGTCCTTTTCTTCTTCGAGTAAGCATATGTGTTTTGCATTAACAGTGAGGCCTCTACATGATGACTCGGAATTTCTGTCTCTGGTGTTGTCTATGGCCTTCCTTATATCCACGTTTTTTTCACTCGGTCTTCCATTATGCTGTCCATCCAGGTCTTTGGCTGTCTTTCCTGATTCTCGTTCTCTTCACATGGTCATCCAGGGTCATGGTTGGTAGACTTAAATTGTCGTCCTTTTTTTCACGTGGTCAAACCACGTTTCCGCTCTTAGAGCCTTTCGTGTCTTCTCGTTCCTGATCCTATCTCTCTTGCTCTTTCATAGTAGTGGCTTTGTTACATGACATAATTTCAGGTGTTTTTTCTTTTGAATATGCAATTGCAATGTTATTGTTTGTTTGCGGCAACGAGCTGAAGATGGTGGACGTGAATCATTGGTTTGATGACACGAAACAGAATAACATTATGTAAACGGTGAAAAATTATGCATATGGGTTGATTGAGTGTAGATTGCTATTGTTACATTTCATTTTGGATTAGTTTGAGATGGGGACTAATTTCATCTATATTGCTTTCAGTTCAGTTCATCAAACATTCATCAAACGTTCATCTTTAAATCTGTGAACCTTATAATAATTTGATGTAGTATTTCATGCTTTCAACAGATATTCTGTTATATTTTATTAAAATAGTGAAATCCATCATCTAAAGCTAAAGCAATTCTCATTCTCGTCGTGGCAATGAGGTCGGACTTCCCAGGACTCCGTGGAATGGATTCCTTGGCTAAGTAAGTTATATACGTTTTGAATTACTTAATAAGAATGTAACATAATAATACTGTGCTGTGCACACAATGCACAGACTTGTCAGTAGGCCCACTATAGATAATGCTGATTTTATAAAAATATTGCTTCAAGTAGTTTTTCTAAGGAAAGATATGAAAATATATTACTATTTTTTTCATTTTAAACAGTACAATAGTCCTACCTGACAATTATTCTTTGTGTTAAAAATTTTTTTTTAAATATTACGCTTCACAACTACATTGGAGAGATATAATGGTATGCAACATTGACTTTTGAAGAATACATTGATTTGAAGCATCTGATTTTTTAATTGTAAATAATGCATAGTATCACGCTGAGAGGCTACAGTATAACAATAGTTCTATTAAGAAATTTTGGCAAAACTCCGAACTCCGGTCCCAAATTATTTCATAGCAATTGGCGCACAGCATTTGCGGATAACTGCCGAAAACGTTCCGTTTGTGACTGTTGCTTGAGAATTGGAGCCGGATTAATGTATTTTATGGCTGAAATAGAAGCAAAGATTAATTAAGTGAATGCTTGAGAAACGGAAGCTGGATGAAAGTATTTTATAGCTGAAATAGAAGCTGGATTGTCTAAAATAACGCTTGAGAAATGGAAGCCGGATTAGCGATAAAACTCTTGAGAAATGGAAGCTGGATTAAATGAATTATATCTGAAATTGGAGCTGGATGAAGGGTACTTGTTTTTTTATACGACCACCAACTTGACACCAAGAATTAACGTTACAGCATTGTTATCTGTAACATATCCAACTTCTAGTTTGCCGATAATTCTTTTAATCGATCCAGCTTCTGTTTAGGCAAGAATTTGTTGGATAAATCCCGCTTCTATTTCGTCGGCAACTATTTTTCATCAATTTTTCATCGAAAATTATTGTTCATCAATCCAGCTTCAAATTCAGCAGAATGACTACACTAACCCTAAAACTAACCCTAACCGACCCTCACGATGCCTAACCTGAACTCTACCCGACCCTCACGCGTAAATCCCGCTTCTATTTCGTCAGAAAATATGCGAAATAATTTGGGACCGGAGTTCGGAGTTTTGCCGAAATTTTAGGGTCTGGATTGCAATTGAACTTCTGTTGTTCATTATGCAAAATAAATATAATGCAAAATTCTGCCTGCACAAATATTGCCATATGGTATGCTACACGTTCACATTGTTCTTAGAATCGTAGCAAACCAATTTTTACACTTTTATCCTCTTTGTGTTTATATGCATGTTTTAGACTTGTAGCAATATACTTATATGAATTTTTCTTTCTTTTTGTTTATGACTTTACTTGCTGACTTTCAGGTTATGGTGTCCATGGAAACCATCTTAGAACAAAAGCATTCCATGTTGATGGCCTTGTGGAATCGAGGCACCGTGGAGTACGTCTTGGTCACCATGAATGTCAAACCATTGTGCTCCCACAAACTTTGGTTTCTTCAGCATGCTGCATTGGAGTTCAAAATGGAGTCTACACGACACGCTGCTCATCTCTTCATAGAATATTTCAGGAGTGGGAGAATGTGACATTAAACTCCTCTTCAAGGCTAAACCTCAACGAATACATGCGCCCAATTGTTTGTGTAAATTATTAGTGACTTTAAAGGAATGTCTTACTAGTCTGGTTTTAAAATTCTGCATTTTATTCAAATTCTATTTACCATACAATGACACTGGTACAATATTTATAATGGATTAAAAAAATTATGTTCTTTTAGAAATTGTGGCATTTATGTGATATAATCATGGATTATGGAATGATTAGTAGTCAGCAAAACAAGTGTCTGTCACAGTGGAAGGTCACGCCATTGATATTAGGGATGGCATAGAAACTGCCTTTTTGGTTTAAATAAGCTGATGAAATTTTTGTCACCATGCAGCTGGGCTATAATCTTAATGCTTCCTCATGCTCCAGTTTCATCAGCATGCTGCCAATTGGAGTTAAAGATGGAATGAACATGACATGCCCATTTCAAGGCTAGAAACTACCAGGCATGCATGTGCATACTTATTTGTAAAAGGAAATTTAAGTAAATGTTTTGCTATTTGTGTTTTTCTAAAATTCTGCGAGGAAATTAATTTTTTCTGACAATGACAGTCTAACACTTTATAAGTAATTTTAAGCAGCATGGACATGTTTCCAATGATTTTCATGGACTCTGCTGTGATAACCAATAACGATTATAGAATGATTGTTGGCTAGCATTAGCTTGAAATACAATTTTCTGCCTATATCTTGCTAGAAATTATAACATGAGGTAAAATGAATTGTGAAATATTTGGCAGTTAGTCTTAATGTTCTTTATTAAGCGTTTTAACCCATTTTAGCCCACAGTTCCACTTCTGGAACAAGGGGGATAAAATGTCACGGGTTACGTACTTTGAACTTCCCACCATAAGTAATGGACAGGAAGTGCTTAGCAATAAACAATACATCAATTTTTGGTGAAACTTCATTGAAATTTTTTGTAATTAATAAATTACAATTTTTTTACTTTTTACATTAATTATTTCCTGTTTCCGTTGGAAATGTCCAGAAGAAGGTAATTATTACAATGTCATTACTTATTTCAAATTTTTATTTCATAACTATTTTCAACTGGAAATACTGTATAGAAACTTGTGTAATACATCGAAATTGTTTAAAAACAATTATCCTAAGGAATTTAGTAATTTGAACTTTATGTTCCATATGTGGAACTGTGGGAATCAGCATGCAAGCAGCACAATGGCTAGTTAAAATTTGTATTTTCTGACGTAATCCTTGACTAATACGAGTTCCCCGCCAACAAGGCTGCAATAGGGTTGCTAGCCCTGTAGGCCTACTCGGCCTGGAGGGCTACTAGGCCTACAGGGCTACTGACCTTGCAGGGCTACTGGGCCTAAGAGGCTGCTCAAGTACGACACCATTTGCACAGGGACGATAACCCTCTGACGTAATCTCTGGCTATTACGAGTTCCCCGCCAACAAGACTGCAACAGTCCTGCTAAGCCTATAGGCCTACTAGGCGTGGAGGACTACTAGGCCTACAGGGCCTACGGGGCTACCGGGCCTAAGAGGCTGCTCTAGTATGCGTCACGACACCATCTGCACATCGACGATCATCCTCTTACGTAATACCTGGCTAATACGAGTTTCCCGCCAACAAGGCTGCAATACGGCTGCTAGGCCTATAGGCCTAGATAACGTTTAGGCCTACAGGGCTACTAGGCCTAATAGGCTGCTCTAGCATGAGTCACACACCATCTGCACATCGATCACCCTCTTACGTAATACCTGGCTAATACGAGTTTCCCGCCAACAAGGCAGCAATACGGCTGCTAGGCCTATAGGCCTATTAGGCCTAGAGGGCGATTAGGCCTACATGGCTACTAGGCCTAATGGGCTGCTCTAGTATGTGTCACAGCACCATCTGCACAGCGACAATCACCCTCTGACGTAATCCCTGGCTAATACGAGTTGCCCGCCAACAGGGCTGCATTAGGGCTGCTAGGCCTAGAGGGCTACTAGGCCTACAGGGCTATTAGGCCTAAAAGGCTGGTTTAGGGCTGTCTGGTATGTGCCTTGGCACCCTCTGCACTGCTACGATTACCGTGTGACAAAATCCGGGGCTTATACCAGCTCCCCCGCCGACGGGGTCGGAATTCAACTAAATAAGAAATTATCTTACAACAATGTTCATGTACCTGACATGATCCCACAGTTCCACTTCTGGAACAAACATATTTTGTGCAAATTTCGATGGAAAAAACATAATTAAATTTCACAGAATATTTTTCCTCTTCATTTTGTCACTAAAGCAATAGTATAAAAGGGAAAAAATTCGGAAAAAAAATTCAGGCTAAAATGGGTTAATGTTTGCAATAATATGACTGATTAATTTCTGCTCTTGGTTCCTTGTCCTATTTGTAGTTGACAATAATTATGTAAATTCTGAGACCAATTTTATGATATGTAAGATTATCTGAGTCACTTTGGTAGATATTTACAGTTGTGAGTCAAGTAATCTCTGCCTATGACTTTTAAGGTGAAACTTGTCAGGATTTTCCACCTGAACTAGTTCAGGCCATCTGAACAAGTTCAGGTCCATTTGAAACGGTCTAATGTTCAGGTACCATGTCTGAAGTTCGAGAAAATCTCATATCTGTTCTGGTAAGAAACAATGCCTGAACAGATAGTGGATTTTTCCTGAGTTTCAGGCGTGGAACTCAACATTTGACTGTCTCATTTGGACCTGAACTAGTTCATGGAGATTCCTGAACTTCAGGCATGGTGCCTGAATATTTGACCGACCCATTTGGACCTGAACTGGTTCAGGGAGATTCCTGAACTTCTCCTGAACATTTGAACGTCCCATTTGGATCTGAACTGGTTCAGGGAAATTCCTGAACTTCAGGCATGGTGCCTGAATATTCTACCGTCCCATTTGGACCTGAACTGGTTCAGGGAAATTCCTGAACTTCAGGCATGGTGCCTGAATATTCGACCGTCCCATTTGGACCTGAACTGGTTCATGGAAATTCCTGAACTTCAGGCATGGTGCCTGAATATTCGACCGTCCCATTTGGACCTGAGCTGGTTCAGGGAAATTCCTGAACTTCAGGCATGGTGCCTGAATATTCGACCGTCCCATTCGGACCTGAACTGGTTCAGGGAAATTCCTGAACTTCAGGCATGGTGCCTGAATATTCGACCGTCCCATTTGGACCTGAACTGGTTCAGGGAAATTCCTGAACTTCAGGCATGGTGCCTGAATATTCGACCGTCCCATTTGGACCTGAACTGGTTCAGGGAAATTCCTGAACTTCAGGCATGGTGCCTGAATATTCGACCGTCCCATTTGGACCTGAACTGGTTCAGAGAAATTCCTGAACTTCAGGCATCTTACCTGAAAGTTCAACCGTCTCATCTGGACCTGAACCAGTTCAGGCCGGTTGCCTGAAATTTCAGATATGTTACCTGAACTCTTCTGAGAGTGTGCATGTATGGGACAGACAACCAACCACGCACGTGTTCCAGTTCCTTCGTGCTTCTCGTTTCCCTCCAATTTTCACTCCCTTCAGCTTTTACTGTTTATTCTCTCTCATTTCCCGTCACCCTCCCCTCCAACTCAGTCTATATATACTCTAGCTGACAAATGCAGATGACGTCCAGTTCCTCCTTATTTCTCAGCGTCTTCTCTCACTACCGGTACTGTGTTTCTTTTCGCAATCGCCTCCTTCCATCCTCTGCTTTTTCCTGTTGAGCTCTTTATGAGCTTGAAGAAGAAATTGCCAATTTCAAACGTCGTCTGCAAACCTGAAGTAGTCCGTTGCACTTGATCAAAGGTTCCGCCCACGTGACGATGGTGGCTACAAAGGAATTCACAAGTCAGAAAACAGTTGAGCGTTGGTGGGGTGGGCCGAAGGAGAAGGAGGACGCAGAGGAAGAAGATATGGGTGATAAGATGAGAAGGAGTATGAAGAAGATGAGGAAGAAGAAGAAGAAGAAGTATATGATGATGATGAAGAAGAAGAAGATGAAAAAGAAGAAGAAGAAGAAGAAGAAGAAGAAGAAGAAGAAGAAGAAGAGACCTATATATTATTTTGGCTGCGGTTGAGTGATTGTTTGCAGCCGTGGACATCACTGTCGTCGTTGGCTTATCTCTCTCTCTCTCTCTCTCTCTCTCTCTCTCTCTCTCTCTCTCTCTCTCTCTCTCTCTCTCTCTCTCTCTCTCTGTCTCTCTCTCTCTCTCTCTCTCTGTCTCTCTCTCTCTCTGTCTCTCTCTTTCTCTTAGCTGCCGAATAAGAAATATGGATGCATTGGATGGCATGGAATGATGGAAATATTCAGATGACTCAACGTCGACCGCATCAGAAATGCTCCGGACGATCATAGGCATGTAGTCAATGACAGACGTGTGGAATGGACGAAGGCTTTACAAATCTTAGTAGACGGCAAACAGTGGACTGATGGACGAATAGACGAACACAGATGAACTGACGACCAATTGCGAGTGAAGGACTTGCAAGTCCTTCACTCGCAATTGCTCGGCGCTTCGGCGTGAAACTCAGTGTCCGCTCTGCAGTCGGGAGCGTCGCTGAGTAGATCGCGCTTGAAGGGGCGCTATAACAAGTGCACATACAAAGAAACATGACGGGGTTGAAATGAAGACGGTGGAATTGTATTAATCTAGGCCTAGTCTTCTGTCTATAACAAGGCCTCGCGGTATATAGGCTAGGCCTACCTAGGCCATATGGACTGTATACGTTGCATGCCCCTTTTTTGTGTGTCCTAAATTTGCTTATAAGGAAGTAATTATTGTCACGAATCATTCCAACCCACAAAGTTAATGTTCGGTAATTATTAACATCATAGCTGCAGAATTTTTTACTCAGTGTAGGCCTATTTTCGGTCCATTATTCTATTATCACTTTCTTGGAAACTATATTATGACTAGTGATCAGCAGCCTAACAAGAATTTATAAGTTCCTAAAAATGTCGCGGTATCAGTTTCTTCTACTGGACCTGGGTATATAACAATGGTTAATATGTTTTCTGGCAATGTGCAATGCTGTGTATGCCGTAACTTTACTACAGCAATTTGATATAATTTATATCGCCTCTTTAAGGCTTTATACTCACGCACACATACATGTAGCATGCTAATATAAGCGTACGTAACGGCATAAATATTTTAGTGCAGGCGTCCGGCTTAGTTTATTGTGAAATGATGCGAAGGACAGTGGGCTATAAGACCTACAGTCTCAGTGGACATCATCGCATATTTTAAAGGAGATTTCGAGACCATTAGACGTTCCAGATTATACTTAGCCATGAATCTGACGATATTACACGTCTTCGGAACCACGTTAAGCCTTGCATTATTATTATATTTCAGGGTTGCGGAATTGACCTCTGATCGACTGCATAAAATCTGTGCCACGACATTGCTGTCGACTGTGGACCGCATATCACCAACAACACCAAAAGTATATGTAGGCCCTATATTGTATAAGCCTACAGATCATGCGTGGTCGAGTGGGTTGTAGCCCGCTCGCCGCGCCGGCGGCCCAGGTTCAATTCCCGGTCGGATCTTTACAGCGGGTGGCTCGGTCGCAATATAAACGTGGAGTATGAGGTTGTTCTCTGCCTCCGACACTAATCATCTTCGATATGAAACAGTGTCGTTAAGCCCTGAACATTTCATAAGCCTACAAATACATGTAAATCTTCGAAATTGCTCAATTTCACACAATAGCCATGCCAGGAAGACCAGCTCACTCACCGTCGCTTTATCGAATCAAGTCCGCAATGGTCAGACTGATATGTCGAAGCCGGGGATTAGGTCAAGGTCCGGGGAAATCGAATAATTTCGAATAATTTCGATTAAAAGAAGAGATTTGAAATTTGACAGCAGCTGGAGAGGCGTTCCTTGTGTAAAAATGTTCTATGGAGCAGTTGGTTTAGATAGCCTCCTGAATTTTCAATGATAATAATAATAATTTTATAATTGTAGTGATATTAATGACGATAATAATGATAATAATGACAACCACAATAACGACAATTTATACAGCGCCGTAATATGGTCATGACGCTACAAGGGCGCCTCACAATTCACAAACAGCTTAGCCTATAGGCCTACCTGCGGTAAAGACTTATAAGCAAACAAAGAAGATTTAAGCTTTGATTTGAAAGAGTCCACTGAGGTGGCCGATCTTATGTCCTGTGGAAGACTGTTCCAGCATCTGGGACCAGCAACCGAGAATGCGCGATCGCCGAAACGTGTCCTCATCCTCCGTACATAAAGGTTGGTGTAGCGATCGATAATGACAGGCTGATGTTTTTCACAATAGAAATGAGAAGGATTGCATGCATAGTATCTGAGTTAGAAGCATAGAATTGTGTCATGGACGCACCGCTTGCGTCGAGAGGCTTGAGACAGGGTTATAGTAGGGCTGTTGTTCGATTAAAAATTTTAATCGAAATTAATCGCACGATTAATTTTTTTAATCGCATTTAACTGCAAATTAATCGCAATACATTTCCTTCAAATATATTAATTTTAATATTTTATAAGCACCTCTGAAGCATACAATTTTAATGACTGAATGCATTCTTTCCATTGCAAACATATCCAATAACCTTTGGCTTAGGCCTATTGAATTTCTGTATTTAGTTTATTGAACAGTTCTGTATAACAGACAGAATTGAAACACTGTTCAAATCAGTCCTTCTGTAAACATTTATTATTTGAAACCTGGATCCATTGGTCTTGCCATCTCCTGGAGTTCAACCGTAGTCTGACGGGGTGAGGAAACAACCTTAGTGGACGATGCGATTCGGCCGATGTCAACGGCTCATCGCTAGCGTTAAATGCATGTTTTGTTTCGCATGCAGGCGATAATTGAGCGACGAATTGCTACGATAAAATTCAACTACTTCTTTGGAATATTTGCCCAAGAATATATCACCAGTTTTAAGTATGAGCATTCCGTTTAAAACGAGTTTTTCTGCCTCTGATTTCATTTTAATCGGATTTAATTAACGCGTACGATTATTGCGTTAAAATTTTTAATCGCAAAATATTTTAACGCGTTAATCGCACGCGTTAACGCGATTAAACCAACAGCCCTAGGTTATAGCCTAATCACTTTGTGCTTCAGTTGCAGAGTCAAACAAGTTAAATGATGTCGTATGTTGCAAATTGTGGGGGACGACGATTTGCGTAGAGATTGGTGTTGATACGAGAGTTCTGTCTGTGATAAGAGACCGAGAGAGACGTGTGTCGTATAGTTTGGAAGGGTTGAGACGAGCCACGGTAAATATGACTTTTTAATCGTTTTCAGAAGATTTGGAGGATTGAATGAATTTGAACAAACAGCAGACAAGAGGTGATAGACAACATTTTTTACTGACAATAATTTTACAAGCAACGTTTTTGCTGACATTTATGTTTTTCTGTACCGATATTTTCACTGGATATCGTGCAGTCGGATTGTTCGTTAATGTACTTTAATGTTCCCCATATGAAGTAAACCAATTATGATGACATGATATATAATAGGTCACTTCCTCCCTTCCTTATCCCAGTGCACCTATTTCTTCTTATCCCCCGCTACCAACAGCGTCTGCGGCGAAAGATGTTGTTGTTGATGATGATGATGATGATGATGATGATGATGATGATGATGATGATGATGATGATGATGACGACGACGATGATGATGATGATGATGATGATGATGATGATGATGATGATAATGATGATGATGATGATGATGAAGAGGAGACGGAGGCGGAGGATGTATGAGTCTGATTATGCTTCCGGAACGGGTCTGCTGCAGGGAGTCAGGCAACCGATGCATCCATGCGCCAGCGGAGTCGGGACTCGGAACAGTGGCATTTATGCACGACAATTCTTCGCTAGCACGGAGGAAGAGGAGAAGAAGAAGAGGATCTGGCGGAAATGGTTTCAGAAGGGCACCGACATTTGGAAAGAAAGAGAAAGAGAAAGAGTAGAGATAACGAACATCAGTTCATCTGCTGCTGCTGCTTCTGCTGCATGCTGTACATCTGGTTATAAAACGGCAACGACATTTATGTGATTGATCGATTGACATAAACTTTATGACTCTTTTACTAGTAAGTTGATAATATTTCTGTTGATGGTAAGAAGACAAATATTGACAGATCTCCGATAGTTTATCGTCTGACTGCAACAATCTGTTCTCTGACAAATGAACGGAATCTTAACAGCTGCAGCAACTGAAGTAGCAGAAATGATGGAAGGGAATTATTCAACGGAGATCATTAACGGAACCATGGGATCGCCGTTCGCTGTCCAACTCCATCCTTCGTCTGAGTCCAGTACATCGTTCGGATCTGACCATCTGACGATGCTGATGTCCTCTGCGCTGCTGCCATTCAGCATTGATGGAACTCTGTTTACGACGACGTATTTAGATTGGAATTCCAGCGAAGATGCGGCGGCGTCTGTTCCACCTCTTCGTCTAAATGAGACAGAACGATTTCCTCATCAGCATCATCAGCTGCAGAGTCTGGAGGAGCAGATCACGAGCATCTTTCTTGCGATACTTCTCTTTGGTCTCTGTCTCATCACCGTCATTGGCAACGCTATGGTCCTTCATGCCGTTCGAATGGAACCTAGACTACAGACGGTCAGTTGCTCTCTCTCCTCACTCAGTCTCTCTCCTCTTTCTATTGATACTATATCGATATTCATACATCGTTCTGTTCGGTTTCATTGGTGTAAATGTAAATCATTGAAATTTCTATACATCACACAAAAGCGGCGTCAGCAAAAGCAACTTATTCACTGGCGCAATATAAATCAAATACGCAATAACCTATGTTGTATGAGACGATGTGTCAAAGTATAGGAATACAAAGCGATGACATAATATTATTATTATTATTATTATTATTATTATAGACTACCCAAAGCGATGACATAATATTATTATTATAATTATTTATAGACTACCCAAAGCGATGACATAATATTATTATTATTAGATCTATATTCTATAGACTGTGTTAACATTCGTCAAATTCATTTTTGTATAGTTACAATGTATGTATGTGCTACATTATTATTATGGTGATTGGTGAATTTTGAGGCATCCTATATACACTTCATTTTGTATGTAACGGGTGATTGCTTTATAGATGCGTGCTGCAGTCTGCTGCTTTATTGCCAGACCGTTTCTCAGTGTCCGACTTATTGGGCTATAAATAGTTGCCGTGTCCATTGAACACTGCGTTCTTTGATCGGTATAAAACAGCGTTGACATAGACCAACGGCGTAAACTCCGCCACTGGTTGTTCTCTGCCAGTGCCAGTCTCAAGCCTGGATAAAGGAGGATGGCGACACTAATCATCTTTGATATGGCAGTGTCGTTAAACATGTAACAAGCCATGCACATTGTCATGCATATTTACAACCCACTATAGATAACGCAGGGCACAATTTAATGGCACCGGAATATGTTTGCGTGATGTGATATACTCATGCATATAGGCCTGGCCTACTGTATAAAGTATATCCCTGCCAATGTTCATTAATTGAAAAAAATTTAACTATACGTAAGTAAGTGTGTCAGAATGGTAGGTAAGTATAGTCTTCACTGTAGCCAGTTGGTGCACATAATTATATGAAGGATAAGCCTAACAGTTTGAAAGTTGGTAATCACTAATTTGTACATAACATTTTATTATAACCACATTAGACAGCAACTCAGCAGCAATATCGTAACTTAACTTCAGTCAATATCGCTTGAATATCAATGATAGCACATACTTAGTATGTTGCCTAGTGCATGCATAGTCACAAAGGTATTGCACAGGTAGATATCTATTTAACACCCAATGTCCAATGTCTCAGCCTCCAGCTGCAATTATAAAGCAATGATTTCCGCATGCATGCTTCAAGCCTGACATCATACCAAATTTAATACATAACAAACCTTTTCACAATCCTAACCCGACGCGTATCTGTATGAAGTGCCTGCCCCTTGGCAGACACGTTTCAGACTGTACACACTTGCCGAATCAGCATGATCACCCGTCGTCAAGAGCGCCTTGACAAAGGCATAGACATACCTGTATGTGAATGTACGTTTGTATAGGTGTATACCGTTATATAGGCCTACATACATGTATGTAGCCTCTGACGTTTCCAGCTACAAGATAAATTCATTCTCGCTACTACAAATATATTATATACAGGTCTATGCATATACGGATGTTATGAGCAGCACAGCAGGTTTATCACCGCAAGAAAACCCTTACTGTCACTGATAATTATTAATAGGCATATTAAGCCTATATACAGTAGGATAAAGTATAACAATGTTAGATCCGCGCTATTCATCCTCATCATAATACATTCTTAGTTTGTCGCTTGCATTTTTTCTCGCGATCTCTAAGCTTATATACTAGCCAAGCTCATTATCTTTAGACCTGACTATTTATAATTGCCTATGGCATGCGTGTTTATAACTCATAGAGAGGAGCCCACCAAAGGTGAGCCTTGATGGCGTTAGAGTATTTATTCCTTCAAGCCATGCTATGGTGTTCAAACGACTTTTAATCATGTCACGGTTTCTATGTAAAAATATTATTGATGTTCGAGCTCAAGCCTCGAGGAAGATTTTCCCACTGTCGAATCAATAATATGCATGTAGGTCTATAATACAGGCATCTCCAGCAGTGAATATAAAGCTTTATGATGTTTCTTTAACAACCCGCAGGACGCAACGCAACTTGTTTCGATTAAAAAGTCTCAGTAGCCTATCTCCGCATGCATGCATAGCAACATAGGCCAACCTAAACATTGACTGGCCTTGTTAGCTACACCGGTAAGCGAGGGCGGCATTCGTCTGTACAGTTGGTTGCAACGGACTGCGGTTCAAGTCCCGGGCTGGGAGTTGACATTCAGAGATTTAGATCATCTCGGGCTATAGCACGTGTGGGACGCGGTGGCGCAAGCTGTTGCGGAGCGACCTTGGGCAAGTTGCTTTACCCATCATTGTCTGTGGGGAAGGCAACGGGAAACCACCTCACTCATCTCATCCCCAGGGGCGTAAAGCCAATGAACCTGCCTACGGGCAGGTGCACCATCATCATCATCATCATCATCATCACCATCATCATCATCATCATCATCATCATCATCATCATCATCATCATCATCATCATCATCATCATCATCATCATCATCATCATCATAAGACACGCGGATGCACTTAAATAACGTTGTGCACAAAATTTCGAATGCATCCAATTCTGTCTATCGGTCATTGCCCTTCTTTCGGATGGCATTTAGATGACCCCTATTTATTTCCGCCTTTTCGGGCGTCTTTAACGGTCGACCAGCAGGACCTATAGAGTATAGATGATGGCTTTTATGTCGATACATAAACGCGTCCATTTGCGCGTGTTTAAAGTTGTTTATTTGAGTGTGTGCCAAATCGCTGTTTATGTGTCTGTTTGGAAGACATAGGCCTATCCTACGTAAACGGCGTAAGATAGCCTATAGGTTAGTGACAGTAAGGGTATACCCTCTTCTTCGTCAAAACTGAGTCAAGCCGGTCTTTGCGTGTGTGCTCGTTTGAAGAATACAAATAAGTATAGTATAGTATTTTCCGTGTGTGTGTGTGTTTTCATGTTATGAATGGTATACAGTTATACACGTCTGTGTTTATTATGTGTTTGTGTGGGCTAATTAGTAGACTGTGTGCTGTACTGTAGGCCTATTACCGTGTGTAAGCTTTATATATGCAATTATGCATAGATCGGGAAATGTAGGCAAATAATTCGTGTATGGTCGAGGATCAAAATTTATAAAGCGTGTAAATTATGCAATTATGCATAGATCGGGAAATGTAGGCAAATAATTCGTGTATGGTCGAGGATCAAAATTTATAAAGCGCGATGCCTATAGTCATCTGACACTAATCAATTTCGCTGATGTGTGACAGTGTATTATAGCCCTCCAGAATTAGTTTGCTATAGGCCTACTTAGTACTTACAATGCGCATAGGCTATTTAATTTCGTCTGCATTTGAATAGTCAGAAGTACAGAAAAACACGGACACATTATGAGCGCATGCACATGCATTGGGGAGAGAGTTTAGAGTAATAGTAAATACTCCGACACGTAGAGCGTACGGACGCGGGTCGCCTCCCTCTACCCCCCCCCCCCCCCCCCCCCAAAGGTCCACTCAACCTTATAGTCGGCAGATGACGTTGGTAAAATGAATAATAGGACGTGCCGACGTGATGGACGCCCCGATGTTGGCTGCCGACAGTTGAATTGGACTCCTGTAATAACTTGTGATCATCTGTCATACCGTGAATTGCAATTAGTCAATCAATCATGCAAGTATTAGCTTATTATTATTTTATATTATAAAACAGCTGGGTATTATAGGCTACTGCTGTTTGAGTTTGACCAATCGAAACCTGTTATTTGCTTGTCGTTGCCACTTCATGCAGGAATTTTAAGCTTTGAAAGATGCTTTCTACTTCTTGTGTTAGCTCTACCATATCCTATGCCCACATGCATGGATGTTCCTGCTTTTGATTCCCGCCTCTCTCTCTCTCTCTCTCTCTCTCTCTCTCTCTCTCTCTCTCTCTCTCTCTCTCTCTCTCTCTCTCTCTCTCTCTCTCTCTCTCTCTCTCCCTCTCCTCTCTCTTTCATTTTAAATGAAAGGAAGGGAAAGGAAAAGAGAGGAGAAGCTGAACGAACAGAGCAGAGATCATGATTTATTCCACTACTGTGTCTCTCTCTGTGTGTGTCTCTCTCTCTGTGTCTCTCTCTGTGTCTCTCTGTGTGTTTCTTTCTCTGTCTCTGCACTGTTCGTTCAGCTTCTCCTCTGTTTTCCTTCCCCTTCCTTCCGTTTCGAGTTCGTTGCTCTCGTTCCTCTCTCTCTCTCTCTCGTTGACTCAATCAGGCATTGGCATTGAATGCGTTTAAACGCCTTTCCATTTCCTGACGAACGAATCATCAAGTAGAGTACATGTATATGGGTTAGCATCAACCTAATCGACTAAGTTATTCATGAAGCTGGCATGAGATGGCTTAGATGGATGCGTTTTCAGACATGGGGAATTTGTCAGACATGCATGGGGATAGCTGAGTGCAGAGGTCAAGGGCTCAAGGTCAAGGTCAGTTTGACGGCCACGATATTCTCCACCACTGTAATCCTGCAGTCTATGAACATGCATGATGACGTTCGTGATCTGCAGGTAAGCAGGTTCATATATAAACGACCTTGTTCTATTAGAAGTAATCGTGGAAAGAATCGTTAAGGTGATCATCATCATTTTGGAGGTGATCATGGAAATGGTCATGGCAGTGAAATAATCAATTGCAAATTTAATGTTATCATCATCTTGGAGTTGACCATAAAAGTGATCATCATACTGTAGTGGAATAAATGATGGAGACACCGTGGAAGTGATCGTAATCGTTCAAGTGACCATGGAAGATCATGGAAATGATCATGATCATGATCATGATCATGGCCTTGATCATGGTAAATATCATGAAATTGATCATGGTAAAGATCATTGTAGTGAAATAAATCGAGAAGTTGATCGTCATTGTGGAAGTAATGACGTTTGAGAAAAGTAATTTCGACGACCATATTCTATGTTGCGTCGTTTCTTTATTCGACAACGACGACGACGATGACTGTGATGGAAATTCATTGATTTCATTGGAATTGATTCACTTGTTATCCTCCTCCTCCATCTCTTCCATCTAAACCTTCTCCTCCATCTCCTCCTCCGCCGCCTCCTCCTCTTTTTCCTCCTCCGCCTCCATCTCCTTCATCTCTTCCAGCACCACCTCCTTCTCCATCTTCTCCCTACCATTTCCTCCTCCACCACCTCCTCAGCCTCCTCCTCTTTTTCCTACTCCTACTCCTTCTCATTCTCCGCCCTCTCGCCCCTCATCCATCTTCTTCCTACCTTTCCTCCTCCATCTCCTCCATCTTCTCCCTACCTCTCCTCCTCCACCTCCTCCACCTCTTCCGCCTCCTCCTCTTCTTCCTACTCCTACTCCTCCTTCTCACTTTCCTCTCTCTCC